>OZ004704.1:142009987-142454987 GCA_963924515.1 Vespertilio murinus | reverse complement strand
ACATATACACATCGTCAACATAGTCGCATTCATTTGCATAATTATATATTAATAACAGAAAAACTTCACTTCTGCAAAGTACAGTACATCCTTCTTGAAAACGGGGTAAAAGGGGGGGGAAAGGGGGTTAAAACAATCTGACGCGTGACCGGGACACTCAGCCCACTTTCTGAGGATTGGCAGCCCGAACTCCTTGCTCATATGTGATCCTCTGTGTGATGAGATACTGAGCGGCCTGGGTTGCAGCTGGTGTTCCCGTAATGGTTACCTTCCGATTCCGTGTGCCAGGTACGAACTCCCCCTTTTTGGAGATCTGTATCCTTGCACCAGTCAACTCCTGGTATTCCACTAATGTTTTCCCTCCTTTGCCAAGTATTGCACCAACTAAGTTTTCTGGCACTGCTATTTCAACTACATCCTTTGATCCATCTGTGGACTTTTCTGTTCCTAGAATGGCACTGGCAGCTAGGGGCGAAGCAGCTCCGAAATATCCATTGGTTGCAGCAGTAGCAGCAGCCAGGCTACCTAATGCGAATGTCCCCGCCGTGCCGCCGGCTGTGCTGCCGCTGGCCGAGGCTTCACTGGCATAGGTGGCCAACAAATTGGCTGCTGCTGCTGCTGGGTTGGCACTGGCAGCTGCTGCGGCCAAGGCCCCTGTTGCCGCCGCTTGACTGAGGCCTAGACCTAGCGTGTTGAGATTATATCCGTAGCTGGCTAATGTGTTAAGTGCAGAGGTGATGGCCACCAGGTCGTTGCCTGTGAAGCCCGATAACACTGCGGGGAAGGCCGCCACGCCGGCAAGGTTGGCGTGTCCTAGGAGCCCTGCGGCGGCGGCGGCGGTGGGCAACACTTCAGCAGTGTTTGCATAAGGGGATCCGGTCGGATTGGAATTGGCCACGGGACCTGTGACATTGGCATAACTGATATTGAGGCAGCTGCCACTCTGTGGATCCTCTTGTATCTTCTGGATGATAAGTTCGACAGCTTTTCGGTTCTGTTCGGGTTCTCCACTCACAGTGACAACCCTCTCTTGCAAGTTGATCCCATCGGGTTTCTGGGAAAGCTGCACCCAAGCCCCTGACTGCTCCATTATAGCCTTCACAGTAGCACCTCCCTTCCCTATTATCAGACCTGCTGTGCTGTTGGGAACTATAATCTTTACCTGTAATCAAAAAAAATACGTATAAATAATACTTCTGCTTTGCGCACACACATCATATTACTTTGCTACCCTAGAAAAAAGTAAAATGACACATTGAAAATTAGTTGAAATATAATTTACGAAAGACGGAAACATCACAAGTTCTAAAGTGACTTTCATCATACTTTAATACAATGGTATAGTAAAATTAGGATTTTTCAAATGGAAAAAGAAGCAATTTCCAGCTTTAAATTATTTTTAAGAAGTTGTCCTTAGTCTGTGTATTTTGCAGTACAAGTTCTAAGAAATCAGTGTTTTTTTTTTAAACAGGGAATAATAATTATACATCAATGGTAACATTTTTATATAGCTCCAAAATCAAAATACTATTGATGAATCTTCACCTATTGTACTTTAAGAACATCTTTGCTCTAACATATTAAAATAGAGTGCAGGATTAAAAAACAAAGTTAGTAAAAAAAAAGAAAAGAAAGTAGGCAAGTTCTACCTTGAGCCCCTTCAAAACATTAATTTCATGTTCCTTATCACCTAGCAATTTTTGTGTTATTTAATATCTTACTTGTTTCACAACTAAATTTTCAGAAATGAAGATCAATAAAATAATTAGGAATATTTTAGTTTCTCAACTAAACTGATACACAACATATAACCTTATAAAACAAAAAGTATTTATAAGTAATTAAACATTTCAATAATTTTAAGGAGGTTAAGGCTATTTGAGAATTATATTACCTACATATTCTACCTAAATTTGTAAAATGACTAATATTATTCGTTAGATAATTATTTTTATGGCTGCCATAGCTATATTTTTTAAAAAAGGGCTTAAAACCATATTACTGGTGGATACTGAAGAAATACTCCAATCACATGTATAATCCAGTGTAACCATATAAATTATAATCACTTTAGCCAATTTGTATTGAAACATCCAGCCACAAAAATCAACATATTTTGATTTATTTAATCACAATAAAAACTAGAGAATGAGTATTCTATAACTCCTTAACATCCTCCATAACCCCTGAAGGTAATACATAGATATTTACATTTAAAGTTGTATTTTGGTAGCACAAAAAAAAACATATGGCACTGCTTTATGACTCGTTGGGTAGATGGAAAACTGAGAGTGTTGTATCACTGACAAAGCACTGATGGGTTGCTTTCCTTGCTGCAAACATTAACATGGGCAGGTTGAAATAATATGTTAAAATTTGAGAAAGAATTTAGTTTGGATATTTTATCAGATATTTAATTAGCTCATTTTTAGCAAGTAATACCATGCTATCTTTACAACATATTTGGGTGAGAGTATTTTCAAGAAACAGAACTACATATTTTTGGCATTTTGCTCTTGATGACAGCAAATGGTGAAAGTATAAATTCAAATTCTAGACATATATATATATATATATATATATATATATATATATATACATGTATTATGCACATAAACACACACATACACACATACGCTTTTCTTTCCACTCATACAGTTTATAATCACAGTAGAATTTTGTTTCATTCAGATCTGTTTATATAATCATTTCATTTAATTAAAGGAAATCTAATTTTTCTAGAAACATTTCTTAAGAATGTCAAATACATCCCTCATATTCCATGTGGTTAAAAGCATTGAGTTTTAAGAAGTATACTGAGAAATAACATTGTAACATGTTAATTTTGTTCACAGGCTTTTTTTTTAAATAGAAAATTATTTATCTGAAATGCTGAATTAAAGTATGTCAAAGTGTTATAATTAGAAAGCTAAGCCATGATTACATCTTAAAACAATTAAAAATATGAATTAGAATCATCCTTATATTTTATATTGTTCACACAAAATAGAGAAATTTTACTTTTAAGGATTTAAATTCTGAGTGCCAAATATTAGTATTCTTTATAAATATCACTTTTAAAAATCAGAACAATTTTGCAATAAAATATTGTTGAAAACATACTGCACACCAGTCTCATACTACATCTAATGCATCCACAGCTTTTTTACTTTTAAAACTCTCGCACTAATTCCCTCCTTCCCAAAAGAACTTGCAAATGTGTGCCTAGTACTTACTTAATTGCATATTACCTTTCTTTTATTTCTCTCTTTAATAATTTTTCTTTCTTTTCAATACTAAAAAATTCTGAAATAATATATAATTTAGAAGCAGTACGTGGATTCTTCACAAAACTAAAATTCTGTAACTTTAGAAGTTAAAGAATTACAACATATCATCCTTATACTATATTTTTTGTAATATGTAGCATTACCTGAAATTTGTTTTATAACTATTTGAAATAACTTATATAAAATGTTGTCAGCCATAATTCAAATACTGAAGTGACCCCCAAATTTTGTAGGTATAACTGGCATTTGTCCACAGATAACTAATGGTGTGTTATAATTTAAAAGAAGACATTAATAATTGCATATTAATATTTATAATCTGTAGCAGTTGTTAACTTTAGATTGTACTAATTCTGCATAAGATTGCTTATCTTAGTAATTAAATTAGGAAACAGTTATTAAATTCCACATTAATAAATATAAATATTTAATAGCCTAGCCACGGAATATGTCACCCAACTTTTATTTTTGACACAAAGATATTAAAAGCCTCTTAGATTTACACTATCTTTTTCTTAAATGATTAAAAATATATATTTGCACACTTCATATTAATCTAATACGGACTTAGAGAGAAAACAGACCCGCTAATAAGAAGTTGAGACAAAAAAAGGAATTCATTTGTGTGATATCTCAGAGACAGCGGTGCTCCATTTCCATTTTATGTGCTAAGTCAGAGCCAGGAAGGGAGACGCCGGAGTGGAAGCCTGGAGATGGGGGGCAACTGAATCCTGGTGGGGGGGCTGAGGGTGGGACAGGCAAGGAGCAGGAAGAAGAAGACAGCCTATTCGCTTACTTTTTAGATATAGGGGTACAGCATTTACTAAAGGAAAAGTCTGTGCATAGACAGTGTTTTCATCCCCACTTAAATGATTAATATCAGATTCCAATCTTATGCACAGCTTCGTTTTCCGTGGTGAAGTTTGTTAGCAAACTGACACAAATATATGGATTCATATTTCTAAAGAATTGAGAGAAAGAACTAGATCTTAAGTAGCATACAAATTATTTGATGTAATATGGACCGACTAAATCCGGCATGTTCTTGAGAGTTACAAATCCATTTTCCCTTCCGGACTAAGATCTATAATTTTATCTTCTATCCAGCCTTTTATGGAACACCTACCAAGTGGCCCAGGCCCTGTGTTGGGAGCTAGAGATAGCAGACACATGCGACACTGTTCCTGCCTTTGAGGAATGTCTAGATGAGTTGTAGAAAACAGATGTGTAAATGTGTCAGGGCAGAAAAGTGTTGAAAGTACTGATACAAAAGAGACACAAAGACCAGTTTGAAGGAGAAGGGGTAAGAAATTCTTTGGGGGGAGGGATGATGATTATATATTTAAATATCTTTCGTATTTGTGTACTGACAGTATCCCATTCTTTACTATCAGGTATTCCCATAAAATTGCTCTGTAATTTCTATGTTGTAAAGTTCCTGTACAAACCTAAACCCATTTTAGTATTGATGACCTGTAACCACAAAAGAGCCTCTATGGGAATCCTATGAAAAGTATTTAAAGTAACAAATAGGTAGGTTTTAATATTGATATGTTTCTGATTAAAAATGAACATTAAAAACACAAAAAAATTATTCCTCTGCCATATAAGAACTTTAACACATTATGGTCTTATAAAAGTCTGAGAGTGTTTATAAGGCATCATGCCTTCTTCATCATGGCAAAAAAATTAATGAACTATTTCATTAAGCCATACTTTAAAATAAATGCAAAACTTGTTCCACTATAATTTAAAATACCCTGATTAGTAGTATGAACTATATTTACTTAGGGTTGCTTCTTATGTATGGTCTTACATTTATAAAGCAATTCAACAGTAGATACCTGTTATTTCATTCATTCATTCATCCATTCATTCAGCTACTTATTGATTTGGGATTGAGCACATGACACATGATGGTCCAATAAGAATTAGCCTGAGAGGATGGTGAAAGTGTTGGAATAGCAATACCTATTTTCCAATGTAGTAAAACACAGCTTGACATTACTTGTGACTGTCTTCTCATCGTATTGAGAAAGGAATAATGACTAAAAATAGTTAACCTATATAAAAGGAAACTCTAGAAGTGGAGAGAGAGAAATTTCGGACAGCATTTTGGCATCTGAATCTAATCTAAAGCCAGCACAGAATCAATAATTCCCTTTTGTTTAAGACATTTGGAGTTGGATTTCTGTAATTTGCAATCAACCAAATAGTATATTTGAAAATATTTCTATGTTCTTATCATATCATGTATTGTTTGCCTCACCAAAAAAAAATACTGACATTTTATTGTGGCTCTTGATGCTCTAAAAGTCAAGATGTCATAGCACTGGTAAGGAGACGGAAGTAGATTACTTAAGCTGCCTTTAATTAAGATATGCCCAAATGCATTAATAGGAGTGGTCTCTTTCATTTCCATTGTAGGTTATACATTAGGTTACTGAGGAATAGTAGTGTCCAATGGAGATGCCTGTCATTTTGAGGTATGTATATTGAACTGCTGACTAAAATAAATATAAAAATTATATTTTTTCATTTAATATACATTTTATGTATATATAAAAGTGCATTCCTGAAAAGTACTGACTTAACAAAATACAGTGTGGAGGAAAAGCAGGTTAACAGTTGTATGTGAAACCTGAAGTTTTTTCTTATATTATATTATTGTTGTCCACAGGGACGATTGTAAAGCTACTTTTGCCCAACCCTGTATATAACATAGAGCTATATGAATGCAAGTATCCAGAAAGAATAAAAAATCAGCTCCTCTAACTCTTTACTATTCTGTCTAATCTCCTCACTTTTGATAACCAAATCAAAAGTTTTCATAGCATTTCTAACACCTATTGTAAAATACCATGCTGTCTTTTCTCATATATCCTTATCCCTCATCTAATACCAACACCAGGTTTTAAAGTGGGACCTATCCATACTTTCTCTTGCTCCCTGATATGCAGTGTTGGTCTTCCCCCTCCTTGAAATGTTTCTTGCCCCGTCCTACTGTTTTATCCTACCTGAAGTGTGATGTAATAAAAAATGTCCATATCTTCACCAATGCAGTTCCTAGAGCAATGGAAACTAAAGAGAAAATAAACAAATGGGACTACATCAAAATAAAAAGCTTCTGCATAGCAAAAGTAACCATCAACAAAACACCAAGAAAGCCCACTGCATGGGAGAACATATTTGCCAATGCTATCTCCGATAAGGGTTTAATCTTCAACATTTACAGGGAATTCATACAACTTAACCAAAGAAAGATAAATAACCCCCTCCAAAAAATGGGCATTGGACCTAAATAGATACTTTTCTAAATAGGACATAAGGAAGGCCAAGAGACATATGAAAACATACTCAAGTCACTAATCATCTGAGAGATGCAAATCAAAACGACAATGAGATACCATCTCACACCTGTCAGAATGGCTATCATCAACAAATCAACAAAGGACAAGTGCTAGTGAGGATGCGGAGAAAAAGGAACCCTCTTGCACTGCTGGTGGGAATGCAGACTGGGGCAGCCACTGTGGAGAACAGTATGGAGTTTCCGCAAAAAACTAAAAATGAAACTCTCATTTGACTCAGTAATCCCACTTCTAGAAATATTTCCTAAGAAACTAGAAACACCAATCAGAAAGGATATATGCACCCCTATGTTCATAGCATTGCAATTCACCATAGCCAAGATTTGGAAACAGCCTAAGTGCCCATCAGCAGATGAGTGGATTAAAAAACTGTGATACATCTACACAATGGAATACTACACTGCAGTAAAAACAAACAAACAAAAAAACCCATCATTTACAATCGCCTGGATGGAACTGAAGAGCATTGTGCTAAGTGAAATAAGCCAGCCAGAGAAAGATAAATATCGCATGATCTAGCTCATTTGTGGAATATAATGAACATAAACTGATGAACAAAAACAGATCCAGAGACAGAAAAGCATGGATCAGACTGTCAAACCTCAGAGGAAAAGTAGGGAGGGTGGGGGTAAGGAGGAGAGATCAACCAAAGGACTTGTATGCATGCATATAAGCCTAACCAGTGGTCATGGACAATAGGGGGTTGAGAGCATGAGTTGGGGGGTGATGGGGCAATGGGGGATAAGGACACATAAGTGATACCTTAATCAATAAAGAAAAAAAAAGCGTATAAAACTGGCAGTTAGGAGACATGGGCTTTCACTCAACAGCCTTCAGTGACAATCCACTTCAACTAACCACTGCATTATCCTGGCTCCCTTCATAGACATTCCAAATTCTCCATACCCTGTAGCCAACCTGTATTCCCAGCTTCATCTTTTAGGACTATTATCCTGTGCTGAATCCAAACTTTACCAGCTAGTTCCTGAAGATAGCCTATATCAGGTGTTTTTCTATATCTTTGCCTCTGTTTATTCATTTATTCCAATTGATAAAATGTTACCTATATTTCCACACTGTTCTTATATGTAGGTTACCTTTCAGTCCGCAGACCGACGCTCTACCACTGAGCCAAACCGGTTTCGGCTCAACATTTCTTATATCTTAATTTCACCAACAGTTTTTCTAATGGCAATACTTAAAAAAAATAATGGATGTCTGCATTTCAGTGTCTTACTAGCACAAAGGGAGGTTGATAAATATTGCCTCAAATGGCTGTCATTAAGAAATTAAAATGTCATGAATTATTCTTATTTTATTAATACTTAGGATAAGAAAACAGATATTAACTAATATATAAAAGGGTACAGAAGAATGTCTGCAATTTAACAAAAGGTGTTATTAGTCCCAAAACTAAGTTCTCTTCCCATATATAAAGTAGTTCACTTCTATTATTTAATTAATCACAAATAAAAGGCATTAATTTTATAATTTCTATTATTTAGCTAATAGCAATTTGAAATTTTTAAATTAGTTAATGAAATAGAATTAACTCATTTTTCAAAAACATTTTTAAAGAATAACAGACAGACTGTATGATCTAATTGATGAAAAAAAGCAATAGCTAAACCAAACAGCAATAAAATTAAATTTCTTGAAAATACTTGATAATTTCCCAGTTTTCCTATTTTAGGAAGTTTCCATTTTATATGGCTTTATTTGAAATAAACTGTACACACACACACACACACACACACACACACACACACACACACAGCTAGAAGACTAGTGCACGTTCTGAAATAGAGGCTTTAAGTGCTTTGGTTATATAAAAGCATGCATGTTTGTCTTGAGAATATGGTGTGTGTAAGACTACCTTAGCTATGATTGCAAGAAGAATGTTGAAACTAACAAATGACCTTTACCTACTAGGTAGACCACAAAGAAGGAGTATTGCAAATCTACCTACTTCACAACCAACACCAGATAAAGCAATCTATGCATTTTTAGCAATATCTGAGCCATATCTGGGATACAAAATAAGAACCATTTTGGAGTTACTATTTCATTACCTCTTTGCCCCTGAAATGCAAGACTTTCTTCAATTTGAAAATGTGAATCTTCACACAAAATCATATCTTTAAAAAAATTTTGAAGGTCACGTAACATGGTGTTTACCAAATGGTGTGTTATAATTTTAACCTGAACATATTAAAGGCATGCTGCTTTCAGCAGTAATTCTTAACTTGCCCCCAGGGAAATCCTCTGATTCCCATCACTGGGTGTGATGATACATACCATATACGCAGCATAGCACACTAACAAAATTAGAAGTTTGAAATGAAATGAATATGGTTAGAAAGTGGCCATTTAACCATTCTCCATATCTTTTTGGCAAGGTTGTTGCTCAATAATTTTAAAAAACATTAACATAATCTATACATAAAGAGCTCCAAGGTAAGGGAACTTCTAACAGTATTTGGCAATAGTCAAATGACTAATGATGCTCTGAAAAGATAATCATCATTTGTATAATATCTCTTCATAGATTTAAATAGTGTTAATTAGTAAACCTCTATTGTTCTCTATGATAAAACAAACAACTACCCTTCAACTTTTGTACAAATCAGATATTTTTTGCTTAATTTCATTTTTCAAATAAACTTTCAAAGGGTGTTATTTCATGGAAAAAGCCTTGAATTAAAGTTTGAGAAAAGAGTCAGTGTTACATAGCACACAATTATCATCATTTTTAGTAAATGAATGTGCATTTTTCATACAGTAACAGAATCCCCCAAATATCTCAAGAGGCTTCAGGAAACATTTCTCTAATTCTTCAAATACAGATACCTAATTTCATCCTAGACCTATTAAATAAGAATCTCTAGAGGTAACTTTGATGTGAAGCTAGGACTGAGAACCTTTGATATATTAAAAATATATATAAATATTATGCAACCATTATATATATATATATATATATATATATATATATATATATATATATATATAATTGATTTTTTTTTTTTACAGAGAAGAAGAGAGAGGGATAAAGTTAGAAACATTGATTAGCTGTCTCTTGCACACCCCCTACTGGGGATGTGCCCACAACCAAGGTACATGCCCTTGACCGGAATCGCACCTGGGACCTTTCAGTCCACAGTCTGACGCTCTATCCACTGAGCCAAACTGGTTTCGGCAATCTTTCCCAATCTTTTGGGAAAATAAAACACTGCATTTACCACAAATAAAATCATTACTCTTTCTATCCTGTTTTAGTTTCTTAGACAACATATTTAAGAAGGTAAATATTGAACCTTGGCTAGTGTGGTCCAGTTAGTTGGAGCATCATCCCTGTCCAAAGAAAGGCTGCGAGTTCAACTCGCTGTCAGGGCACATGTCTAGGTTGCGGGCTCAATCCCTGTTCAGGTTTTATAGGGGAAACCACCAGTCAATGTTGCATTCTCTCTCTCTCTCTCTCTCTCTCTCTCTCTCTCTCTCTCTCTCTCTCTCCCTCTCTCTCTCTCTCATTTTCCTTATCTCTAAAAATCAATGACCACGTCATTGGGTGTGAATAAAAAATAAAATTAGAAAAATAAAATGTAGATACTACATTTAAACTCTAATTGAAAAATAAAGTTTAAATGTAGAGATATAAAAAAGTTAATACTCATATTCTTTGTCATCACTCTGATGATAAACGAACATAAGATGCTTTTTTATTATACTACAGAATACTACTTATCTGTAAGGATGAAATAATGCCATTTGCGACATGAATGGAGCTTGAGAATATTGTGCTAAGTGAAAGACGTCAGTCAGAAAAATCTAAGAACCATATGATTTCACTCATATATGGGATATAAAACTGAAACTCAAGAGACACAGACAGACAGCAGTATGGTAGCTACCAAAAGGAATGGGTGTAGAGGAGGTAGAGTTAGAGGGATCCAAAAACTAGGTGACAGAAGATGATGTGACTGACTATGGGTGGTGAGTACACAAAGCAATAAACAAATAACGTATCATAGGACTTTACACTTGAAACCTGTATAAAACTATTGACCAACGTCACCCCAAAAGTTTAATTAATAATATAAAAGACACCCAAAAAGTAGGGCTAGATACCAACAACTTAATTTTCTGTAGATAATATATTGTGAATATAATTCCAGGCTAATTTATGTGGCTCTAACTCATTATTTTTAATAGCTTCACCACATAATATTCTGAATACCACAATTTATTCAACTAAGCTCCTGTTAAGAGGTCGGGTTGTTTTCCAACTTTTGCCCCTGTAAGTAACACTGCAATATATAATACTTGTCTCTATATTTTTATGTATTGGTGCATTGTTTTACTGGATAAGTCCTCAAAAGCTGCAATGTTACATTTCTCACATCAACACTGGATAAGAATGATCATTTCCCATATCTTTGCCAACAGTTTTAATTTGTAAACACACAGACTAATTTTTGCATTCATAATATATGTGTATCATATACATGCATAAAATTTTGTCTATCTGGTAGAAAAAAGTAGCATCTCATGATGATGATAACTTATATTATCTTTACCCGTTTTTTTCATACCAATCTAGAAGTTCTCTTTATAGTCTGAGTTACCAATTTATTACCATATGGTTGAACATGTTTTTCCAAAGATATTATGTTCTGCTTATTAATGGTGTATTCTGATACACCAAAATATATAAGATATTAACATATTCAAAAAAATTAACAATTTTTTCATGTTTTGAATTTCTTTCTTCCTAAGAAAGACATCCTCAAGATGATTTCACACACTATAATTTCATCAAATAGTCTTACAGTTTCAATCTTGAATGTATTGAGTGAGATATATGTGTAGATATTGTATAGTATACATTTATTTTGTATCATGTGGATAGTCAGGTATACCAGCACCATTTTTTAAATAAAAAAATCCTTTTCTAAAATGAATTAAAATCATACTTAAATGTTTCTCTGTTTCAGACAGTGTTCTGCTTCTTCTTATGTACTGCTTGATTTAAGAACCATGGCGACCTATGAGGTAGGCACTGTTATTATTCACATTTTACAATGAGAAAACACACATGGCAAAGTTAAGGATGTTTCTTTAAATTAGAAAATCAGAAGTGGCAAAGATTTTATTTAAAGCCTGGAATTATGGCTTGAGAACACAGCTGTCTTAATCACTGAAGTAATACTTCTTAATGCATGGCAAGTTATAATATATATATATATATATATATATATATATATATATATATGAAATCTCTATTATGACAATTATATCTCTCTTTGTTACTATCACATGTTTTTTATTATAATAGTCTTAATGCAAATTTTAATATTTAGTGAATTACGTCATCCTATAAAATATTTTATTGATAATTATTTTATGGATCATAGCATGGCGATTCTCAGGCACTTATTTTTGTTTAATATTAAAATCATTTTTGTCTTGTTTCTCTCTCCCAGAAAACCAGATAAAATTGGTAAGAAAAATGAAAGTGTAATAAATTATATTTTAATTGAAAGGGACTGATATTTCTATGACATTAAATCTTCCCTTCCAAAGTCATTATAAGTCTATTTACTAAAGGAATGTTTTGTGTCTTTACAAGAAAATTGTACATTCTCTTAACATAGATTCTGTGTTTTTTGGTTCATTTTATTCTTGGGAAATTTTGATATGTGCACAATATACACTAAATTAATCCATAATAAATTGCACTCAAATATCAGCAATTTTATAAGGTTCATCCTAACAGTAAGCAAAGTAGATAAATTTTAATGTACATTATAAAGTCATTAAGTTCATTTAAAAAGAGCACTTAGATTTCACTATTTTTCTAGGACTAAAAAAGACTTTTAAAGAGCACTATGCTAACATCACTCTCACAAAAACACACATAGCTCACACACATACACTGAAGAAAAAATTTAATTTTTAATATTATATTGATTAATTATGACAATATGAGACAAGGTCTGACTAGTTTTCAAATTGTGCTGAGTACTACAAGGAGTAAAATAGAAATCTAACAAAGAAGGTTATGTCCCATTAACCTATTTATTACATTAGAAGTATTTTTTCCAGTTGGTTTATATTTTTAGAGAACTTCTGTGCAAATTTTCATTTGAAGGGATTCTCAAAAATAAAATAATTTTTTTTAAAGCATATAGACTATAACCTCCTTCTTCCAATACTAGTCATTCAAGAAAGGTTTATTGAGAAGCTACTCTATTGTTGCTTTGATACATCAGGTAATAAAACAAAGATCCCTGTCCTCATGCACCTTCTTTTCTAGGAAAGCGTTACAGAATACACAGTAAATATGATAACAGGCAAAGTATATAGTATTCTAAGAAACAATGGAAAAATATAGCAAGATAAATGGAATCAGGAGCACTGAAGTAAAGAGAGGCCAGTTTTCAATGCTTAATAGATGATGAGGTAAAACTTATTGAGAAGGTGACTTCTGAAGACTTGAAGGCTAAAAAGATATTAGCCAAGTAGACCTCTGAAATAAGATAATTTCATGAAGAGAAGACAAGAGGAAAACACTGAGGCAAGAACATATGTAATGTCTGCAAGAAAAAAAAGGAAGCGGGTGGATTTGGCTGGGGCAGAGTGAGTGACGCTTAAGTGCTAGGAAATGAAGTGGAAGAGGTAATGTGGCAAGGGCCAGATCTTGTAAATTAATGGATGTCATTTTGTGGATACGAGTTTTACTGAGAAAAATAAAAAAACTATCGCAAGTATAGGCAAAGAAAATTTTTAAATGACACATTTTAAAGGAATACTCAGTCTGCTCAGAGAAGAGACTTTGGATAGCAAGGGCAGAAAGGCTAGGAAATCTATATGAAAGCACTGCAATGATCCAGGCTTGGAGGAGGGAAGCAGTGGATGTAATAAGACATGCTTAATATATTTACATACTAGACTTGAGGTACTAACAAAAAGATGATATGGATTTGGAATTTTCGATCTGACCAAGTAGATGTATAGAGTCGCCTTTAACAGAGGTGATAAAGGTTCCAGAAAGAACAATTTGAAGTAGTTTTTGGACTTGTTGAATTTAAGATGTACCTTTAGATATGCAAATAGATGCTCAGGGGCAAATTGGATATAGTCTGTAGTTTCTTTTCTTTATATATATATAAAACCTGGGACCGTTCAGTCCACAGGCCAAGGCTCTATCCACTGAGCAACACTGGTTTCAGCTACAGTCTGTAGTTTCACTGTGAGATCTAGATTCCTAGAAATATGCCCCCAAGTTATGAAGGGGGCCTGGATATTATACAATTTTAGGGACATCTTTGGAAAATACATTCAAAATTATGAACATAAAATTGGGTGCAGGGACTTGTAATAAGCCAATACACATGAGGAATCCTAAGGATTAAGCTCTATTAATTCATAGTAAAGCTGACTCTCACTGAAGACATGTATTTTGCAGATATCAGCACATCAAAGCTAAAGTATTAGATGACAGGTATAAATGCAGAAGTCTCAAGTATTAAAGCCTGGAGCACTCCAACAATGAGTGGAATGAGAGAAGGAACGAGCAAGGATTCTGAGACAAAGCATAAGACATGACTCAGAAGGAAAACCAAGTAGGTAGTATCCCAGAAGTCAAGTAGAGAAAGCATATCAAGAAAGTCTAAGTGATACATTATGGCAAATATTGTTCATAGATCGATTGACATGTGGATTGAGAATAAACTGGAATTAGCAATGTGGTCATCACTGACATTCTTGGAAAAACAGTTTGGAGGAATGGTATAGGTGAAAATCTAAGTGAAGCAGTTTTACGAAAGAATTGGAAAACAGAAATTGAAAAGCAGGGAGTAAGTACTTGTGTGAGTTTTGCTAAAAAGGAGTACAAGAATTAGGGTGTTAGACAGTGGGGGAATGGGATCAAAGGGGTGTGTGTGTGTGTGTGTGTGTGTGTGTGTGTGTGTGTGTGTGTTTTGTCTTTTAAACTAGGAAAAAAAAAACAGATATAGGTATGCTAATGAAAATGATCCCGCTGAGATAAAACACTTGACAGATAAAAGATAGAGAAGGTAGAATTGCAGAAGGATGTCCTTGAGTAAAAGAAAAAGGGCAAGGTCTAATGTACAATAAACATTACTAGGTTCAGGAGCAGGAAAAGTTTACCAACCATAACAAATGTGGTTATACATGCCAGTTGACTAAATATATATATGTTGGTGTGAGTCTGTGAAAGTTTTCATGTTTTTTATTGCTTTGTGTTTCCACAGTGAAGTAAGAATAATCAAGGTCATCAACTGGGTGTGAGGAAGAAGCAAGAAATAATGGGAAGTTGTGGTAGGGACAATTCCAGATGGCCCCTTGGTGTTACACCTTGGGCCGATATCCTTCATTTGAGCATAGGTATAAACTGACTTGATTCTAAAGATCAGATTATGGCAAGGGAATAGAATATCCCTTACTGCTTATGCTGTATGGTAAAGCAGATGAGGAGTCCCCTCTGTGATTAGGTTCAATAAGTAAGACTCAGCTTGCTAGCATACACTGGAAACAGTCTCCTGCCAGCATTGCAAGAAGGAAACAGCCCAGCCGTGAAGTGGCTGTAGAGGGTCCCGGGGCAGGAACCTGGGCAGTCTCTAGAATCTGGGGGCTGCTCCTGACAAAAGCCAGAAGGTGGCCCTCAGTCCTACAGCTGCAAGGAATTGGATGCTGCTATCCACCTGGATTTACAAGAGGACTGTCTGTGGTTCAGCTTCTAGAGGAGAATGCGCCCCAGGCAATACTTTGATTATAGTCTTGGGAGATCAGGAGCAGTGGACTCAGCTAAGTGGTGTCCAGACTCTCGACTCATGGAAACTATGAGATAATAAACGTGTGCTGTTCAAGACACTATGTTTGGGGTAATTTGTTACACAGCAACAGAAAACAAACAGAAAGATTGAAATGAGGAAGAGAATTTATGAAAGAGTTATCTAGAGAGTAAAAAGGGGAATGGGCTTATGATTGATTATCTGACAGCAGTCAGAGCCCATGTGAGATCTGTCACGAATTTAAAGTGAGATCAGACATTTTATTTGTTTTTTTCTGTTACCATAGCAGGGGTATTATATATGAATTACCTACTTCACATTTGTTTTTATATATTTTGATATATAATTTCAAACGCATCAGTACAGACAAAAAATAAATGTCCATGAAGCACATATTTCTAAAATCACTCTCTTTTTAATCTTTTCCTAAAATTTGAGAAGAATCCCAGGAAAGCTAACGACTAGGAACCAAAAAATTAAGGATGAAATTTAGTTTTTAGCACCACTGATTAACAAAAACTTTTGTTGAATCTTAAAGTGTCTGAAATATTAGTATCAACTAAGAACAGATTAAACCAACTGACTTTTAAAATTAAGTTTAAATACATTGCTCAAATAATGTAATTCTACTTATTATATCTCTACATTTTTCTCATATTAAAACTTCCATCTGTAAAAAAATGTCAAACTTGCATCTTGTTAATTTTTTCTTTCTCAAAGGAATATAATAACATTTGCACAATTAATTGGACAAAAACTAACTATTCTCAATGGAGAAGAAAATAAATGTAGTTTAAGCTGTCTTTAAAAGCATAGAGACTTTGATTACAGAAATATTTTAGAGTTGAAAAGCAGCAATACTATCTTAGAATTTTTCCTTAAATAAAAATGTCAAAGTTTTAATATGTTGTGTGCCACATCACTTAGCATCTTAAAGGATAATTTTCTTTTTCATGATTACTTGAAAGATATTTAAAAAAATAAATATAACTTAACCTAATGTAGTATTATAGTCTAGAAACTGTGCTGTTCTAAGAATAGTTAATGAATTTATTTTGTATATCCATTCTTTGAGGTACTATTATAATTTGAATTTCAAAAAACCAAACAAAAAACTGAGCCCAATTTACTCAGCAAGAAAATGACAAAACGAGGCTATGATCATATAAGCAATTTGGCTAATCTTGACTAAGCCTCCATTCTATATAGCTTCTGATATGATAGTTCTTCAATTTTCAGAGTCAAATTATTATAGAGCCACAACATTATAGCTATGGTCCGTCAGTCTGAGCTACATAAATTTAAAAATGGAAAATTCACTATGTATTGAAACGTAGTATTTTTTAAATAATAGAAAATATTTTTAAATGTTGAAACTGCAGATAAAACTAACTCTTCAATAAAATCTTTTGTGCTTTTTTATTTTGGGTTTTAAAAAGATTAATACTAATTTATTTTTTATATTTAGTTTTTAAATTTTTATTTATTCAATTGATTGGGGTAACATTGGTCAACATGAACATATAGGTTTCAGGTATGGGTTTCCTTAATTTATTTTGATCTCATTAGTTTGTAACAGACTAACTAATTTGGAACTAGAACACAATAATAACTCATTTAGTTATTAAAATATTTAACAAAATGAAAATAACACAGTCTGGATGTATTTTATATTGGTTTATAAAAATTCACATGACAAAAGTTTGTAGCTGCTTTCAACAGCATAGACCAAGCATGTCAAACGCGCGGGCGGCAGGCCGCATGCCTCATTTATGCCTCATCCACATTAGCTGGAACACATTAAACAATAATTCTTAATTTAAAAAGGAATGCTAAGCGTTTGTACCATTTCTTCCCATTATAAAACTGTGGAGACATGTCTGCGAAATGGCTGGGTAAGAATAAAGCAAACCTAAACCAGTAATAAAAGTCATTTTCTTATAGGTTTAAAAGTATTTTAATTACAAAAGCTGGCGTTAATATTTCATATATCCTACTCCAGTTCCCCTTACAGATCTAAGTCTATATAATAAAGTGATACTAACTTAATTAGGATTACACACAAGAAACAATTGTGACCTATGAACAACAAAACCCACATCACCTTCTATCTTACAATATAAATAGAATCTATTGGGAAATGCTGTAGGGAATAAAACTATTGATAACATCAAGATGGATGATAACTGTAATTTCTTCAATGACTTTAAGGATTTTGTTTTGTTCTTTTATATTTTGCCTCATGTTTTCCAGGAGTTACTATGCTTGTTTGTACAAGAACAGAAGAAAAACAAGTAAAAATAAAACATATTTAATAAATATAACTGAGTATAGTGGACCAAGACTATAAAACCACAAATGACTTAATATTTCAAATTAGAAAAATATTAGTTCTGGCAGAATTAGATGTAGTAACATATCTAGAGAGTAAAATGTATTGGTACACATCAACATATAATTAGACTTTAAAATAAATCATTTTATAAAAATCACATGTTCATATATAATAAATAAAAGAATATTCAAATCTAACTTCATAGAAAAATTTTTCTTTCTCCCCAGAATTTTTTACTTTTTATGTTCAGAAAAAGCATTCATTTTTTATTGTAGTTGTATTCGTTTGTCTTGTTTTTGTTTAGAAAGAAATAAGAATGAAGTGCAAAAGAAGCATAAAAATCATAGAGCCAGTCATTTTCCCAATAGTTTTCTATTAGCATATAATTATAGCTCATATAATTGATAAGGAATAGAAAGCATACACACACGCACACTTTTTAATTTCATGCATCACTAATACAGGGTTGGTTCTCACTTTATATACAGTATCACATCCTTAAAGAACAGTGCTGTGTTTCATCACTACAGATGTATACTTTTTAAACCAATTTTTGGGCTAAAATGTGAGCATTGTAAAGTATTTTTGTCTGAGGGAATGCTATTGCATAAAATAAAAATCAACTCCTAACATTCTGTTAGCTTTGCTTCCAGTTATTATTTTAATTTTTTCCTAAGATTGAAAAGTATTAGAAACAATAGTGAGCAAAATAATCATGGTAGCTTTATATTGGATGATATGCAAAAGCCACACTTAATATGTTTAGCAAATATAGTTAAAAGTTAATGATTTATTAGCCAACTGTGAAAAATATATTTAAAACCAAGCTTTTATTTAATATTTAACTAATCCCATAAGGTCTTGTATTAGTAAGAAAGTGGAAGTATTAAAGAAAAAAACATTTCTCACCTTAATGAAGCTCAACTCAGACAAAATGAAAAGGTGTTTAATCATTTTAATAAATATATTTTTCCACAATTGTAAAGTTAACGTACAATATGAATGAATTACATAAAATATTTTAGATGGTTTCCTTAAGTTTGCCAAAATTAACCACATTTGAAGAATGGCCTACAAATATTCAGATCCGAACAATCATTAAATCAAACTAATAAAATATATTTGTATTTTGCAGTTTGAAACTCCACCAAAGAAAACTCTAGTATTAAATTCTAAGAAAATACCATTTCCTGAGTCATTAAATAGCATTGAAATGATCAGAAATACCAATTTTCAGTTACTTTTAGATTGCTACAAATGCTTTTCATCCAAAGTTTAAAATTATTTACATAGTAAAGAAAGCCTGAAACAAAAAGCAAATGAAAGTGCACTCACTTTTAAAGATATACCTTTGCTCAATAGGTCATATTTAAACATTTATTTTGTACATATATGATATTCTTAAGTTATATACCAAGAATCCTAGGAAGAAATAATAAGGGAGATCAGAAAATATTAACTCAGTAAATAACCTTCAGAGCTCTTTATTAAAGTCATCATAATTTAAAGGGAAAAATCCAAAATTATAGTAGTCTATCACCTGAATATATTTTTGTTGTTTAAAGTGAAAAATGCATACACATTTTCAGAAATAAAACCTCTTTCCCAAACTGTCTGGAATCTGATCGTGGTGAATGAACGAATACATCCTTAACCCACCATTATCTTTTTCTCCAGTGTGCAGCCAATCACCCGTGAAAGGTATGGTGTAGATGACAGGATGATACTGTACCTGATTAGCTCTGGAGGTGGTCATGGGATCAGATGGAGAGGACTTGGTGGTAGTTGGGGAAGATGGCAATGTCTGGGAACAAAGCAGTTTAGGAGCAAATCAACCTTAATAAGCCTTAAACTGATCATTCAAATAAAACAAAATAAAATAAAATGTAATATAACGAGAACAAAATCCTATGAACAAATTTTTTCTCCTGTTAATTCAAATTTAATGAAATTTAAGATCAATTAAATAATCAATGTATGTAAATACGCATGCATAATAAGCATGTAAAAATAAATTCATGACTTGAAATCATGATGGTGACTGATAAAAATTCACATGAGTATTAAAGGTATCCTGACCATATTCATGAATAGTAGTCTCTTTTCTTCCCCTTTGTTTTCTTGGGGGAAAAGAGATGGTGAAACAAAAACTCAAGAAATTCAATGAGTAAAACTGAAAGAGTCACTTTCCTATCAATGAATACAGTCGGGGATTGGAAGAAGTGGTGAAATGAAGTTTACTTTGGCATAAAAGTATCCACCTACTTAATGTGTTGAGTATCACCAACAAGTTGATTCCACATGAATTTAGGGATCCATACTAAAAGCAACTAAATTTGCAGTTCTGAGTTCTTAATATCACATTATCTTCTAAAATATTAATTTTTAATAACTTTAGAGCCCGTCTGAAAATGTAAACATTAACTTCACATTAATAAACAAGTAACTAATAGCATTTTAACAAACTGCCATAATATTATTTTATCATTTATGCTAAACACTAAAAATTTAATATGGAATAATATATTATAGTATCATCAGCCTGTCTTGAAAATAAGCACAAAAATGTTAGGAATCATATTTATTGTTCACTTCACATCCAAGCAATAGACATGCTACATATAAAATGTTTCATGAGTGCATAATATATCTATTGGTTAACTCATTAAAATATTTTAAAACCTTATGTAAAAGAGTAAATTTAAGTGTAAAATGTTAAGATTTTTTTCTTTTTTCTTTTTCTTAAGTAGCAACCTCAATAGATAATATTTCTGAATAGGTGAAGTGGGGTAATTTTACAGTATAGACACAATTCTAATGAACATTATGTTTTATATTAATATATATTCATCAATAGTACTCAGATATGAGCAAAAGCATAACTTTAAAGGTTCAGCAGTATCAGGAAAAGTAGATGCAATTACTTAATATAGTCATGTTCATGCGTTTAAATTCAAAAGTTCTATCTGGATAGAATAAAGAAGTTAAGAGTAAAAGAAAGGATAAGAAATTCACTGTTCTCCAAAAACAATGTAAGACTGCTTGCTACATTAGGTCATGCTTTATTTAAATAGTCCACTCCTCAAGGGATTCCTAGTTCTTCCTCAGCTGAAACCTCAGATACTTGGAGAAAAACTAGACTTAATGTTGAGTCGCATCAAGGTTTTTTGTTAAATCATATTTAAAAAGGGGACAGGAGCTACATTCAAAAGTACCATCTCAGAAAAGGACAAATCTTTAAATCCATTTTCTGCTTTTGTTCTTTATAATAAATTCCTGTCATTTCTCAAGAGAGACTTTAAATTTCCACCATTAAAATGTGCCCTAATAATTTCTTTTTCTTGCAATACTATGGTAGGACATATGATATTGACTTCATGCTACTATGAACTGAACAGTAAAGGTTTTATTTTCTCATCTCCGGTTATAACTTTTATTGCAGAGAATTCCTGTGAGTAGTTAGCACATTTTAAAAACTTTTTTGTAGTAATCTTATACATATTACTGAGGAGATGTAAAATAAATCTAGAGGCTGTTTCTCCAAATATAGGTTAGAATCTGAATTCACTACCTACTGAAGTGCAGGCATGTGTGCTGGGCTCCTCTGTCCCATCAGGGTAAAACCACCTGAAGTATAGGCTCACTATGACATCTACCTTGCACAGGATATGAATTCTCAACAAGGTCTTGAAATATTAAAAAGAACCACATGGAAAAGTAGTAATAACAAGTGCCTCAGAATTCTTAATCACATTAATATTACCTTCTATCAACTTATTTAATACCTTTCTGCTTGGCATATATATGAAACATTGGGCATACATTAATAATCGACACAACTCAGATTCATCAATATTGTCCCTAATTCTAATGCTGTTTCTTTCCCACAGATATAAAACAATAATTTTAAACTTCTGGGATAATAGTAAACATTTAAAAACTTATTAAAGATTTGGTTATTAAATATAAGATAGAGTTCATATTTTAAGTAAACAGATAAAATTATATAAACTTGGGGCTTCAAGGGATAATATTGTCAAAAAATTACAACAAGTTGTCTCTAAATATATTTTCTAAAATAATGAACATGCAATGAAATGAACATGTGATCAGTTTTCCAGCTATCTAGTATTCCTTTAGTTACTGTTAAACTAAAAGAAAGTATCCTCTTTACAAATTAACTTATAACACTAGATCCTAGAAAGCCTATATTTAAGTCCATCTTTTAAATACTAGTTGTAACTGTTCTCATAAAGAGGAAGTTATAAACATATTAAAGAAATGCCTTTAATTTAAAAGGTTCTAATGATACAGCTTTGATAGTTTTTCTCAATCATTCCAAAAAATAGAACAGAAAAGTCCAAAAGAAATATTTCAGTATATAATAAAAATACACAATATGTTTGTTTCCCTAATATTTTATAAACAAAATGTTTACTCCTATCTACAACAAAGACTTCAAGTTTAGTGATTTCAAATAAAAATATCATTTAGTAAAATTTCTGATATACATCATGAAGATGTAACTAACTATCCATATAGTAACAATACATTAAAATAGCTGTTGTAAATAATATTTACAAAGGACATACTAATCTAAATTTTTTTTTACATTTACCAAGTAGTAATTATGAAGGACAGTCATTTTTATTAAAATTTTACCTTTCAAGTGGAAAGGATATTTCTGTTTACATGAATTGAATGGTTGCTTATGGATTCCACTTTAAACATTAAAGGTTGAGTTACTTATTGCAGAAAAATTTGAAGTATTTAATTATTTTAAAATAGGGGATTCTTCAGAGTTTGGGTAATAGAACTGAAAAGTAACTATAAATTACAAAATGTATTCTTGTTAACAAATGCCAGTTTTGCTGGACCAGAGAATATTACTATAAATAAACTCTATAATAAATAAAGCTTACCTTCAGGCAAATCTACAGTAATAGATTGTCAAGAACTTCTGATATTCAGAGGTACAATGAGCACAACAATGGACAACAAATATCAATTGTAATTTGGAATTTATCAATAGCTCACTGAGTAATATTACTTAAGTAATCACCTTCCCAAACCTGTTTTTGAGTTTAGTAAAATAAATCTGCACACTGCTCTATAATATAATAGGTATAATATTTAAATATGTAATTATCCCCTTTGGTTTGCCCTCTGACAATATTCTCCCCTTTCTTCCAATGCCTGACCTATCTGGAACTACTTAGCCCTAATATAAACGGGTGCTGTCTAATTTCAAAAGATCTTTCATAATACATTCTTCTTTCATAGCTTACTTTCCTCATAATCGCTATTCTATATTTTGTCTTCTCCTGAACCATTCAATCCCATGTATTTCATCTTCCTTTCAACTGGTATTCTTCATTACTTAAAAGAAACCAGGATGAGCTTCCTCATCTACTACAAATGACTTCTTCACATCTTTTTCAGTTTTCCAAACCACTTTTCTCCCCATCTTTGCATTCTTTTCACTGTAGATAAAATACTGAACTCCAATTCAGATTCTACACAGCCTAGGTCTTAACACCCTAAAGTTGTACCTTTCCACCACTGTGTCATCTTGTTTCCTCTGTAATCCCATCTCAAATTTCTCTGCCTTTTCAAACTCCTTTTTATTCTTTGACACAAGCCAATCCCTCTTGAATAGCTGGGGTATGTGAGTCTCTCTGATCTAACTTCTATTTCTCTCCTTTGTATATTCAAAATTTCAAGTCAACAGTTTCCACACTTCATACCACTTTCTTTTTACCTAACCGGCCTCTTTACCCTTAGGAAATAATGATTTTGCTCTCACCATGTGACTGAAATTAACTTTTAAAATTTCCAATAATCTCCCATTTAAAAAGTTAACTTTTTATACTGTTTTCCCCCCTCTGGATATTTGATCCTTTTTAGTATATTCCTTCATTCTTATTTTTTGACAGAAAAAAAATATTGATTTCCTTTTTTGTCATTATGATTTATAAAGAGTAGTTACTAGGAATAAGGTATAGTTTTACTCAGTTTACATTCACAATATCCTTATGAAATAAATTAATATTAATATCCCCATGTTATCAGTAAAGAAACTGAGGTACAGAGAAGCAAAACAACTTGCCCCCAACTACCCAGCTGATAATTTTAAAAAGCCAGGTCTGGAATCCCGGCAGTCCTGCTCCAGCTCCTGTGCATTTACCATAATGCCTCTCACGTACTTTTTTTTATACCTGTTTCTTTAGTTCATTTATTTGCTTCTTTTTTCTCTCCTACTGTGAAGATGCAAGTGAAATTACCGTATTTGCCGGCGTATAAGACGATATTTTGGCCCTGAAAAATATGCCTCCAAGTGGGGGGTAGTCTTATACAGCGAGTATATAACAAACTCTGTATTTTGGGTGGAAATGTTAGGGGGTCGTCTTATACGCCCAGTCTCTTATACGCCGGCAAATACGGTATTTTTCAGGGCCAAAAAATCGTCTTATATGCCGGCAAATACGGTAGCTCTTCTATTGCAGTCAAGGGTCTATATTTTGAATTTTAGATTTTTACCTATGCTTCTATCAAAGACTACTTTAAGAAAAAAAACATACTATTTACAATTCAACTTTCCTGAGACAAATATATAAATATAAATATATATGTAAATACATATAACTCCAATAAGTGCTTAACATTCATTTATTTGCTTTTAGATCTCACCATTCTGCTAGGTTCAAAACTACATATAGCCATTTTTTATTCTTTTTTTGCACCATTTTGGAATGAGAACAGTCTTGAAGCCTTATAAAACTGACTTTGAAGTATCTTTTAATATCATGTATTTGTCTCAACTCTCACAACCAAAAGTGAGATTATGTTCATTTTGTTCTTAAAATATTGCTTAGTTTCTTAACTTCAACCTGATATATTCTATTTTAAATAAGGTTCTCTTCTTAGAGTTTATTCAAGACTTTGAAAAGTCCCAATGAGAGAGAAATATATTGGATTTTGTTTCACCATCATTACTCAAACTTGGAGGCCATGAAGCCAGTTACATGTCGTTGGATAAGTTACTCAATTCCTGTAAGCATCAGTGTCCTTAAGTAAAGCACGGGTTCTGTGCCTCTCTCATAGGATCTGTGTGAGGTTGGATGACATGTGATAACACATGTGTCAAGTGAGCAGCACAATGGTGGGCTCAGAAACAGAATAAGCACCATACATAAGCACTATTTCATTATTACCGACCCTTATTCTTGACCACAAAATTCTCCTTCCTTCCTTCCTTCCTTCCTTCCTTCCTTCCTTCCTTCCTTCCTTCCTTCCTTCCTTCCTTCCTTCCTTTTCCTGACATTGTCTGGATTTGTGAATGTTACATAAAAGTTTTAGAAAATATTTTCCTACAGACCTTCAAAACTAAAGATCTACATTGTAGAGCACTCACCTAATTGTCATACACCTCTTTTTCACCTGCAAACTGAATCTACAAGCACCCCAATATTCTGCCTGGATTTTTAGCACAGAAGACGACAAAATGCTGAGGCACCTCTTCTTTTTCATAACCTTCCAGAGAAATTACAAGGGCTTGTCAGGAAATATTAGCAAGAGTCCGTAGGCCTATAGAATGTGCCTCAGCCCGACATGCAAGGCTCTCTCCATTATCCCATCTTACCCATCTAACACTGTTTTCTCTCAACTCCAACCCTGACGCTCCACCTCTGTCAAAATTGTTTCCATACTATTCAACAATCATGGTACCTTTTTCTTTACACCCATATTGTTTCACATGCCTAAAATAATATTTTTTCTATAATTAGGCAATTCCTATACAATCTTCAAGATTCAAGTCTCTACCTGTTTTCCAATATCAAATGTCACCAGCCCATATTTCTTTCACACTCCTCTAAAATTTTATGATACATTGTTTATATTATAGTTTTGGTATATAAATAAAGTTTTATATTTTTTATAAATTACTTTAAGCATTTTTTATTTCTCAAAAACAAGTTATGTGCAATTTTTACCAATTTTTCATGATGAAAGTAAAATTATTTAGGCTAAATGAGACTACAGACATTTTAATTTGATTTTTTTTAATAATAAGAGAATTGCTTATATGCCTATAACCACTTTTTACTTAATGAACTTTCCTTAAAAATATATTTGAGCCAAAAAAGAAATAAATTGCTGAAAATCTATAATAGATAAAGGAAGTTAACAAATGCTAGCTATGATACTGATTTGTGGTTTCTAACATTTTGGGGGAGGGTTCATAATATTGCCTCATTATGTAAAACAAATATATTTAGAGGGGGATTTGAGGCACTTACAAAAAGAAGAAAAGTTCAATAATCCTACAGGGGAAATTAAAAGTATAAAGCTAAAAATAAAAAAGTAGAGATTAGAAAAATATATACAAAACTAGAGGCCCTGTGCAAAAAAAAATGTGCATGGGGTGGGGGCTGTCCCTCAGCCCAGCCTGTACCCTCTCTAATATGAGACCCCTTGAGGGATGTTAAACTGCCCGGTGGGATCGGTTTAAATGGGCAGTCAGACATCCCACTCACAATCCAGGACAGCTGGCTCCCAACTGCTCACCTGCCTGCCTTCCTGATTGCCCCTAACCACTTCTGCCTGACAGCCTGATCACCCCTAACCACTCTCCTGCCAGCCTGAGTGATGCCTAACTGATCCCCTGCCAACCTGTTTGCCCCCAACTTCCCTCCTCTGCCATCCTGGTCATCCCTAACTTCCCTCCCTTGCAGGGTTGATCACCTCCAACTGCCCTCCCTTGTAGACCTGGTCCCTCTCAACTGCCCCCCCCCCCCTTACAAGCCTGGTGTCTCTCAACTGCCTTCCCCTGCTGGCCATCTTGTGCTGGCCATCCTGTGTCCACATGGGGGCAGGATCTTTGACCACATGGGGGCAGCCATCTTGTGTGTTGGAGTGATGGCCAATCTGCATGTTACTCTTTTATTAGATAGGATAGAGGCCTGGTGCATGGGTGGGGGCCAGCTGGTTTGTCCTGAAGGGTGTCCTGGATCAGGTTGGGGGTTCCCTTGGGGTGTGGGGTGGCTTGAGCGAGGGGCCTATGGTAGTTTGCAGGCTGGCCATGCCCCCTGGCCACCCAAGTGGAGGCCCTGGTATCTGGAATTTACAATTGAATTACAATTGAAGCTTTGTAGCCTGGAGCAAAGCCAAGGCCCCTGCTCACACTGGCTGCCACCATTTCTGTTTGGTTTTATGTATCTTCTATAATTGAAACTTTGTAGCCTTGAGTGGAGGCCTAGGCCAGCCAGGGTGTGTGGAAAGCTTTGCTTCCTCTATTGCTGGGAAAACCCAAGCCTCTCAACTGCTCTCTGTGGCTGCAGCCATCTGGGTTGGGGTTAACCTGCTCTGATTGGCTGGGCGTGTCTTGAGCAGAGTGATGGTTAATTTGCATATTACTCTTTTATTAGGTAGGATAATCTGGGCTAGGAAATGCTCTGAAATTAGTTCAGAGCTTCTAGGCAAGCAAAGTCTGAATTATTTGAAAATTTTAAATGCCTCAGTTAATTATGTATCCCAAAAATAAGACATAATATGTTTCATTGCTAATTAATGTTTAATTTTGGCTTAGTAACTCTTGCTGCATATCTGTTTCTTAGTATACTGTCTTCTAAAGTAAGCACAATGGTATTATGTACCTCGTGATAGTCTCCTAGTATTAAGATTAAAAAACAGAGGACATAATATTTTGATTATTCAATAAATATTATTATAATTGTTTCAGTATTAGCAAACAAATATGTTTTAAATAGAAAACAAAAACATTTGAGAATTAAGAATTAACTATTTCACAATATCTAGTATCTGAGGTTGCATGTAAAGCTATCATTCTAGATTTCATCATTCCACTCTAAGAAAGAGTGGTAAGACCATTATGCACTACTTTCCTAAAAATACTATTCTGTTTTGAGAACTGATTCAGTTAATAACTGTAGGTTTTATTTAGGCAGAGTATGATGATCGATGAAAATTTTTGGTTACCAACTGTATCTAGATTGTATAATTCAAAATATACCATTTTATTAAAAGCCCATAGTATATGGTATAAAATTATAGCATTTAAGGCAAGTTTTAATTGTTTAAAATTAAGTCTGACTTCCTATTACATATAAATTATTTTATATATAAGGTACATATAAATTATTTTTAGAAAGCAAAAACAATGGACACATAATAACAAACATTTTAAAAAATATATTTCATATTCAATATTAAATACAAAAGTTACATTTCCTAGCTCCAGCATTTTAAAAACTTTAATTTTACTCTTTGCACAATCTTAACTATAAGAAAATTCTAAAACAATCCTTCAAAGATATAACTTTTTATTAATTTAAGGACTGAAGCCCAAAGTAAATGTAAATCTTGTTCCAATCACTAGTTAAGGAAAAAACTGCCATTTAAAAGAAATTTTATAGATATCATATGAAATATGTTTTAATTTATAGTAGTGGAAAATAACTTCTATTGGACATAATTATTCTATACTAGATAATCAGCATAATGTCTCCAGAAATAAAATCATGGTCATTTAAATTTATATACTTGGAATTATATTTAGAGAATGATCCAACAGAAAGTCAGATATTGGTAAGATAGGATATCTAGAAAGTTAGAGAATCTTAAACTTAGAGCATAAAAAAAACTGTTCATCTATGATATCTAAAAATATGTAAGATCTCTCTTCCAAATTTTTCAAGTATATTATTTTATTTTTATACTTACAAAAAAGTGTTTAAGTGTGAAATATATTGCCCTACTAGATTTAGTGTACTCTACTGAGAAATCTTTTAAAATTATACTGTATTTAATACATTATTAATTACATAAAATAATAAATAATTGACAACAATATTAATTCCATGAGTATCTACAAGGCTTACAGTGAATGCAAATACACAAAAATAAACCAATATCTATTTTTAATACTTATTTTGAATTTAAAAAATATTATGAGAAAAAGGCAAATAAAAGTAAACCAAATATTTTTAAATTTTGGTTTTCAGAAATCTATATAGGCATTGGATATATGGTAGTCGATAAAAGTCATATGGCCATAGAGAAAATTGTAATTTTAATAATGATTCTGTGACAATTACTTGATTGTACTAGTGACTTATTAATATTAAAATAATAAAAATCCATTCATATCATTGTCTTGAATATACTGCCAGTGATGTCATTCTACTCCAACTGCATTTTATGTTTTACTTTTAAAAAAAGACTAGGCTGGATTAAGGTAGAAAGTCAACAAACCCTACACTTTAGTGCTTCTGTAAATTCTTAGTCACAGATGAATTTAATGCAGAGGTCTTTAACTCACATCATAGTTTAGAACCTAGATAGAATGATGTATCACTTTAAAAGCATTACAGATATTCTTCGTATTTATCTAGCACAGATAAAATAAAAATTCTAAAACTATAAATGTCTGTAATGATAAAAATAACCATCTGATATTTGAAGCTTTAAAATATTTAAATTCTGCCATATACAGATTATAAGTTACTTCCTTGAAAAAAATCTGACCATTATGACATTAATAGAGAGTAAAACAAATGAATCATTTTATATGGAATAACCACTACCTATTTGTAATTTAAACATGGAAATATTTTGTAACATAGTAATTAAGAGAAAATAAAATATTTTCCTATAATTTGAAAATATATTGTCTAATTGATATTTTCTTCATTTGAATGTGAATAGTCACCCTTATATTTACCTAGATATTGATAAATATTTAATAGGTTCATAACACTGTTTTTCAATTCAGAAACATGAAATTAATAAGATTTTGAGCTATATTTCAAGTTTATTGCAGTGAACATAAATATTCTATAAATAAAATATCTTATAAAGTAATAAAAAATACATTCCTTGAGGGTATATTCTATTAATAGAATGATAAAAAATTAAGTAGTTAATATAAAAGGGAAAATGCTGAAGCAATAATTATAAAGTATCCAATAATTTTGAATTCAAGATTTTATGGGAAAGAATCCACCTTATTTAGTATTAAAAATATGTTATTTTTCTCCTATATCATGTCAGCCATTACTCACTCTTAAAACTTGCAGTCTTTTATCAAGTAAAAATTTTGTTACAGAGAATCCCATACATTAAAAACTCACATTGGCCCTTTATGACTCTCTCTATACATAACACAAGTTATACAGAATGTAATAGCTGAGTTATAACGAGTAACTATTTGCTAGGCACAAAGGTATACTTATACATATTTGTTGATAAAAAAATGTTGAACACGACAAATTAACAAAACAGGAATATATATATATATATATATATATATATATATATATATATAGTAATATAGTAACTATACTGAAGACTAATACCAAAATGGTATTTAAATTTTAAGGCTATAGTTTCAAATTTTTATACCTTAAAAGTAATATAATTTAAAATAGATTAAATTCCCATAAATTATCAAATTTGTGTCTGTAAATCACAACAGAAATGAGTCACAGAATTGCTCCTCAGTGTTGAAATGAATAATTCAATCAATATATCAACTAATCAATGTAAGAAAGAGAACAATCATTTTTAAATAAATAAATGACAACTGTTATTTTAACTATTTTTAAAAAAAAAATATAGTAAGACTGCAAGGCTTCTTTTATAAGGAATTCAGAGTATGCTATGAGTTGTTCTCTTTGATTTCCCAACTAAACACTCACTTGTTTGATGCGATCTGGGTTAACGGTGGTCTGGGGTTGTAGGATGCTGACTGGTTCTGTCTTGGCAACATTCTGAGGCATTTCTCGAATTTTTTCTGCAATGAATCCATGAACTGCATTCAGTGCTTCAACTGTTCCCTGGATCAAACACACTCGTTCAGTAGTACCTGTGAATAAAATATTAATATTCAGAAAACTTTCTCATATCCTATTTTTTCAAAAAAGCTATAAAAAGGATGATATAGTAATGCCAATAAAATAAGGTAAAATGTAAAACTCTAAATTAATTAGTAATATTACAAATGAACCAAACAAAATGTATAAATCATTGTTCTTTTTTTTCCCCAATATTTTACTCATTCTTTCCTAATTATCTCAGAAAGGACCCTTGGATTCCAGCAGAGCCAGATACCCTCAGTTCTGAGAGTATCATTCATTTATTGTTGTAACAAATCCGAGCACTTATAACAGGAGTTAGCGTTACCTAATGGTGACACACAAAAGGAGATTTATGGACACAACTTTCAAAAAGCATAACCTTAGGGCAAAAACAAATATTAATCCAGAAATTACAGGACAGCATGACATGAAAAACAATGGAAATACCTACACACGGATAATACAAACAGCTGGTCTAGAGTAAAAAGAACATTTAAGTTAGTAGATAGAGAGAATCTTAGAAAGCTTAAATAGAAGGTACATTTCAGAACTTCTATTGCCCCTATTCAGTTACCCTGCTCTCCTTTCACTCACAGGTAGCAACACCACCCCCTGACATTTTATATGTTTACTTTTTAAAAAATATATATTTTATTGTTTTTTTACAGAGAGGAATGGAGAGGGATAGAGGGTTAGAAACATTGATGAGAAAGAAACATCAACCAGCTGCCCTACTGCGGATGTGCCCGCAACCAAGGTACATGCCCTTGACGGGAATTGAACCTGGGATCTTTCAGTCCGCAGACCGACGCTCTATCCACTGAGCCAAACCAGTTTCAGCTTTATATGTTTACTTTTACTTTACCACTAGAATGCAAGCTCCCGGACAACCATGAATTAGCCTGTTTAGTTTGGTGTAATTTCCACAATACTAGGTGTACAATAAATATTCATTGAGTAAATAAACCACACTGATTTTATTAATTATGTAATTTTAATAATGACAATATCAGATAAAACACAACTTAATGAGTTTATGAAATTTTAAATTAATGAATAATTGACAAAGATAATTAATAGTGTTTATTTTATATTTAGTAATAAAATTTAGACATATGATGTGAGATATTACTAAAACAAAATTGGTTGGGTCTAATACACAAGTCCTATAATCCATTTTATACTTTACAGATAAACCTTAAGGCAATAAAAAATCAGTGATTAGTTTTTTAGACTAATCTTAGCTTCACTGCAGCAGACTGGTCTAAAACTGTAATATTTTCAGCATCCCAACACAACACATAAACTTACATGTCAGAAATAAATATTCCTTTATTAAAGTTATCAAAAAATAAAAGAATGGTATTTTAAAGCATAAAATATTTGTTTTTAAACTAATATAAAAACTTCCAATAGCTATCTACTATGTTTCCTTTTGGTGGTATTTTCAAAATTCTAAGCCACTCTATAAAGTATTTTTAAAGTATACTGTGAATGACAAAGTTGTGAAAACACAAATATTGATGAAATCATGGGGAGTTTATATTGTTTTAAGGACCGATAGCCACATAAACCATTTTCTACTAAGTTTTAAAAGAATATTAAAAAGTTATCAGCTTTTCTTTTAGGGAAAAAAAGACTTCAATCACAAAATTAGGGGCAGAAATAAAAGTACTTTGATATGAATACACCTAAATTAAATTTTCATGATTTAAACAATGATGATTCATGTCTATGAAAAATTAAGTTTTCTAAGTTGAACAAAATAATTTAAAAGAGAGCGAGTGTATCTTTCATTTATAAGGCTGGGGAAAATCTTTCCATAATGTGAGTTTGAAGGCTTAATATTTTCTATTTCTCCGAAACAGCTTTTTTTCATCCTTTTCTATCTTGATGTATCTCTGTGGCTCTTGGGTAAAATGATCTAGTTTCTAGAAATATTCTAGGGGGTCTTTACAAGGATGTTTTAATTGTCCAATAAATGTCTAGAAAGGAAGAGAACTGATCAATGGAACTAATGCAAAGTGTTTCATCTAAGTTGGCAAACAAAACAACCCACAGCTCAGATTACATTCCTGCTTTTGGAGACTACTAGAGCGCTAGGTATGCCAAAGTAGGAAAGAAAATCAGTGCAACCTCAATAGTGATTAAAAAAAAATTAAAAATGGTACGATACAACTAAAGAGATTATATAATCCAGATTGCTTTAAAATTCTAATTTAACAGAACGCACAACATATTAGACAACAGTAACCACAATACGCTTCTCATTGTATTGCTATCAGGTAGTACATGGACATCACCGAGTCAGAGAGAAATATGATTGCTTGAAGTTCACACAGCACGTGTGAGACAATTTGAAGATTTTATAGGTTCAAAGATGCAGTACATATTCTTTGAGTATTAAATTATACCACCACTATTAGAACTATGTCAAAGAAGAGGAAAAAGGAGATTGTACATCTCCAATGGGAATTGCTACAGTCCTCAGGAGAGATGCTGTCAGATTCTTCTCCTGAACTCTAATGGCCTGTACACTCAGATCACACAAAACTGTAATTTTTAGGAAAAAGTCACAAAGAGGGAAGAATGTCAGGTATATGACCAAACTGTGTAACAAAAATGAGCCTATAAATCATAAAAGTTGCTGTTTTTTTGTCATTGTAAAGGCTTTTAGGATCCATTAGTGTCTAAACCTAACTGCCAGTTATTTATCATTTTATTTAACAGTAGCATTTGCTTCTTTTTTTTTTTTGCAATAGACTAGCTAATGAAAGCTGAAAAATAGTTACATAAAAGTATTGCCCACATTTCTTATAACGTAAAGATATAGGCGCGTAAGACACCATTAATTTAAAATTGCAGTTTTAAGGAAGATTAGAAAAACTCTATAACAAGGAGAGGCAATGCCGAATTAGATAATGAAGTTTGAAATGGCTTTAAGTTTTGATTTCACATGAAATACCTATCATCTTTCATTTTAAATGAAGAGATGTTTCTAAAATTAGGCACAATCATGAAACCAATTCCATAGCAAAATTTAGATAGAAATTTAATAATATATATGCACTTTGTGCAACTGCAGCCTAGGATAAGTTACCTCAAAGGTTCCTGGTCCTACTCCTCTGTGCAGTGGGACCATTGGTTCTTATCTCCCCAGCCCTCTGTTTCTTTAGGTGTTAGAGCTCTTTCTTATGTCATATTTTTTTTCTATCAGTTCATTCTCATCAGCCGGAAAATAAGTTATAGTTTCTTCAATTTAAAAAAAATATATATATATTTTTTATTGATTTTTTACAGAGAGGAAGAGAGAGGGATAGAGAGTTAGAAACATCACTGAGAGAGAATCATTGATCAGCTGCCTCTTGCACACCCCCTGTTGGGGATGTGCCCACAACCAATGTACATGCCCTTGACCAGAATCGAACTCGGGACCTTCCAGTCCTCAGGCCGACACTCTATCCACGGAGCCAAACCGGTTTCGGCAGTTTCTTCAATTTTTAAAGACTCCCCCTTAAGACAGAATTAGACCATTACCCTTTGACTAACCAAATAAAAATAACTGATTTAGACAAAGATCATAAAAATGATAACATGAAAGGTTAATGGGAAATGGAAAAATTAGGCAGTCACCATCTGACTTCACTGATCAATATTAGCATAACTAGAGCGTGAAAACCGCCCAAACTGGTTTGGCTCAGTGGATAGAGCATCAGCCTGCAGACCGAAAGGTCCCAGGTTCGATTCTGGTCAAGGGCATGTACCTTGGTTTCAGGCACATCCCCAGTAGGGGTATGCAGGAGACAGCTGATCGATGATTCTCTCTCATCGATGTTTCTAACTCTCTTATCCTTCTCTCTCCCTCTCTGTAAATAATCAATAAAAAATATATTAAACAACAACAACAACAAACACTAGAGTGTGAAAACCAAACATAGGCCTCCTGATGTGATAAAATATGAAGCCCAGGGCACCTACTAAAAACTGTGTCCCCAAGTAGCTGAACTTAAATCTAACCGAATATTTACACTATATTACAGTTTACAAATAATACTGAAAACAGTACATTTAATGTCACCTTGAGGAAGCAAACATGATTAGCAACCTGATTAGAAGTACATATTAGATAGTGTCAAAGAATTACTGTTAATTTTGAAAAGCACCATTTTTCTTTTAATTTTCTTTTCTTAATACATTTTTATTGATTTCAGAGAGGAAAGGAGAGGGAGAGAGATTGAAACATCATTGATGAGAGAGAATCATTAATCAGCTGCCTCCTTCACACCCCCCACTGGGGATTGAGCCCATAACCAGGGCAGGTGCCCTTAACAAAAAGCGAACCTGAGACCCTTCAGTTCACAGGCAGATGCTATATCCACTGAGCCAAATCAGCTAGGGCTCTTTTTGTTTTCTAAAAATGCAAACTGAAGTATATACGGGCTAAATGATGGGGATTTGCTTCAAATATTTATGTAACAACAAGAAAATAAGAAAATGAAGTAGATAAGCCCAAATCTTGATACTGTTGCTATATAAGAAGTACATAAAGGGTTCATTGTAATATATATATATATATATATATATATATATATATATATATATATCGCTTAGGCTTTCATATATCTATATATATGAAAGCCTAAGCGACCTTTACAATTGAATGACCAGAGTGACTGGCCAACCAATCGCTATGATGCACAATGACCACTAGGGTGCAGACGCTCAATGCAGGAGCTGCCCCCTGATAGTCAGTGTGCTCCCACACCAACCTTTGGCAGTCCCTTCTCCCCTTCCTGGCCTCCCTATTAGCCCGATAGGGGGGGCCATCCGGCAAGCCTCGGGTCCCTCCCCATAGCTGTCCGGCTTCCTGATAGGCCTAGATTTCCAGCCTGGCCAAGGGACCCCACCTGTGCTGAATTTGTGCACTTGGCGTCTAGTAGATAATAATACATGAATAAACTTTGTAGATAATAATACACGAATATACAATTTTATGATTTATAAAAATGTTATGTACACATATTTAATATATGAATGTAATTAGTGTATTATATAACCAATAGTATGTAATTTCATGGCTATAATAACCATGGCGGATAAATATTATCTCCAACTTATAGGTAAGGAAGTAAAAGCAGATGGTCAGGACATGTAAATAACAAATAAAGAAAGAAAGTTTTGTCAAATACCACGTTCTTTCCACTACAAACACATACCTTCTGAAAATGTAATGTTAGGTCAGCTACCAAATTATATCCATTTCAGAAAGGCACATATGTTTCAGCTTAATGATAACAAAATAATGTTCACTAAGTTTGATAATTTTTAAAAAAAATATACTGAGTTGTATAATAAACCTCACATAACAGACTTATTCCAAAGTTAACATAAGATAAATTGAACCTTCTTTGCAGAGAACACACCACCAAAGGAGATGGTTAGTAACTGAGTGCATTAGTTAATTTTAGCCTACTAGCAAATTTTTAGAATAAATTTTCAGATCAACTAAAGCACTTAGGAAATGGCCGCAAAATGTAAGTTCAGTTTGTAACTGCAGCTTTTATACCGTTGCAGTTATGCGCATTTGTTAATGCCTCCTCTACTCTACCTACCATTATTGCTGAGGGGGAAATACGCTATTTCAAGTAGAGACCTTTTAAAAAAGGAAATCATAGGAAGTGACAGCTCATAATATAAAATAATAATTGCTTTTGTTCTCCAGGTGATTATATCTCAACACAATCATGTGTCTACTTCTAAACTGCAGAAATTTTCAAAGGGCCATTCTAACACGCTTTAGTCCTGAGCCAAAATAGTAAAGATAATTCCCTATTTATAAAGCATGCTTTAACATTAAATTACAGATAATAAAGCCAAAATATACTTTTCAGATACATTTAAAAGTACTCATATTTTTGGGGATGGGTTTGAAAGGTGAAGGGGAATATAGTCAATAATATTGTGATGAGTTGTATACAGATGATTACTATGCTTAGTGTGATGATCACATTTTAAGATACATAACTATTGAATTCTATAATATACATCTTAAATGAATATAACATTGTATATAAACTGTACTTAAATAAAAATAAATAATTTTAAGTACTCATATTTTCCAAAGAACTAAAAATGAATGAATGTCAATTAAGAGTAGATGTCCAAATTCTCACTAACTCACTCTCTGTTCCCTAAAGGCAAGTGACATACTCATTTCCTTTAAGATAGCCAGGAGCCTAGGAGACTCCACCTTCTGAAGAAGCCTGAGGTATGAATGCAGACATATCTGAAAAGTCTAAGTAACAACTGTGCTCTCATGGATATTGTAATTCATTTCCAGTTTTTAAATTATGAGGTAATGCAAAAGCTCCTGCCAACAGTTATGATGATGACAAGTTATTCATTCATCCTTGGCACAGGATGATGCTAAATTCAGGAATTCCTACAACCCTAGTTTGGCCAATGTAAAATTGCCAAGACTAAATTTTATTAAAAATGTAATTACATTTTCCTGTGTATATATCAAAGAGGCTTCCTGACTTTGCGTCTATTCCCAATCACTGCCAACATTTTTGACACAGATTTGTACTCTTAATATCTGCATTAAGAAAAATGGCACCTGGAATGTTTAAAAATATCTGTATTTTTTATTCATTTCAGAGAGGAAAGGAGAAGGAGAGAGAAACATCAATGATGAGAGAGTTTCACTGATTGGCTGCCTTCTGCATGCCTCTTACTGGGGAGGCAGCCCTCAACCTGAGCATGTGTCTGACCTGGAATCAAGCCATGGCCTTATGGCTCATTGGTCAGTGCTTGATTACTGAGCCTCGCTGGCCAGGCAGCACTTGGAATTTGTAGCTATCTCCTACGTAATAGGAATCCACTTTCAGAATTTTAGGGACCATGCTTGGAAGCTGAAAAAACAATGTGCAACAAACATGATAGCACGTTAAGCTCAGAAATTCAGAAGTAAGTGTGACAAGTGGTGGCATGCACAGCTAATCAAAGCCATTCATGAGGAAATAACACATGACCAGTAAGGCAGCTGGGTAACAAATCGGGGCAGTGCTGCTGCTGTTAGCGAAGAGCAAGAAGATGCACATCACTGATGATAACCCCCTCCTAACACATAACACAAGTCATCACCTTTGAGCTCTAATATACATTAATGGACTAGCCATGTTTAATCAGTGACATTATTCCATAATTTCTTTAAAAATATGATTATTAAAAAATAATCATTACTTCTGCTGTGTGCATACATCCAACATGAAGGCAAGGCCCACATATGCATGTATTTTAAAAAGGAGTACAATTATTCAAGCCAGTGAATGATAACAAATATCATACTATTGATCACACACAAACAATACTAAATAAATGCTGAGGAAGCATGAACTGTTTGACCCATTGACTTGCTCGGGGGAGGAATATGGGAAAATAAGTTTGTAAAGATTAGAAAAAGGATAAATTTTTGAAAGAATATACTTAAAAAGGTTTATTAAAATATGTGTGCTGAGATTACATAAAATGCCAAAATGTTTTAAAATTGTGGTAAATTATACAATTTGACATTCAAACCATGCTTTAAAAGTTTATTTTTTAAGTATTACAGATGTCCCCTTTTTCCTCCATTGACCCCTTTTATCTTACACCCACCCAGCCCGGACTTCACTGCCCTATTGTCTGTGTCCATGGGTTATGCATATATGCACATAAGTTCTTTGGTTGATCTCTTCCCAACCACCCACCCTCCACTGCTTTCCCTCTAAGATTTCCACAGTCTGTTTCACGTTTCTATGCCTTTAGATCTATTTTGTTCTTTAGATTCCATACATAAGTGAGATCAAGAGATAATTATCTTTTTCTCATTTATTTCACATAGCATAATACTCTCCAGGTCCCTCTATGCTGTCTCAAAGGATAACAGATCAATATTCTTACTGCTGCATAGTATTCCATGGTGTAAATGCATCACATCTTTTTTATCAACTCATGCACTTTAGCTGTATAATTCAGTGGCATTAATTTTATTCACAAGGTTTTATAAATATCACCATATCCTATTTTATCACTCCAAACAGAAAGTCCATAACCATTAAGAAAAAAAAAAATCCCTATCTCCAATTTCCCTTGTAACCTCTACTTTGTTCCCATAAATTTGACTATTCTGTCTATTTCATATATGTTGGATCACAATTTATTTGTATTATTATGTCTGGCTTACTTCACTTAGCATAATATCTTCTTCCTTCCTGTTGTAGAATATATAGGAATTTTATTGCTTTTTATGGTTGAATACTTTTTTTCTTATTTATATGCCACATGTTGTTTATCCATTTATCTACTGATAAACACTTAGCTTGTTTCTATCCTTTGGCTATTGTGAATAATGCTGCAATGACCATTAGTGTACAATCTATCTGCTTAGGTCCCTGTTTTCAATATGGTAATTCTGTATGTAGCTTTTTGAGAAACAGTCAAACTGTTTTCTACAGCAACTGAGCCATTTTACATTTCCACCATCAATGTACCCAGGTTCCATTTTTTCCACATACTAAGAGTCATTACTTATTATTTTTAATAGAAAATCCTAATAGGTGTGAGCTATGGTTTGATTTGCATTCCCTCAATGACTAATGATGAGTATCTTTCCACTGCTCAGTGGCCATTTGTACATTTTATGTGGAGAAATGTCTATTCACATTCTTTGACCATTTTTTAATTTGGTTGTCTTTTTCATTGTTGAGTTTTAGGAGTTCTTTATATATTCTAGTTATTAATGCCTTATAATATATATGATTTGCAAGAACCTTCAGACATAAGGGTTTATTTCTGGACTCTCAATTATATTCCATTGATTTATACATCTATCCTTATAGGTCAGTACCTAACTCTTTTGATTGCTAGAACATTGTCATAATTTCTGAAATCGGGAAGTGAGCCCCCCCCTACTTTGTTCTTTTTCAAGATGGTTTTGGCTCTTTGGCGCCCCTTGACAATTCCATATGAATTTGAGGACTAGGTTTTCCATTTCTAGAAAAAGAAGAAGAAAAAATGTATGTTGAAGTTTTAATGGGGATATAGTTAAATCTGTATGTTGCTTTGTTTAGTATTGATATCTTAACAATATTAAATATTCCTACTCATTAACTTTGGATAATTTTTCATTTATTTAGGTCTTCTTAGTCTTTCATCTCCTTCGTTAAATTCCTAGAGATTTTATTATTTCAGATGCTGTTGTAAATAAAATCCCTTTTGTGGCTGTTCATGGCTGATGTATAGAAGCAGACTGATTTTTTGTATATTGGTCTGATAACTTAAACTTTGCTGAATTTGTTTATTAACTGCAGTAGTTTTCTTATAGAGTCGTTGGGGCTTTATATACATAGGGTCATATCATCTGCAAAATATTTTTACTTTTTTCTTTTCAATTTGGATATCTTTTAAGAATATACCATGTTCAATTATTCTGATTAGAACTACGAATAATGACTGAATGGCAGTGGTGAAAGCAGGCATCTTTGTCTTGATCTTGATCATAGCAGAAAAGTTTTCAATGTTTTACTACTGTGACATGAGCTGTGGGTTCACTAAAAGTCCTTTTTCACAATGGAAAAAGTGGCAATATTTTGTCAAAGAAAATACTAACCTACCACTAATATACCCTGCTAATCTATATTCTCCTTTTGCATTATTGTTTTGCTATAACGCTGGTGCTGAGAATAATCAGCAATATATTTTTAAATAAAGAAAGTCAGCATACTATAACATATTCAGAGAAAAATGTGACTTGTGGGCTGAAAGTGAGGCTGAGCAGTTCCTCAAAGTTCTTCAACTCCCTTGCTTAAAAATTCTTAGAGTATTCTCTCATGTAAACAGACAATGGAGTATCTTATCATTTTGTTTTCCAACATGAAGTATTAAAGAATTATAATATGAAAACATCAGAATATCTTACAGTTACAGGGGCTAAAGGTGAGATAAGAAAATAGATACCACATCTAACAGAAGTTTGACTATAACTCAACCTGTTATGTTACAAATTAAATTTAACCGACTTAAGTATTATATCCTTAATTTTTAACTATTATATTCTTAGTTTTAAAATATATGTCTCAGAAAATGGCTAACCTGGTTTTCTATAATAGTTTTATATAATTCTAATTCTTGTTTCATATAAGCCTCTCTCCTATCTTTTTCTATTATTTTAATTCTATAAATTATTTTAATTCTATGAATAAAACCTGTCAATTCTTACCCCAGGATAGATGTTACCTGGATGTAACAAGAGTGGTTTCCTATCAGATACATTCATGCACTGTCACAGGAATGCATAACTTGCCATGGGCTTAAACCTCCTGACCCTCTGGACAGTCCTCTTGACTTCTGATCCACCTGAAGACAGATCCTTGGACTCCTGGTCACCCCCTGGCCTCTGATCCATGTGAGGACAGATGGCTCTCTGTCATTCTCTGGCCTCCCTTCTTTTGGAAAGCACTGCTGGGTCTTTGGTTTTCTGTCCTTTCCTTAGTTTCTGGCCTCCTGCCCGTATTCATTAACCTGACACTGTGATTAAGTCCTTGAGTATGTGTCATTTATTTAGTTCATTTGAGTCAGCTCTTCCCTTACCAGTGGCTACTACAGCACCTCAGTTTCTCACTATCCTTGCTCCTCCCCTCGAAAACCACCACATCATTTTAAGAAGTAGAAAATAAATGTCAGTGGTATCATACCTTTAAAACAGTAAGCTGGACTATAACTCTAACTGCCCATCTTCCTGTGAGACGACCATTCCTCACATTCCTATATGGCTAAGCTACCAGCAGAAGTCTAAAGCTCTTCAGCCATCATTATAGACTCATAGTCTATTTCCCTGAATCTGGTCCAATTCCATATCCTTCTCCGTTCCCTCTGCTACCTCAGTTTAAACACTTGCTCCATATCCAAAACTTCTTTTATAATGTTCCTTTTAGTCTCACCTATGAAAAAAAAGCACGGAACAGATTGTTGAATCTCAGAGGAAAGGCAGGGGTGGGTGGGTGGGAAGAGATCAACCAAAGAACTTGTATGCATGTATGTACAACCCATGGATAGACATAGACAATAGTGTGGTGAAAGCCTGGGGCAGGTGCAGGCTAGAAGGGGTCAATGAGGAAAAACGGGGGGGTCGTATATAATACTTTTAATAATAAAGATTTCTTAAAAAGGCTGGAAAAATATAAATACATAAATCCAAATCCTTTACTCTTGCTTTCAAAACCCATCAGGATTTGGCCTCTGGTTAGTTGTCAGTCATCTCACATTACTCTCCATCTCTTTTTCTGCACTCCAGGGAATTGAGTCTTTTTTAGTTCCTGGAACCTGACAAGCTTGCTCTCACTTAGGCCTTTACCTCCTACAAGAACCAAGGGCCCAAGGGGGCAGAAACCTTGACTGTTTTGTTCATGGCTGTATCCTTAGTCCAATATTTAGCAGAACATTAATAAAGAATTATTAATTTAATGAATTAAAGGTATGGCTTTGGTTGAGCCACACCACAAGATATTATTTACCTAGGTAAATAATATTGAAATCTTCATAAATGCCAAAAGAAAGAAAATTCACAGAGAGAAGTATTAAACAGGTGAATTATCTATGACACCAGGTAAAGAAAGAATCATTATTAGACTATTTTCTATTTACTAAGGATCATTGCCACATATAATTTCCTACTAAAATCTACTAATGAATAAATACATCTATCATATATTATATTACATAATATTATGTTATTTTTATCCATCCTTTCAGAAACACACAGGGATAGGAGCTCAGCTTAATGCTCTCCTCTCCAATTCTGACTATTCCTTCTAAGGTACACCTGATTCCATAGAATAATTTCACAAAGAGTTTTTCCAGAGGGGGAAAAAAAATCAAGTAAATAAATTCCCTACATTGGCCAAATAGTATAGCAGAAACTTCCTATTTAAACTTAATTGTTTTAATGATAAGATATCAAATCCTGAGCAGAAATTAAGTCTTTCCTGCAATCCTGCTGCATATAAAATCATGACATTTATGTTTGGCATCTTTGAATGCCAGTAACTACACACTGCTAAGAGAGCAAATGTATTTTTCAATTAACTTGACCAAATTCTGCTGAATTACATTAAAATAAAATAAAAGTTTTAATGTATTGATAGGCACCATATTTATTAACAATTCTAAAATATATGACTTAAGAGTTTTTACTCTATTTAATAGATGAAGAAGAAAGTACTAATATAGGATATCTGATGGGCCATGAAAATATTTACTCTATGATAGGCCTAAAGGAATAATAATTTGATTACAGATATTTATTATTTTATAAATATCTCCATTTATAAAATATTATTTTATAAATATCTACTATTTTATAAATATCTCTATTATTTTATAAATATCTCTATAGTTACTCTAAATAGTAAAATAACTTTTACTATTAGAGTAACTAGTAGAGTAACAATACTCCTAGTATGTTCCTACAGTTAAATCAAGAGTATAGACATCTGCATGTTTTAAGAAGGTACAGTATACTATCAAGTTAAAATATCACAGACACATAAATAAGCACAACACAAATTTGACTCTAAAAGTAAATTTGTCTAAATGTTTTACAAAAAGTCTTTATTTCTGAATAAGACCTATGAAAGAGAGGTCAATCAACATACTGTGCCTGTGTCAATGAGATTTGTGTCAGTTATCAGAGGGAAGAGGGGAGTAGGGAAGGTAGTAAGGGGTCACATGTATGGTGATGGAAGATTATTTGACTTTGGTTGATGGGCACACATACAATATAAAAATGATGTATCATGAAATTGTACAATTGGAACCCATATAATTGTATTAACCAATGTCACTCAATAAATGGAATTTTAAAAGGACAGGTTGACAATGGGAATATTAAATAAACAAATATAGGAACAGCTTTGTGAATTAATTTAAAATACGTATTTTTTCAAATACAGCTAGTCTTCTGATAAATCATTTGAACATACTTAAAATTAGAGAAAAACCTAATACAATCAGAAAAAAATATGTAAATATGAAAGTTAAAGCAAGTTAGTTTTTCTTCTGTGTGTATTCTCTAATATGAAACTTTTTTAGCAGCCTACAGGATATTATTCTTTTTTAAGAAACATATCTTATTGATTTTGTGAAGGGAGAGGATAGAGAGTCAGAAACATCAATGAGAGAAAAACATAGATCAGCCGCCTCCTGCACCCCCAACCCCAAGTGGGGATGTGCCCGCAACCAAGGTACATGCCCTTGATCGGAATCTAACCTGGGACCTTTTAGACAGGCCAACGCTCTATCCACTGAGCCAAACCAGTTTTGGCCAGAATATTATTCTTTATGTGTAACTCAAGAAAATAATGTGATACAGAAACTCCATAGGTAATATCAATGTGTAGTCTGTAAAAAAAATTTACAAGACTTTGACTACTTTGTGTCTGGAGAAAATATGCATTGACTTTATACACTCCTGTGTCCCTCATATACCACGTTAGCAGAAGAGGAATACACAACTCATCTATTCCAAGCTTGTTGAAAATTTACTCTTTTATAGAAATCCATGTAAGATTTCATTTCTATTGTATAGTTACATGGCTATGCCAGGGAGACAGAAATTCAATATGTGTGACTTATAAAGTCTTACAAATGTAACAGAACACCATCCTATCAGCCTATAGTCAATTCCAACATGGTCTCAGAGTTCAATAGAGTCCTCAAAACCATGGTATTTGGTAATACTAAAGCACTATGTTATTATAATATAACTACTATATCACATAATTATCAATGCCTATTTGACATCCATCTGTTTTCATGTAGGTCTATCTCTGTTTTTAACTCTTAGATGCTTGCACTTATCCTTTGACCTCACTAAACTCCTATTTAACTATCAAATCTCAGGCAATATCAGTTTACCAGTGTTACCTGGCTTCCACAGTCTAAGGTAAGTGCTATTCCTGTGTGTACAGGCAGCACTCTAGACTTAGCCATAATCACAATTATTATGATTACAGTTTCTTATTCGCTAACCTGTACAGTCCACAAGTATGTGAGATCTCTGGTTACATGTTTGTATTGTTCATCGTTACACCCACATCATCCTGACATATATATGCAAGTTTGTCATATGCTTAATATTTAGGACTTAATAACTGATGATTTATGTATAAATGGATGGCAACTATTAGCTCATTATAGCTTTACCGAGTGGGTCACAAGTAATCAGAATACTAAATCATACAATGTAAGATTTCTTTAGCAGATGTGAAGAAAGAAAGGAGTGTTGCAGGAGGAGAGAACTATGTGGGAAAAGGTAATGATATAGAGTAAAAAAAGTCTATCAGAACCATGATGTCCTATAAGTAGTGCCATATATTTTGGGGGGAAAAGTTCAAGGGGAATATGGAAAGAAATGAAAATGGAAAGACAGGAAGAACCTAATTCGTATAAACTACTTATCAGAAAAACAGATGTTATTATGAGTTGAACAATATAACTACACAGGTAAAAGTTTTGAAGTTTCCACTTCTAAGAGAACTTGGGAATTGGGAATATTTTTTGAACTAAAAAGATATAACTTCTCTAATTATATTTTACATAGCACTTGCTCTACAATATGTTCCATGATAAAAAGGAATATCTCGTCAAACACGTTTGAGAGGGGAAAAATAAACACTTGAATATCCTCCTTTCGGAATGTTTTACAGAGTGTATTAATTAATATTAAATAAGGTGAAGTCCTTCAGTAAGGAAACCCACTTATCTTTTCACAAATAAATTAATTTATCTATTACACCTTTTGGCATATAAAACTTATAAACAGCCTGCCCAAACAAGTAGTATTTCATAGAATATCCAAAACTAAAATATCACAACTCAAATTCACATCTGCTGTATATATCTTATAATTTAAAAAGTAGCAATTCACTATTATTTTCTGAAATCTATAAAGCCAAGATGTTAAGAAAAAAAAAGACATCACCTTCAGGTTGGAAATAATCCCCATTACACTGTCTTGAAATTACTAAAATGACATCATCCTTATTTTGCTAAACTGGGACCAGAGAAAATAAATTGGCATACAATTGTACTAACACTAGGGATAAGGGACTAGATGTGAATTTAATTGCAGATGAACAAGTAGAATACATGTTTGTATACAGCACACAATGATACTGGCTGATGTATGCCAACTATATGATTGCCTTTTAATGAAAAATTTAATGGAAGTATGCTTAACTGAAGCAATCAACAAGTTAGCTTTAAATTTTGATATATTTTTAAATATATTTTATTAATTTCAGAGAGTAAGGAAGAGGTAGAGAGAAATAGAAACATCAATGATGAGAGAGAATCACTGATTGGCTGCCTCCTGCATAGTCCTCATTGGGGACTGAGCCTGCAATGCAGGCATATGCACCAACCTGGAATTGAACTATGACCTCCTGGTTCATAGGTCAATGCTCAACCACTGAGCCAAGCCAGCTGGGCTTTAATGTAATTTTTAAATATAGGAATAGAGGAAACAACGAAGATGGTGGGCATAGGTGAACACTTCTAAACAGCTGCTGGGCACAAGAAGTTAAAAAAAAAAAACCTATAAAACAAACATCTGTCTCCCAAAAACCAAATGAAAGCTGGCTGAGAGGAAACCCTACAACCAGACTGAAAGAGAAAGAGGAGAATCCAGAGCACAAGCGCTAAAAAACTGAGTAGGAGGGTGAGCACACAATAAGGGCTGGCGGCAGATCCAGGCTGGCAGAGGGAGGTGCTTTCTTCAACCTGAAGAGAGACAAGCGCCTGATCTCTCTGAAATCCAGTTTCTGGGGAGAGGCTAGACCAGCCGTGGGCAAACAACAGCCTGCAGGCCAGATCCGGCCTGTTCGGCTGTTCTATCCAGCCTGCGGAGGGTTCTCTTGCTCACCCCTCCGCTCCTTCACCAGCAGTCCAAGATGAGAAGTGCCAGCATGGTCAGGTTGCTTTTGTTCCAGCCCTCCGGTCCAGTTTAAGAGCCCATTGTGGCCCTCGAGTCAAAAAGTTTGCCCACTCCTGGACTAGACTGTCTGCCATTGGGCTAGAAAGTGAGGCTGACTTGCTTGCAAAGCTGAGGTTGTTTGCTGTGCTGTGGTGCCAGACGTGGGGAGACGCGGGAACATCATAGGAGAGGAGGAAGACAGCAGCCATCGCTGTTGGCCACGCTCCAGGTAGTGATGCCCTGAGACTCTGCCCCTCACATCCAAGCTCCAAGCAATGGACTTTGCATATGAATGGCCCTCTCTGTTGCAGTTTAGCAAAATTGCAACCTGGGGCAAACAGATCCAAGGAGGACAGGACTGTGGTTCGCCCTGTAGCTACTGCAACAGTACTAGCCTCAGACAGTAGCTGAATGGCACCTCATTGAGACCCAGAAACCAGAGTTCTAGTGCTCAGTTTCAATCCCTCACACCCATAAGTGACACATTCGGGAAACGGTCTCAGTGAGCACCAAAGCCCCACTGAAACAAGGTGTGTCTCAAGCACAGCAGTTCTTCCTTTATAGACACAGTGGATCCTCACAGACAATTGACCTGGAGGTGAATTCCTCCCAGTGTACCAACAGCAATCAAGGCTTAACTACAATAAGAATTTGCACTAAGCCCACAAAGGGATATAGCATAAGCAACCACCTCAGGTGATTGGGGAAGCTGAGCTACTTACCCCTATAGGTCACCGACTACATGAAGCCACTCCATCAACACAGGGAGGCAGCCAAAATGAGGAAACAAAGAAGCATGACACGAATGGGAAAGATGGAGGAGAGTAAACTACTGGACAACACACAGTTCAGAATCACATTTATAAGATTACTCAAGAATCTTCTAAAAACCTTTGAGAAACTAAGAAGCTTGGTGAGACCTTCAAGGACCTTAAAGAAAATATATTTTAAAAAAAAGGAAAAGGACCAGCCAGAAATTAAGCATACAAAGTCTGAAATAAAGAATATACAGAAACTCAACTATAGATCAACATACCCCAACAATCAAACCAAAGATCTGGAATATAAGAAAGCAAAAATCACCCAACCACAGAGGCAAAAAGAAAGAAGAATCCAAAAGTGTGAGGATAGCATAAGGAGCCTCCAGGATGGCTTAAAGTGTACCAACATCCGGATTTTTGGGGTGCCAGAAGAAGAGAGCAAGCAGAATATTGAAGGCTTAATGGAAGAAATAATGACAGAAAACTTTCTCTACCTCATGAAAGAAATAGACCTACAGGTTCAGGAAGCACACATGACCCCAAACAGGAGGAATCCAAAAAGGAACACACCAAGACACATCATAATTAAAATGCCAAGAGCAAAAGACAAAGAGAAAATCTTATAAGCAGCAAGAGAAAAACAACTAATTACCTACAAGGGAGTACCCATACAACTGTCAGCTAATTTCTCAACAGAAACTATGCAAGCCAGAAGGGAGTGACAAGAAATATTCAAAATGATGAACAACAACAAGAACCTAAAACCAAGATTACTCTATCCAGCAAAGCTATCATTCAAAATTGAAGGTCAGATAAAGAGCTTCACAGACAAGAAAAGGTTAAAGGAGTTCATCAACACCAAACCAGGATTACATGAAATGTTGAAAGGTATTCTTTAAGAAGAGGAAGAGAAGAAAAAGGTAAAGGTAAAAAATTATGAACAACAAAATGGTATCAAATACATACCTACCAAGAAGCACATTTAAAAATCAAGAGAATTTAAAAAAAAAATCTGAAGAACAAAAAGGACTGGTGAATATAAGAGAATCAGGGACATAGAAAGGGATTGGACTAACAATTCACAGGAGGAAAGGGGTCTGAGGCTTACGGGAAGAGATTGGACAAAAATCTTACACCTATGGATGAAGACAGTGGCGGGGGTAAGGTCGTGGGTTGGGATTGGAATCAGGTGGAGGGGAGCTAAGGGGGGGGATACCTGTAATAATCTGAACAATAAAGATTTATAAATAAATAAATAAATAAATAAAGGGATAGAATGGCAGGTAATTCTAGCTTCTTAATAACAGAAAATTAAATTTTAAGTGATTATTTTATTTAAAAAAAAATACACTGGTATCACTGAAAAGAATCAAGGTATATCCTTTTCATTTTGAGTGTTCATTCTCAGCTTCAGCAAACTTCCAGAAAAACTGAAATTACATTTGATACAACAGACTATGAAGTTTAATTATTACCTTAATTAGAACAAAATATTCACTATGCTGTCTTAAAACAGAGGTAACCAAATCTTTATTTAAAGTGCTTATTATAAATTCAAAGATCTCAAACATCCTTTTCTTATATTTCTCATTTATAAAAATAAAATTAAGGAAAAAATTCACATGGCTTAGAAGTTTATATCATTAATTGTTGCAAGAAAAATCGTCTAAGCAAGCGCTATGTGAAAATATTTCATGTAAAAACAAAATGAAAAATTTAAAATAATTACATTAGCAACCCAGAATTAGAATCAACTAAGTCAATTTCTTCAATACTTTAAAATGATAAAAATTCTGTTTTTATTGCTGTTCAACTTTAACAAAAAGAAACAAACTAGTTCCTTCTTCCCTTTTTGCTCTTGAATCATTTTCTATTTCTTTTACAGAGCCTGCTGTTGGACTAGATTTTATTTGCTTCACTAATCATGAATATTATATGGATTGTGTTCCATCTTAGAACATGAGACTTTCTATATTTGTAAGTTTCTTGCTAACATGTCATGGAATGTAAAACCTGTGGGACTTTGGGACCTTAATTTAAGCCTCTGGTGCTAAAGATACAGCTGTTCATTTGCATGTACTAGTAAACATTCCAGCTATTAAAATCATTGTAAGTTAAAAAATTAAACCCATTTTCACTGTTTTTCATTGTATTTAAGTACATAGCAGTCAGCATTATATAGTATTAGATAATTTTGTTAACTTGTTAGCAAAATATGATTTCTAGAGAAGATAGAGGTTTAGAATATAACTTTATATGAATATGTAAATTTTATTACTGGCTAGATACATAAGTGCCTTTAAGAAATATGTTTCCAAAATTAAAAAAAAATACAATGTACAGTTAAGTATAGTATAAAAACTGAAGGGTTAGAAATCTATAGGCTTATTTAAAATTTTACTGTGCAGCCAAGCTCAATTATAAACAATTACATTTTGTAAATGAAATAGTTCTGACAAAATAAGTTTACTAGTGAACTCTTAAAGAAATCTCATCATTTCACCTTAATTGAAATATGATGTATACAATAACAACACTGTCTTCCAGTTTTGTACTTTATAGTTCTTACAATATTTTTAAACAAATATATTTTGTTTGTGGCATACATAGATATATAGAAATAGGCATGCTAGTATAATCCTGCTAGATTTATAGACTGGCATATAAATTTCTTAGGGCAATTTATCAACAAGTTTCAAAAGTATTATGACCCAGTAATCTCACTTTTATAAAACATTTAAAATTCACATGAAACAATTGGACATGTATATAGATGAAAATACTGCATTGTTCACGCAGTATATTTCTTCTAATGGCAAAAAAATTAAACTTAAGGTTTAATAGAAGGTTAGTTAAATACATTGTGATTCTTCATGACAAACCATAATTAAATTTATGATGAAGACCTTTATTTACTGGAATTAAAACAGATTTATGACAAATTAAATGGGGAGGGGGGGCGGAAATCAGATAACAGAAGAGCAGAGACAAACCAAAACATGGAGTGCCTTGAGCACATTTGGTACCTCTTTCATAACATGTTTTAAACAGTTCCTCAATTTTTAGTAAGGCTAAACCTCTCCTTATGTTCAAATTTAGATATTGCATAAAATAAAATTTCCTGAACCAGAACTTTTTGGAAGGTATATGAATCAATTATAATTTAGATAAGTGTAAGTTACTCATTACTTAAAAATAGCAGTATAGCATGCATTACTCACTTGTAGCATCAGTTGACTTTTCTAACTTCAGGGGAATGCCAACTAACTACTTCATAGCCCACAACACAGTTTATAACTACACCATGTAAGCAGCTTACATCACAAAAACATTCAATAGGTTTTATTTCTATGAAGTAGGTATCTATCTCAGTGGCAGTGGTACTACTTACATTTTTAACATTATTTATATGTGCGTATGAAAACTGGAGTTAACAAGAAACTTACTTTCATTCTTTTCAGTGAAGTTTTGCATATTAAACAAACAGATATAGCTCAAGAAGAGAGAGACTTTAGCATCTTGTTTCAAAATCTTGGAAGGTTATCTTATTGAACCAGAGTTAATAAAAAATTCTTATGAAAGCAGGTCCTATCATGTGCACCTTTTACTGTAATATGTCAATATGCTTTGTAAATCTTACTCATGCTATTCATGAATTGTTCAATTTTTTCATTTTCCTTAAGGGTAGTGACTTTGTATGGCTTTTGACTGCCACACCCCAGTGCTATGAAGTATGCCCTATACATCGTAAGTGTCCAATAAATAAATGTTGAATTTACAAATGGCAATGAATGGAATTAAAAACAAAAACAAAACACATTACCCCCATATTACAAAAGGCACAGGTTAGTTCCAATTCTTAGGCAGCAAGCAGAAGCAAGGGAGGATACTAGAACAAAGGGATAGGGTAGTTCTTTGAAAAGCATAGGAAAGGACAAGGGTATTATTCCCTGTAATCTCCCTTCCTCTACTTGTGCTAAGTATTAGAAAAATGGGCTTCTGGTCTGAGGTGGTGTAGCAGTGACCTCAGAAATTGTGGCTTGAGAGTCAGGGAGTGCTTGACTAGATACACTTTAAACAGATAATCACAAGCATACTGAAGTCTGTAGTAAATCCTATTCAGATAGGCTAACAGGCAGGCTCATACATAAAGAGAAGTAGAGAACCAAGGCATGATTATACATTTGAGGAAAAGAACAACAGCTGAACACTGTTTAAATTATACATGAGTTATGAATGAGCTGAGCAGTAAAATGAACATACTTTCTTTAATTCACCAAGCAAAATCTCACTTAAAAAAAATTCCCCAAGCAAAATCTAATTTTAAAAAATATACATATATATGCATAAGAAAAAAGAATGAAATAAAGAGACTGTATATCTTTTTTTAATTATCTCTAAACAGTATGATTTGGTCTAATTTTTTTCTCAACTGCAGTTTAAAATACTCCTATTATATTCAGATATCCTTGAGATTCATAATGCATATAAACAAAAAAGACATCATTATAAATAATTAAAACATGCTATTTTAGTTATTTTATAACTTATAATTCATTTAGGTAAACAGGACTCAAGTTTAAGCAGCCTTTTAAAAAATCTATTTTTCCTTATTTTATTTATATTAAAATATTTTAAAATGAGACAATAAGTAAAATGAAAACTTTTAAAGAATTGGTTGTACATAAGAATATCTAAAGCACACTGGCCAAAGTAATCAAAGAACATTAATAAACATTATAATCAATATCATTATCAAATACAAATGGTAAAGTAGAAGATAATATTTGCAATGCAGTAATTATAGACTTCTAATAAATGCCATGTAATTTATCACTTCTTAGAAAACAACTCTCATTTTTATAAATATCATTCTCAAGCCAGTACTGCGTTATCAATACTTGAATAAATTATATATTTTCTTAAGCCCTAAACATTTTTACAGGATAAAAATATATGAAAAATTTTAATTGGGACAGGTAATCTTTCAGAGCATAAAATTACTCCAGTAGACCTTAAAAGAACACTTTGAATCTTAAGTTCATAAAGGGAAAGAAATTCAACATCAGTAAGACAGACTTGGAGAAAAAAATTTGTCTTAAGAAATCCAAGAACTTGCCACGTTTAACCAAAGTAAGGCCACATTGCTGGATTAAAGCATAGTCCCCTAGTCCCACTGATAAAACAAAAAAACAAAAAACAAAAACAAAAACAAAAACAAAAAAAACTTGATTAGTGCTGACCTTGACCTTGAACCTAAATAGCTTCTGCAGATAGAGAAATAAACAACTGTCCTTTAAGGAACTGTTGACACATGATATTTGGTATCAGATAATTGATACCAAACAAAATTAAAATCTGAAATAATCTTATTTAATCATTTAATAGTTATCTAAAATTTCCTGAATTTTAAAATACTAATCCAAACAAACCAGTTCACATAAAAAGATTTTATGGTGTTGCAAAAAGCTCAGATATATATAGTGATGTGAGATGCCTTAGATTTCTAAGTCAATGTTCTAATGAATCTCCCAACTAGCAGTTCACAATTTCTTACCTAAAAGGCAACCTGCTTGCTATGTGCTAAAGAAAATATAAAAGATGTGAAATTCCTTAAGTATTGATTTACTGTGCTACATGTTTTATGTTATAATAAACAAGAGATTAGGACAATTACCCAATTTTGAAGAATCTACTTAACAGATAATGGGCACACCTATTTAATTGGGATGATTGCAAAAGAATACCTCAGTGGAGTACATTATATTAGCTTGAAAAAAACAGATTAATGTCAAAACTAGGCTCTAAGTGGCATACCTGATGATTTCTTTCTATCTTGTCACAGTGGTTAATAGATCTGAATTAATAGCTGAAGCATGTTTCCTGCTAGGCAGCCTTTTGCTCACGTTAGGCTGCCACTTTTATAGTACTGTGTCCAAAGAAAGCTATGCCAGCTTGATTCAAAATTTTAAGGAGTGTTTTTTATGAAGTTGTCCAAAAATAATTTTGAAAGTCATAAGTAAAATAACAGATGCTGCAAAATGTTTGATTAATCAATATGTGTCATAATTTTTATTGAATTTCATGAATTCTCTGTCCTTTGGGAAATGTTTAAATAGCCTTGGCTCACTTCATACTAAAATCCCGATGTTCTTTGCTTTGACAGATCCAACCAGTGGCTCCAAATCATGCAGCAGATTCAGAAGAGAGGATGTGTTCTGTTGCATGTGTTACAGCCAGGTGTTCATCATGCTCACCTCTACACTAGGACATCTAGAAACAAAACCAAGAGTGTACTGCCTTTTCATGATCACAAATTTACACATTAAAAACACCACAGAAAACATCTGTGAGGATGGAAATCCCTTCCTTTGATGAATAAATTAAGCTACTGAAAGGGATAAAATTTAGTCCTACACAAGGCCAAGTCTTTAGCATAACAATGGCTACATCAAGGAGAAAAGGAAATAAAACAAAAGCTTCTAGTAAGGCAAGTGATTTCTAATATATCCTATTAAGCAATGATAGTAGGGAGTTCAGATGCTTCTGAATACTAATAAAGTAATAGCTGTTGCTCATATTAACTTAATAATTAATTAGTTAATTATAGCTAATACGGCACTGCTGGCAAAAGATAAGGTCATTGATTTCTCTCACAAAGATGATTATAGGATTCTTTTATTAACCTCTTTCTAAGAATAATATTTTCATTTTTTTTATTGAGCATAAAGAAAAATGTTAAGGACTTAGTATATAATTTTTCTAAGTATTTTAAGAAATAGATTGTTCTTCCTTCAAAATCAGAGTGATATGTTCTTATTTTAGTGGTCTTATAAAGAAGTAAAAGGAGAAGCTTGGGTCAAAGTCACCATTTCCATAAATATTCATTATGATGTAAAAAGATGAGTAGTTAAGAAGTCTCTAATTGTTGACAACCTAAGAATACAACAATCCTGTCTCCTACCTGTGTGATAAGCTCCAGGGTTCCGCCAACAGAAAAGTTTAAAACACACATGCAAAATTGTCAATACTTTGCGAATAACCGGATATGATAAGCAATGGAAAAGGAAGATTAAAAATTACCTCCTAAGTTCTAAATCTTTAGGATTGATATAATGGTATTGCTATTGATAGAATAAGGCATAAGAAAGGAAGAAGGACTTAGATGGAGAAATTAAGTGTAGTTGTGCTCACTGCAAATTTGATACATTGTTTGAATGTGAAGATTAAAGATATGTCATTCCAATACTGGTATCTCAACGCCTTTATTCATGTATACAGGAGCATAGAATACAAACAGAATAGGATAGGTTTTAAGCTAGGTTTTAGGAAATATGAAAGAATAGATTTAAAAGAAAATGGAAAAGGTGAGTCTAGTGATCAGTGTGGAGTTTCAAGAATCCTATATAATAAAAACCTAATATGCTAGGTGTGTGACCATTTGACCAGTTGCTATGATGTGCGCTGACCACCAAGGGCAGATGCTCTGAATGGTAGGTTAGCTTGCTGCTGGGGTCCAGCAGATTGGGACTGGGCAAGACGAGCCGGACACACCCTAGAGCTCTCCCGTGGTCCCTCCCTGGCCCCAATCGTGCACCTGTGGGATCGCTCAACTAGGCCTGCACCCGCTCTCAATCCGGGACCACTCAGGGGATGTTAAAAAGCTGGTTTCAGCCTGATCCCCGCAGGCCAGGCCGAGGTACCCCACTGGTACACGAATCTGTGCACTGGGCCTCTAGTGTTAAATAAGAGAGGGAAACTGCAGAAAGATTTACTATTTTGGCTTTCTGGCTGATTAACTCAATGTTAACACTCAAATTTATAAAGTGGGTACTAACTTAAATAAGAATTTTCTGAAGTACTAGTATGTTGAGCGTTCTTTTTAAAATGTGTGTAAAAGAGGAAAGGAGAAAAGAGGTGGGAGATAGAGAGGGAGGGGAAAAGGAAGAGAAGGACTGAGAGCTAGATTGACAGAGACTTTCATAGTCTAGTAGTATAGTAAGCATAGAAAATACAAGTCTGACCATCATTAAATAGAATTGTTTATTGGCTTTCTGACCATTTAATTCAATAATGCACTTCATGAAATCTCAAGGGAAATGCAAAATCTAGCATTCTTCAAACTTGCCCAACCACTCTTCCACAGGCTATATTTTGGGAAATACTGCTATCTATATAATGTTAATACACTTTTAGAAGGCATACACCATAAAATCCAGCACCATTTATGATAAAAACTCTCAGCAAAGTGCGAATCAAAGGAGCATACCTCAATGTAATAAGGACCATATATGATAAACCCAAAGCCAACATCATACTCACTGGTCCAAAACTAAAAGCATTTCCCTTAAGACAGGGAACAAGATAAGGATGTCCACTCTCACCACTCTTATTCAACATAGTCCTGGCAGTCCTAGCCACAGCAATCAGACAAGAAAAATATATGAAATTCATTCAAATCGGTAAGGAAGAAGTAAAACTGCCAATAGTTGCAGATAATATGATATAGAAAACTCTAAATAGACCACCAAGAAACTACTGAAAAATGAATCCAATAAAGTGGCAGAACACAAAATAAATACTTAAATCATTTGCATTTTTATAACCAATGATGAATTATTGGAAAAGGAAAGTAATAAAACAATCCCATTTACAATTACTCCAAAAAATACATAGAAATAAGGAATATATTTAACCAAGGATGTTAAAGACTTGTACTTGGAAAATTATGACACTGAAACAAGAAAGTGGAGAAGATACAAGTAAGTGAAAGCATATACTGTGTTCATGGGGTATAAAGAATTAACATAATTAAAATGTCCATAGTACCCAAAACAATCTGTAGATTAAATACAATTCCTATTGATATACCAATGACATATTTCACAGAACTAGAACAAATATTCCAAAATTTTATATGGAACTACAAAAGACCCTGAATAGCAACAGCAAACTTGAGAAAGAAAAACAAAATTGGAGGAATAATATATCCAATATCAAACTATACGACAAGGGTATAGTAATAAACACAACATGGTACTGGCATAGAAACGTACATATAGATCAATGGAACATAATAGTGATCCCTGAAATAAATCCATGAGTTTATCATCAATTAATATTTGACAAGGAGGCAAAAACATACAATGGGACAAAGGCAGTCTATTAAAGAAATGGTGTTGGGAAAATTGGATGTGTACATGCAAAGAAATGAACCTAGACTACCTTCTTACCCCATACACAAGAATAAGCTCAAAATGGATTAAAGATTTAAATGTTGAGACTAAAAACCATAAAAATCCTGGAAGAAAACACAGGCAGTAAAATAATAGGCATTTCTTATAACATTTTTTTTTCTGATTTATCACCTAAGGCAAGAGAAACAAAAGAGAAAATAGTCAAATGGGACTACATTAAACTAAAAAGATTTTACACCCATCAATAAAATGAAAAGACACCCCACTGAATGGGAGAATATATTCACTGATACATCTGATAAGGGCTTAATATCCAAAAATTTATTATTATAAATTTTATTATTTTTAATATTATTATAAACTTATAAAACTTAACACCAAAAACCAAACAAACAATCCAATTTAAAAATGGGGAAAGGATCTACATAGACACTTCTCCAAAGAGGACATACAGATGGCCAATAGGCATGTGAAAAGACACTCAACATCACTAATCATCAGAGAAATGCATATTAAAAGCACAAAGAGATATCACTTCATATCTGTCAGAATGGCTATCAACAATAAACCAGCATACAAGTGCTGGTGAAAATGTGGAGAAAAGGAATACCTGATGTGGGGAGCTGCCCTGAATGCAGGGGTCCTATATGCCTGAATGCAGGCATGGGTGTAGGACACAGCTCTCATGTGCCCCTAAGTGGAAAATTACTACTACCCCTAGGAATGCTGCTAACTGCAGATGTCTTTGCTTTAGGAGCTGCGAGATAAGAGGAAGATAGGTGGTTGTAAAGGTCAGGTGGTCCTAAAGGCCAGGTGGTTGTAATAGGTCAGGTACTGAAGGAATTTATCTGTCCAGGAACTCATCATGTTAGGAGAAATGGTCACCTTTATGATAGCCTGAAATAAACGGCCACCTGCATGATTGCCTGAAATAAATATTTCCTCCTTCAGAATTGTATTTAAAGGTTGGAAAAATAAAATTCAGGGCTGCAGACCTCGGGTCTGAGCCCTCCCGACCCCCATCTGTTCTTGTCTGTCTTTTTCTTATCCTCACCCCCTCAATCAGGTACTGTTTGTTGCCGGAAGGTTCCGGCAACCTGATGCACTGCTAGTGGAAATGCAAATTAGTGCAGCCATTGTGAAAAGCAGTATAAAATTAACCTCAAGAAAGTAAAAATGGAACTGTCTTATGACCCAGTAATCCCACTTCTTGAAATATAGCCAAAGAAACCTGAAACAATAATTTTAAGTGATATATACACCCCTATGTTCATTGCAATGCCATTTACAGTAACCAAGAGCTGGAAACAGGCCCAGTGTTCATCAATAGATGAGTGGATAGAAAATCTGTGGTACATTTTCACAATGAAGTACTACTTAACTGTAAAAATGAGGGAAATCTGACCTTTTGTGACAGCATGGATAGACCTGGAGAGTATTATGCTAAGTGACATAAGTAAGTCAGACAAAGACAAGTAGCATATGATTTCACTTATATGTGAAATCTAATGAACAGAATAAACTAACAAAGTGGAGACAGACTCATGGATACAGAGAACCAAGACTGACAACTATCAGAGGGGAGGGTTTTGGGAACTGAATGAGAAGGATGAAAGAATTAGGGGGGGGGAAAGATTCATGGCACAGTAAGGACACATACTGGGGTTGCAGGCTCCATCCCCAGTAGGGGGCAGGCAGGAGGCAACTAATCAATGCTTCTCAGGAATCATTGATGTTTCTGTTTCTCTCTCCCTCTCCCTTCCTCTCTGACATAAGTATAATAATAAAAGTGTAGTATGATAATTAGAATAGATGTCCTTCAGACAAAACTGGGGCTCTGAGAGAAGCCCGGGTCCCAGGTGCCTGCCAGCAGCTGGAGGGAAGCCCAGGTCCTGGGTGCTGGAGCGAAGCCTGGGTCCAAGGTGCCAGAGGGAAGCCAGTGCCAGCCCAGCAGCCGGGGGAAGGAAAGCCTACACTTGCATGAGTTTTGTGCATCGGACCTCTAGTATATTGTAAAGAAAGACTCTTGGACATTGACAACAGTATGATGACTGCCAGAGGGCAGGGGGTGGGATGAGGTAGAAGAAGGTAAAGGGGGGATAAATGCAGATGGAAAGAGACATGACTGGCAGTGGAAAACACATAATAAAATACATAGATGATATACTGTACAATTGTTTACCTGAGCCTATATAATTTTATTAACCAGTGGTACCTCAATAACTTCAATATCAACATATAAATAAAATAAAAGCACTACATCAAAATAAAAAGCTTCTGCACCACAAAAGAAACTATAAACAAAACAACAAGAAAGCCCACTGCATGGGAGAACATATTTGCCAATGTTATATCCAATAAGGACCTCATACATCTTAATTAACAAAAGGAAAATTAATAATCCAATTTAAAAAGCAAGCAAAGGACTTAAATAGACACTTTTCGAAAGCAGACATACAGAAGGCCAAGAGACATATGAAAACATGCTCAAAGTCACTAATCATCTGAGAGATGTAAATTAAAATGACAATGAGGTACCATCTCACACCTGTCAGAATGGCTATCATCAGCAAATCAACAACCAACCAGTGCTGGCAAGATGTGGAGAAAAAGAACTCTCATGCACTGCTGGTGGGAATGCCAACTGGTGCCTCTGGGGAAAACAATATACTTTCCTCAAAAAACTAAAAATGGAACTCCCATTTGACTCAGTAATCCCACTTCTAGGAATACACCCCAAGAAATCAGAAACACCAATCAGAAAGGACATATGCACCCATATGTTCATAGCAGCACAATTTACATTAGCTAAGATTTGGAATCAGCCTAAGTGCCCATCAACAAATGAGTGGATTAAAAAACTAAATTTCAGATAGAGGTTAATGAAAATAAAGATGGAATTTTTCATTCACCTTTGCTTTAGAGGACTGTGAAAAGATTAACAGTTTTAATTGGGGTATCAGAAACAAGGAAAACATGCCTATTTTTCCCCAAAAAATAAAAACCAAAATTAACAAAGTAAGTAGAGATTTAGTGAAATAAGCCAGTCAGAGAAAGACAAGTACCATATGATTTCACTCATTTGTGTTATTTAATGAACAAAATAAACTAACGTAAAAAATAGAAACAGCCTAATAGATAGAGAACAGACTGACAGCTGTTAGAGAAGAGGGCATTGTGGGGCTGGGTGAAAAAGGTGAAGGGGTTAAACAACAACCAAAAGTATAGTGATTACCAAAGGGAAGGGGGGAGTGGGTGAGAGGAGTTAGAAGAGGGATAGATGGAAGGACATTTGACTTGAGCTGATGAACACACAATCCTCTATACAGATTATGTATTATAGAATTGTACATCTGAATCCCATATAATTTTATTAACCAGTGTTACCCCAATAATTTTAATAATAAAGAAAGAAAATTTAATTTTGCTCTCAATTCATGAGATAACACATACCCATTACCACAAGTTTTAAAATTCCGCATCTCTGAAATATTTTCTTACACTCACTAGTGGATACCAACCAAAGTACAACTTGTACAGATTTCCTAAATAAAACTAATTTTTACATTGAGCAATTTATTGGTTACTCTACTTACAACTGAATAATTTTTGCTCAGAAGTAATGAAAAAGTTTTAAAGGCAATGCAAATTTTGCTTGAAATTTCACCATAACCACTCATTCACCTAACCACTATCAGATAAGCAAAATAAATAGTTTTCCCTGACATATAAACATTATGAATATTTATATGGGGGATAAATTACACGAATAAGGACATTTTTGGACATGTAAATACTAGCATCTATTAAGAAGTAAATTATTAAATTCCAAGTGTTCTAAATTAGACAATACTAATTTTTAAAAAGATACTACAGTCAAACTTCATCATATTGGTTAACTATGACATGCATATTAAAGGATTTAAATACTATGAAAACCTATACTATGCACATAATGAATATGATATATTGAATCAATTTATACAACAGCAAAGTTGTTCAAATTGTAGACGGCATGATTTGCAAAGAAGAAAAATCTGTACATAGTTTTTATAAGTAAACTGCATTTGAAGAGGCACCAAATACACTATCAACTCCCTGTTTACATACTATCTAGGATATAACCAATTAAGATTTTAAATATAATTATCTCATGTTAAGTAAAAAATGATTTGTACTTTCTCCTTTCAGCTACTTTTACTTAGAACTGATTTTCAAAAATATAAAAGATACTAGACAACTGCCTATTATTTAATGTAATGTCTACTAGCCAATAATGCCTGCTGGTTTCAACGGCTAGAAAAGCCTACACAAGGCTCAACAATACAGATCGGTCTAAACTTTCTATAAAACCAATAGAGGACATTGGAAACTCTATATAATGCTTTGTTGAACTTTGCCCTCTATATTTTAGCAATTAACAGTAAGTGATCCTAGAGTGCTCTTTAATAGCAATTCTGCATCTACTAAGAAAAAACATTTTACTTTTATATTTTAAAACATAATAGGTTCAAATTGCTTCTGGTAAAGTCTAATGAAGGATATTAAATTTAAAGATTTAATTTAAGACAAATTGCTAAATTTTAATTTAGAAAAATCACACAAAGTAATTTTCTAGTAACAAGATAGTATTTAAAAAGTCAATACTACAACTGCCATTAAATGTAATTATTTGAAATGAAACAAAGACACACTTGATTAACCAATTGACAATACTTTTGAAAAATTAACATATTATAATGAGGAATATGATTTTTAAAAATCATCTAGACACACGCATGAGAAAATCTATTGTCATGGAAACAGCCAGTGTAAATGTCAATAAAACCAAGAGAAAATGTCAGTACTTCTGAACAATGAATGTACAGAAAATGCTGCTTGTAAAATAAAACAACACAATGAAAGAGAAGTATAATGTTATGGAAAATATTTTAAATTTTTCAAATTTACTTCTGCAAATTTTACTTAATAACAAGTCAGGTAAAATACTAATATTATTTGCACTAAAATAAATAAAGCGTATCCTCAATCAAATATTAATTAGGGAACTGGGAACAACACTATTATTAAAGAAACTACAAATTCATAAGTTTCTGTGCTAAATAACTTAAAACCGAAAGTATTATATTGTTCATAAGATGAATATAATGATTGTTCATAAATTATACTTAACATATACACAATAAGTAGCATTTGCAAATAGTAACTTCCGGCTTCTGGCTTCCTGCCTGCCCCTTCCTATACTACATGGTCTGGGGGCATGGTTTTGGCCTCCCTGGCCAATAGCACCACAGCACAGCCAGAGAGTGGCAGGACACAGCCACCAGGGCTGGCGAGGCATCGATTTGGCCGCTGACTGACATCCATGTGCCGTGAGTTACACTGTGTGCTTATATTTGTAGGGAAGCAGGGCAGCCCACTCCTGCCGCCCGCCTCACCCTCTAGGCCAGTGGGCAGCAAACTCATTAGTCAACAGAGCCAAATATCCACAGGACACCGATTGAAATTTCTTTTGAGAGCCAAATGTTTTGAACTTAAACTTCTTCTAAAGCCACTTCTTCAAAACAGACTCGCCCAGGCCGTGGTATCTTGTGGAAGAGCCACAGTCAAGGGGCCAAAGAGCCTCGTGTGGCTCACGAGCCGCGCATGGCTTACAAGCCGCAGTTTGCCAACCAGGTTTCTAGGCTAAGAAAGGCCTGCTGATCTCTGTGTTTCTCCTCCCATCCGGAATCAAAACCTCTTGGGAATGAATGATCCCAGCCATGGCCCCAACACACGCTCATGTCACTGTCACAGACATTCCCAGTCATTAAGCCCTGTCCTCAGCCTGCAGTGCCTGCTCCGCCCTCTGCCACTCCTCACCTGATACCCTAAGGACCACCTTATGTTATCCTATTTGAAATGTGAGCAAGATTTCAAATGCCCCCCACCCTGTCAATAGCTCCCTTGCCTTATCTTTCTTCCTCTTAAAGCCTTGCATTTTAAAAACATATATTTGATTGATTTCTGAGTTAGAAATAGATTGAAACATCAATGATGATAGAGAATCATAGATTGGCTGCCTTCTGTATATTTCAAACTGAGGATGGAAACTGGATGGAAATCTCCCCTGGGCTGCTTTTCCCCATCACTCCCTCGGCCAAAGGCCCCTGGTGGCGGCACAGCACAGAGGGAAGGAGGGACGGGGAGGCGGGGAAGCATGAGCCGGTGGGGCACCGAGGGCAATGTCGGTATCTGGCATCTGTTTCTTCTGCACCCAGCCCAGCGACCTTCACCTCCTCTCCTGACCCCGCTGGGGCCTTCGGGCCTTGATTGGCTTGGCCCTGATGGACCCCGATAGCCTGCCAGGTCTAGTGACCCCCACTGTGCATAAATTTCGTGCACCAGGCCTCTACTTTAGAATAAAATCCAAACTCCTAACTAGGACTGACAATACCTTGCAAGGTCTGGCTGCTGTCTGCTTCTCCGACTTTATCTCTTAGCACCCTGCCCTTGCTCTGTATACTGCAACTACACTGACCTTCTTGAAATGCTCTCGCTCTTTGCCAACTTGTTCTTTCTCCCAAACCACCATTTTTACCTGGTGGTTTGGGAGATTATTTCTTTACAAATATCACTGCTCAGAGAAGTCTTGTATGAGCGATATGTCTACAAAATGTCCTTCTCCTTCTGAAACTGTATCAGTAATTTACTTGTTTCTTCCTGGGGTTTTTTTGGCTATAAACTTCATAAAAGTAGGTTTTTTTGTTTTTTTTTATAGATCCGGTTTTATTTCTTTACTTTCAAGTACCTGCATATAAGTACTCACTAAATATTTGTTCAATTAAGTATGAAGAGATGCTGTATAATACAGTTAAAAGAACACAAAGCTCATTATAAGTTGGAAAAACTAAATTGAATAGGTATCTTAGAATCTAATTGAGACAATTATGTTAATTTTATTATATCAATTTTTCTGTTCATCACGTTCCAGATAAAATTGAAAACTAATTTCACAATCAATGCCTATCTGAAAAATGTATGCATAAATAGGATATATATAAATATTATGAAATACATACTGTAGTATATACATTATTAGTCCTTTTCAAAAGGGATATCCCTTGAACTCTAAGACATTTATAAACTACTAGTGACCTGGTGCATGGATTCATACCAATTGAAAGGAAATTAGGAGGTGGCTGGCAGAGCACGACTGGGTGAGTCAGGCCAGACACATCCTGGAGCCAACCTCCCATGGTCCCTCCCCAGTGTCTGCGGAGCAGGGTCCCTCTGGCAGGTGGGTGCCTCGGCCTGACCTGTGGGAATCAGGCTGAAACTGGCTCTCCAACATCCCCGGAGGGGTCCCAGAGTTGCTGACATACAGGGTGTGGAACAAACACATGTGTGCGATAAACCAGATTCAGAGCCGACATTGCCCCAGCAACATGAGCCACGGCTGAAGGTGGAATCCCGCAGGCCTCTGAGAAATCAGGCTCCTTCCTCTCTGGTTTCAGGTGTGTCACCCGAGAACCACTGCTGCCAAGTCATTGCAGCTCAGCCCTCAAGTGTTGAGTGTCTGCCCCTGATGGTCAGTGCACATCATAGTGAATGGTCAGACACTTAGCATATTAGCCATATATATATACCCAGTGCATGAAATTCATGCATTCGGGGGGGGGAGGGGGGAGTCTCTAGGTCTGGCCTGCACCCTCTCACAGTCCAGGAGCCCTACAACTGATTGCCCCTCAGAGGGAGGCCTCACCCACCCACCACAGCGCAGCTGCTGGGTACTCGTACTCTGGGGCTCCTTCTGCAGGGCAATTGTTAGTGGAGCCCTGTGATCAGTCGCCCCAAAGAGGTAGGCCCTGCTCTCCCAGTCCGGGACTCCATGACAGATCACCCCCACAGAGGGAGGCCCTGAGCACCTGCTGCAGCTCGCCAGTTGGTGGCCTGGACTTCCCTCCTTGGGGTGATAATAGAGCCCCCCCAATTAATTACTCTACTGGCCAATGGCCTGGGCCTCTCTCTGTGGGGAGATCGTGGGGCGATGACACCCGCCCCCCAACCAATCACATCACACCAGCCTTGGTTGGGCTGGCACCAGTGCATGTCATAGCGTGGTCATCAGGAAGGTCATTCTGCTGTTCAATCAATTTGCATACTGTAATTTCACTATTATAGATTATCAGTTTCCTCTTCCTCAATTTCAGAAAAAAAATATTACACGTTTTTTAACTTTCAGGAAATATTTGTTGACACAAGTATGCAAAATTTTGTAAACACACCAAATACTCTGACATAATGCAAACTATAAATTAGACTATAGTTAATTAAAACCTGCTATAAATTCAATGCTGTGATTTATGTTAAACAGTTTATTTCAAAGGTGTTATAAATAAAGTGTTATAAAACAAAGGAAAATTTTTATGGCTACTCATTTCTGAAAAAAATGTTATTCAGTAGACCATTTTAATATAGTGAATAGAAAAAAATATGTGACTATATAAATAAATGTAGACATTTTGAACATATTAAAATATTTCACAAATAATAAAATTATTTCCTAAACAATATTTCCTAAATATTATTTCATAAATAATAAATTTATTTTCCTAAATGCTCCAACCCGTTAAACACACTGTAATGGGTTGGAGCATTGTCCTATACACCAAAAGGTTACAGCTTTGATTCCTACATAGAGCACATACCTGGGTTGTGGGGGGTACAATTCCTGGTTAGGGTGCATATGGGAAGCAACCAATCCATGTTCTCTCTCACATTGATATCTCTCTCTGTAAAATCAATGAACATATCAACAGGTAAGAATTTTTTTAAATAATGAGTGAAAAAGGTAAAAAAACATACCTCTACAAAAATAACTTTCTGCAAGCAATAATTAGGCAAACATTATAATGTTCAATATACAGAAATAGATAAACTATAATGCTTCATTTTTATCCCTAATAGAAAGATTAAATTAATTCCCAATTATATTGAACCTAGAAATTTAAAAAAAATCCTTCTGGGGTTGATCTTGGAAATTAAAAAAGTGATTTTAATGCTCATTTGAAAATTTTGTATTTTTTTAAAAAGGACACAGATAAGACTGTACAGTATTCTATCAAGTCTAAATCTGTAATAAATATAATATTTTGGTATTTAAACACAACCATTACAAAACAACAACAAAAAAGAATCACTAGAATAAAAAATGGTTAATACATATTGTAGAAAATAAAAAACTACACATATTACAAATGTATTACAAATGAATTATTACTGTAAAAATGAAATTAGAATAGCTATTTTAGAAAGAAAATATTGGATTTTTATCTTATACACAGAACACATTACATTCCAGGCACCTATAATAATAAAAGCATAATATGCTAGTTAGACCTACATTTTTTCAAAGGACCTCCTGAATGAAGCTTGGGCTATAAGGACCGAGCCCCTTGCACAAATTTTATGCATCAGGCTTCTAGTTTTTGTTTTTGTTTTTTAATATTTTTATTGATATTTTTACAGAGAGGAAGGGAGAGAGATAGAGAGCTAGAAACATCGATGAGAGAGAAACATCAACCAGCTGCCTCTTGTACACCCCCTACCGGGGATGTGCCTGCAGCCAAGGTACATGCCCTTGACTGGAATCGAACCTGGGACCTTTCAGTCTGCAGACTGATGCTCTACCACTGAGCCAAACCGGTTTTGGCAGGCTTCTAGTTTTAAATAAAGGTTTAGTTTTGTAAAAAGTAATTTGAGATTACAAGTTAAGAGCTTTGTGTTTTCATATTATTTGGCAGAATAATCCTTCTTTTAGAAATTTATACAATGAAATAAACAGACATAAATATGTATGGGTGAGTTTATAAACATTCCAACAAAATACTTTGAGCAACTTGAACTTTCATTAATAGGTACAAATTAATTTTCATAGGATATTATGCAGCTTATAATATGTGAATTAAAAATGGCACTTTTCTAAGAGAATCATTTTCAGAGAGAAAATAAGGAGACAGAGAATTTCTGATTAAGGAAACTTAAAACTTTACAGGTATTTGAGATTATGGGACTTTTTATTTGCTTTTTATAGTTTTCCATGTTGTCTAAATTTTTGACAAATAAGGATATTTATAAATATCTGCAAAATTATGGTAGGAACATTTTAAAAGAAAAAAAAATGCTATTATTTTCATAAATTAGACTGGAGGTGCCAGCTTATTTTACACAGATCTCTCATCACTTTTGACAGTGTCCTATAATTACTTGAATTTCACTAGATTTACTGCCTTAAATAAATATATTGGTTAAAAAAAAAGACTCAATCTCCTGTTTTAATTGTATTCGGAAAAAGGATCCATTGCTACGATTTCTCGTTTGAATAACATGATTAATAGATTACATAATTTCATGTTATTTAAAAATATCTAACATTCTATTACATGTAGTATGGGGTTGTCTATGGAAAGAAATATGTACGTTCAATACAAAACAACTATAAAAATTTGTAATGGGTTAAACTACAAATGAAGCAATCATATTACAATTTCTAAACTAACCTCTCAGTTAGCTTCTGAAGGATCCTGGGAGACAGCATGAGCAAAAGTAGATGTGAGTATGCCCATGGAGAGGATAAACGGTGAGAAAATCATCACAGTAATAACAAATGGTGTGCATTAGAGAATAAACAGGACATGTTATGGGTAGGTGGAACGGGGCCAGCTTATGAAGAGTTTTGCACTTCAAAGAAGGGATTTGGGACTTGCTGTACCATTTCTTAGATAAATGATGCCAAATAACTGAAGGAGAATAAAGAGTCATAAGTAGCTTCTGAAAAGATGAACTACAAATGTGTCTGCCTGCTATGTACTTTGAGCTGTATTTCTAGTAATGGTATTGGAATTGCAAAATCGGTATCTCTCCCCTGGATTCCTTGTGAATAATAAGATGTTTTGGTAAAACCAGAGTTAGTTTAGAGAATCATCCTATGAATAGAATAAACAAATGTTATATGCCTTGCAATGACCCAATAATAAGCTGGAAAATAACATAAGAAAATATAAGTACAGAAAGGGAAATGTTTTTCTTAATTTATATCCTCATCAATATGACCTTGAAAAGATGAAAATTATAGTAAATAATGCATGAATTGACAAATGGGTGGAATTTCTCTTGATATTCATATGTAGTCAATTTTCATTATTTGTTGTAGGAATGACCCATGGTCACCTCAAATGCTGAATTAGCAAAAACTGATCTAGAACTCCTAGGGAGAATACAGGTTTAGGTTCCTGTGGGGAACTGTTCATGTTTTCATCAATCTTCAATATGTAACTATTTTATCTTGGTTTCTGTTTAGAGACAGATTATTCAATATACACTGTTTATTCATTAACACTGACCTTATAAACAATAACACTATTAGGTCACATTTGAATAAAGATTGCCTAGCATGTATTTTTCTCTTAAAAGCACATCACAGCCTTCTTGCACTTAGGAACACTAGACAGCTTAGACCAGTGAATTTCAACTGATGTGCCGTAAGGATTTTTAAAAGAATGCAATACCTGACTACTTGTTAGTCAGGGGCACTGACTTCCTTTCCCTTAGGTTGTCAAATTAAAAAAAAGAGAGAGAGAGAGAGAGAAATAGCCAACACAACAGCAGCCATCCAACATGAATGAATCAAAATTATAACTTATATTTTTATTAGATCAATAAAATATATATATTTTTGTGTGCCACTGGATTTTAGTAATTAACTATGTGTGCCCTGAGAGGAAAAAGGATGAAAAATGCTGGCTTACATGGTACTTCAGCACTATTATGCTTGGGGACCATTTTAAACAGCAAAATCATCAACAAAAAGGACAAAAATGAGAAAAGCATGGCACTGAACTGCGAAGAGTCCTCATTTAGAGTATGAGCACACAAAGAAAAAGACAAAGCACTGCCTTTGTTTAAGCTCAGCTGTGGATGAATATGCCAGGTGACCCACACTTTGCATTACTCTACATAAGTTTCTAAATGATATAGAAAGCCCTGTGAGTACTGCTATGGACTTTACAAATAAATATTAGCACATGAGAAAATACGCAATACGGAATCCATGAATAATGAGAATAGACTGTTTTTAATGAATTGAGAATTGTATGTCTTGAACTTAATTTCCATTCTTTAAATAGATACACAACTAGGAGCAAGACACAAATATTTTTATTGACTTTTTCAAACATAATCTAATACCATGAAGTGTTCCCTATAATGAGATTTTTCAAATATGCTCCGACAATGTTATTGCTAGAGCTCTCTGGTACAGAACCCTAAAGTCTAACATCATATTTGGTAAATTTTATGCATACAAAAAATTGTAGACTGAGTAAAGTTTAGTCCAAAAGCTGTTCTGTTGAAATTAGTCAGGGATACCAATTTTCCCAAGGCTAAGATTTAAAAATCAATACCCATTTTGCCTGGGTATGTTAAGCCACAAGCTAAAAAATGTGTAAAGAAAAAGGGACATGCCTTCTAAATTTCCCAGCAGTAAGTATGATTAGCTTCAAAACTGCCACGTTTGCATGTTGTTTGCCTTACATCAATTTATTGAACATGTATTCAAAATACAAAATTACAAATTATCCATAAACTCAAAGTAATCTTAGCACAATGAGTATAAATGTAAAAGTAAAATAAAATATTTTATTCTGATTTTCTATGATTATTTAAACAATTCTATTATGAAACAGAAACAAAACATACTCATGAACTACTTCTCACAAAAATGTTTTCCTTTGGATTGAGCATTTGGTTTTGTTTGCTTTAAATGGTATGAGAAAACAAGTACATTGGCGTTTTCCAAGTAAATAAGATTAGTCTTTGTTTTAGTTGTAAGTAGTCAATGTTTGAATAAATATTCCGTTATTTATAAATTGAGTTTTTTAAAAACATTTACACTTTCTCTTTTTCTCTCTTAAAATATAAATAATCAAAGACATAGCATGGAAGTACTTATCAAAACAACCTAATAAGTGAAAGTATGCTTGTTAAAATAAAGATTGGAAACTTTTTCTGTAATGTGTTAGAAAGTAAATATTTTAGGCTTTGCAAACCAAGAGATAAAATTAAAGATATTACGTAGGTACTATATAAAAGAGAGAAAACAGATTAACAATTTTGTATTGTAACAAAGTCCAAACTATACTCAGCGTATTAATTATGGCAACAACATAGAACCCCCAGATATACTAATAAAAATAATAAAATTCTCTTTGGTGAGGAAGGGAATTGACACTTTTCTTAATTAGGTTTCAAAGTCAGTGTTCCTATCAAATCAACTGCAAATGTTCATCTGCTAATGTCAATTTAAAATGAGATTTTTAAATATTTCAGTTTTGAAATGAAATGTCTTTTCACACAGCTAGATAGACACTGCCAAATACTGATATCAATTCAGGAGCGTACAATATTTTGGGGAATATCCATCACTTAGGCGTTTTAGAATTCTAATAGATTTTTCTCTTAAAATTTGCTTTTATCATGTCCTTACATTACAGTTTATTCATTCCAATTGAAGATTAGATAGCTCAATAGCACAGTTAAATATATTTTAAAATATGGAAATCATTGCATTACAGTGAGGCATGAAAAATGCTGCAAGAATTGTAGTTTGAACTCAGAAAATACATCTGCCACAAATTTGTGTGGGAATAAGAATCTCACTTATTTTAATTTCTGACAGCAAGGGAAATATACACTTGTGATTAAAGAACTTAGTTGTGGAAATGAGTCTACTGCAATATAAGTTTTGCACATAAATGTTTTGTCCTGTAATATTGGGTTGAATTCATTACAAATGTTATCAAGTCTACAACAAAAGCTAATTTTCAAAGCTATTCAGTGTCAGTAAGAGTGACTGAGAGTCAGAGTAGTTAATTGTTCTCATTCAGAAAAATTTCCACCATGGCATGAACTCAATAAATTCCAAACAATTTTATCACTGCTAACTTGTCAAATTGCTGTGGGGTAGAGCAAATCAGGATATTCATCTTTTAGTTCTGACAAAGTCACATAATTGGCAACGATTAAGTCTATGAGAGTGAGTGAAGTTTACTGTTGAAATTAATGGTTCACTAACAAATGGTAGTAGACTCAAATATATTCTACAAGGTATTTGTTGATTTAATAACACAATGAATAATCGTAGGTTTACAACAACTTACATCTTCACAAGCTTTGTAAATTTTTGCAACTGTTTGTTTTTTTCTGTCCCACACATATTTTTACCAGCATCAGTTATAACTCATCTCAGCAGATTCTACTTCAAGTTGTTATAAATTCATGTGTTCTCAATTTCTTTGGAAATATTCATACTCGTAGTTTTCCATGCAGACTATTATTAGAAGTTTATACATAAATCACATAATTCCTTTGAATAAACAACTGGAATTAACTCCTTGAATAAAGTTTATTTTCTCTGGACAGGTTTTAATTTACTCACTATTGGAAAATGGCTAATAAATTAGTTACAGAAACTTACTTTGGTTGCAGCCTCATTTCATTTTTTTAAATTTTGTGAATAAAATATTCCATTTAAATTTTTCTGACCACTGCTTTCTTATGTATTGGAAATGCTGTGATGATGAGTGCATAATCTGCTAATGTTGACATTTATTCTTTTAGCACAGCCATAGCATTTTAACAACGCTATTGTTAGTGTTCCACTTAATTCACAACAAAACTAGAGGCCTGGCACACAAAATTCATGCTCATGTAGGGTGCCTAGACCTGGCCTGTGATCAGGGCTGATCTTCCTCTGCTGCTGGCAGCTGGCCCCGCCCCCTGCTGCCAACACCAGTTGCCCTCCGAGGGTCAACCAGCAGGGCGATTGGGGTCCTGCTCACTCGCACCCACCGTGGCCTGGCACTGAGGGTCTGCCACCACCCACCCCAGGTTCCCCATTCCCCATTGAGTTATTGGAGCCTCCCAGCCAGAGGGGAGGGAAGAGAGGTTGGCCCATGTGTTGAGCATCTGCCCCCTGGTGGTCAGTGCACATCATAGCTATCAGTCCTTCTGCTGTCTGACTGATTTGTATATTACATTTTAAGATAGATGATAGATAGATAGATGATAGATGATAGATAGATAGATTAGATAGACAGATAGATGATAGATAATCCATACCCCATGGTGCCTTAAAAACACAACTGAAGTTCCCTTTTCCTATTTTGACATGATGGGTATGCAATAGTAATAACAAATAAATAAAATGCCAGTTTATTCTACTGCCAACTTATTACAATATCACTGATTTGCAGTGCATTGAGAAATGGTTAAAGTAATGAGAGTGCCATATGAGTTCTGTTACAACTACTCAACTGCCATTGTGGTGCACACCCAGCCACAGTCAATGCAGCATGGCTATGTTCTAATGAATTTTTGTGGAAAATATTAAAATTTTAATTTAATTTTTATTTCTTGAAATTAGATTTCTTTTAAAAATTATGTTCGACCACTTAAGGAAAACATTTACCTGTATTTGATGGTGCCATCAAAAGGGTTTTACTGTGGGAGTTCAGATGAACCAACATACATCCATCATAAAAAGTGATCCAATGGAATCATCACCAAGGTTTTATTCAATATTAATGTTAATTACACTCCATATTAAAATTACATCACATATTTTAGATCTGTCCAATCACAGGAAGATGCATACGACCAACTTTTTCAATTTATGAAACCTGCCTAGCATTCATATGTCATCTCCTGGAATAATTAAAAAAAAAATGTCCAAGAATACCAGTAAATTCTTCTAGGTGTGTTTGAAATTTCTTCCCATGTGAAATAAGCAGGAATCAGTGAAGTGAAATGAATTCTTTAATGTAGCTTTGTATATATGGTAGAGCCACGAAGACTTACCCAAGGGTTTAATTCAAGTTAATTTTTGCATAAAAGGTAAATTTTTTAGAGAAAAAATTTTTAAATTTTTATTGAGGAAGGGAGAGGAAGAGAGAGAAACTGAAACGTCAATGATGAAAGAGAATCACTGATTGTCTGCCTCATGCACACCCCACACTGGGGATCAATCCATCAACCAGTCATGTGCCCTGACTGGAATCCAACCATGACCTCCTGGTACACAGGCCAAGGCTCAATAACTGAGCCATGTCAGTTGGGCCAGAGAAAATATTTTCTTAGAAACTATAAAACAATGAAATCCATCAGTAGTTTAAAAAGTATAGAATGGGCCGAAACCGGTTTGGCTCAGTGGATAGAGCTTTGGCTTGCGGACTGAAGGGTCCTGGGTTGTTTCTGATCAAGGGCATGTACCTTGGTTGTACTCACATCCCGAGTGGGGGGTGTGCAGGAGGCAACTGATCGATGTTTTTCTCTCATCGATGTTTCTGGCTCTCTATCCCTCTCTCTGCCTCTCTGCAAAAAATCAATAAAATAGTATATTATAAAAAAAGAACCCCAAATTAAGATTTTTTAAAAAAAAGTATAGAAAGGTATTCAACCTGAGTAGTACCCTAATAGTAATTTTTGTTATCAGAAATATGACTAACCAAAATATAATTAACTACACTTGGTCCTGTGTGTACTTAAAACCACAATGCAGAAATAACACCAAAAAAATATCATCTCACATACACATTTTGGGAAATATAAAATAGTAACACTAGTTAACATATATTTTATTTCCAAGTAACATGTTCAAATTCTAAAAACCAAGTCCAGCTTAAATTTGTTAAAAATTTCAACTCTTTAACCATAATATATCTGTCCAGTGCTATGTAATGAAAAAAACATCTGTTTTACATTAGCAATTACTGTACTTTTATTACTAGCCAACTTATTTTGCATTGGATGTCTCAGCTGCAAACAATAAAACAGATGTGGCCAATTCCTACATGAGATGTTTTATATAGTCAACAAATAACTTGGATAACTTTTCCTCCATTTCCCATGTAAAAAGAAGCTTTGTTAGGCATTTACTACCTTATTTTAAGATTCCAGTGCCGGATTGCTATATTTACAATGAAGGGAGATAAAAAAAAATTCAGGAAAGGACCTTAAACAATCTTTTAATTTTTTTTCTTATCACATTTAGGCTAAATCACTCTGACACACCCCATATAACAGTTTCATGTCTGAAAGTTATTCGTGAAGTTACTAGAAAATGAAATCACATTCTCTCATCATAGTATTATTCCTGCTTACAAGAAGTACACGTTTTTTCCATCCTTCTCACACTACCTTAATGATACACATCTATCAATAAATGTACAGCTAATTACCAATCACCTGGCATCAAAGTATGATAATTCATAAATTATCTATCTCATAGATATCACCAATATGAATCATGAATGGAAATACATATTTAAAACTATTAGATTTTCTTTTTAAAAATAAAGTTCCATGGGCTTCTATTTTAGTGACCTAATTTTTTGTATCATTGGATTAATATGTCCTAGGCAATCTCTTTATATTTAAGTGGTCTAATCTAAAGTGCTCTCTCCCTCCCTGCCTCCACCCCACCCCTGGCATTATACTATGCTCCTCTTATAAGTCTCTCAGTCTTCTCATCTCTTAAATCTGTCTCCATCATTGTTTCTCCAGCATTGTCATCTCCACTGTTTTTCTGCTCTCCAGGCCATAAAGAAACTTTAATATATTTGATTAGGGATCCAGGATTTATTTGAATATGGTAGTGTTATGGACAGTAACACACATTATTTAACTTGAGATTCTAAAATCCAAAATGTTATTAATGAAGATTAAATTAAAAGACAACATTCTTTCCACCTGGAAGTTTTTGCATTGTACTATGAATTAAAAATATTATATAATTTATACCTTTTTTCTATTATTTGTTCTTTAAGTTAAAGTTCAATTTTAAAGAACTCCTTGCTGGCTAATTTATTATGACCTAATGGAAATTATCTCAATATGCTAAAAAATGAGATTATACTTTTGACAATATTGAGAAATTAACCTAAATATGCTCAGTAAACAACTCAAATTTGAATAACGTTAAATGTGAGAATACAATTTTAATTCTGAAAAATAGGTGGGGTTTACAAATGACTAACATGGTTCTTCTGCTTTTCATCAATTACTAAATTCCAAAAGTATAACAAATTTGGATCAGTTACTTTCTTATTCAGTCATTTTTCTTAAACTTTCAAAGCTGGTGTTGCTTAGCATCCTGTATAAACACTTCATGTCATTTCAAAGGATGAAATAAAATAAAAAAAAATTCTTGGTAGAACAGGTAAGCTCAAATAACTATTTTTAAAAAATGCCAAAACACCTATGTTTACTTAAAAGCTCTAGCACTATTTATAAAATTCTTTAAAATTTTAACTTAAATTTGTTACATTTTTAATATTAGAAAACATATACATGTTTACTAATTTATTAGCAAATAAACCACAAAGGAGTTATTCTTATAACCATTTATAATCAGCTACACTTTATCTGCAACTAACACTAATATTGGATGGTGAAAACTGAATGTTTAGGGCTTGCCCTAAATTTAGAATCTAGGAGAACATAAATAAATTCAACTTGCCATTATTTTTCAATAATATCCACTGCCTTCAAAAGATCTAAAATAATTTATGGGCACATCTACTTTTAATACAATGTGCTCTTATAAATGCATGACAGACCTGAGATTTTATATTATTATAGAAAATCAGACACATATCAGCTATGCAAATATGTGGCTAGTCATTGGCAAAATGTGGCTATTCCAGATAGAGTCTCCATATAACCTGGCCTTACTGGGGACATGGTGGTGGGCTTCAGCACCTAAAGGGTGCCTAGGCCTGGCACACAGCTGGACTGGATATGTTAAAACCCAGGGGATGTTCTGGGCCAGCATAGCTGCGCACCCAAATAAAGTTGTTAACTACCATGCATGGGAAAGGGAACCATGCTTACTGAGTAAAGTCATAAGCTGTGGTGCTTACCTTGGAAAACATACCTACAATACAATCATTGCTGTTTCAATGACTCGTGTCCCAGCAGTAGGACAATTAGATAATCAAGCGCCAGTCTCTGTGGACATTACCATTGTGTCCACTAACTGGACAAGTCCTACACTTCCTGTTCATGACCTGTGCAGGTGCCTATGGGAAAGGGCCCTCCCTTTAAGAATGAACATCAAAAGAATCAACAAGCTGATCAGACCTGTGCCGCCCAGGGAAGAACCACAGCCACCTGGGTACACCCTTGTTCAGGCCATGGTAATCCACATACAATTCAGGTCAGTGCCCAAATCACAAAGCATAATGGTTCCAGCACATGAGGCCAAGGAAGGCTTGCAAAGGAATCCTGACAGCCAGATTCACAGCCAAGTAAAAAAGGGAACTCCTAAGGCTCATAGCTGGGGCACCAGACCTGTCTAGCCCTGTCCAACAGAATATATAGGTCCCTTCCTTCCCCTTAGAGAGACTGCTGAGCATTAACTACAGTAGACACCTTTCTGGTGAGCTATCTAGTCCAGACCACATGTTGTGGGGAAAACATACAGATAATCGGAAAAAAGATGCCCTGATTGCTGAAGAGACTAAATCACCTGGCTGTGGAAATAAAGCAACAACCTGCTGTGGAAGACAGAACACCTTGGATATCTGCAGTCCAAAAGTGGAAAAAGGAAACATTAATTTTTATCAGCTCTTACCCAGAGAGCACTTGGCCAATATATTCCAAACTACAGCCATCATTTTCAGCTTGGCCATAAACCACTAAAGAATTTTAATCTATGAACTCTCAGAAGCCTCCCAGAAGTTATTGATTCAGTAGTGAACAGGCAGAAGAGTAAGATGAACTTACAAACACTGTTATGATTCTCTTTAGCCTAATCCTATTATTATAGACTAGAGGCCTGGTGCACAAAATACACGCACGGCTTGGATCCTAGGTCTGACCAGCAATCAGGGCCGATCACATTCCCTGCCTCCTCTCCTCCTCCTTTCCTCACCACCAGTGTCCGCCACCACCCACCCCCGATTCTCCATCCCAGCCCAATGCCCGGTCCCAACCGGGTGATCAGGGGAGGGACTGAGAGGTTGGCCAGCAGGTTCCAATCAGGATATCATGGCCTGCATGCCAGGGGGGCAGGTGGTGGGCCGATCAGGGCCTACCAACTGGGGGGAGGGACTCGGAAGTTTGGCCACCAGCCCTCAGCCTTCTTGGGAAAGGGGTTGTGTCCACTGCCCTCCCCTCCCCCGGTTCCCCATTCCAGCCTGGGGACCTAACCCCAATCAGATGATCGGGGTCTGCTGGGTGGGGGCAGCTCCTACATTGAGCGTCTGTCCCCTGGTGGTCAGTGCACATCATAGTCGTTCAGATCATTATGGTCATACACACACACACACACACTAGAGGTCTGGTTCACGAAATTTGTGCACGGGGAGAGGGGATGTCCCTCAGCCCAGCCTGCACCCTCTCCAATATGGGACCCCTTAAGGGATGTCTGACTGTGCATTTAGGCCGGACATCCCTCTCACAATCCAGGACTACTGGCTCCCAACTGCTCACCTGTGTGCCTTCCTAATTGCCCATAACCACTTCTGTCTGCCAGCCTGATCACCCCCAAACCACTCCCCAGCCAGCCTGATTTATGCCTAATTGCTCCCCTGCCAGCCTGATTGTCCCTAATTACCCTCCCCTGCAGGCATGGTCACCCCTAATTGCCCTCCCCTGCAGGCTTGATGCCTCCAACTGCCTTCCCTTGCAGACCTGGTCCCTCTTAACTGCCCTCCCCTGCTGGCCATCTTGTGGTGGCCATCTTTTGTTCACATGGGGTAGACATCTTTGACCACATGGGGCAGCCATCTTTGTGTTGGAGTGATGGTCAATTTGCATATTTCTCTTTTATTAGATAGGAGATATATATTCCCCCTCCCCCCCGGGTTCCCCTCTGATACTTAAGGGAAGACATACTCATTTGCATGGTTTTCAGATTAGAGCTGGTTATTCTAAACTCTCCAGGCTGAGTAGTAATGAAATAATAATACATTGCCCTGGCCTTCCTACTAGGTGGAGTATGTGTGATTTGCCAACACCTCTTGCTGCACTTGGAATGATGACATATTTAACTGGTTTGGCAATAGATGATGAACCTGACTTGAGGTCTTTCCTCCAAATAAGCCTGATCAACCTATTAGGAATCATATTTGAACTAAGCCTCTCTAAAGATAATTGATTATCTGATAAAGTATTTTGAGATCTGTTATCTGGATAGGCAAAGGTTAGAGAATGGAGTTGCTTGATAACCGTGCATGTATACTTATTGGCCACACAGCAATGTCTTCAAATGCAGCTAATCTTGTTTTGGCAGAATACTTTGTAATATTCCTGGAAGTTCCTCAGAGCTTCCCAGGTCCTGATGAGCTATGAGGTTTCCTGACCCACCTGCTCAACCCTCACCCTCCGTGGATAGCTTCAAACCAAAGAGCTATTTAGCTGCAGTCTAGAATGTTTTGGCTCCTCAGCAATGGGGCATCCCATAATACAAACTGTAGTCACCCAACATCTCCACATGTCAAAGGGATGGGAGGGAGATAATGAACAATGAACAGATTACTTTCCTATGATTAGGAAGAAAAAAACAACACACCTATCCTAAGCGAATAAAAAATATGATAAATAAAAGGAAAATATTTTGGACATTTGCACCAAAAATTAAAAACAATAGATAAAAATAAAATTAGATGTATAAAATTACTAATGTAAAAATAGAGAAAATTGATTACTTACTGTTTATATTACTGTCTAGAACTATATGCAAACATACTTAACATAACTGTTCAATAAAATAGATACAAGTAAAAATAGAAAAAATTATAATATTCCTATATGTGGTAGGCTGAATTGCCTCTCAGATAAAATCCATGTCCTAATCCCTTAAACTTATAAATGTCTTCTTATATGGCAAAGGGTACTTGCAGATGTGATTAAATATACTTCAAATGGAGAGATTAATCTAGACTGTCCAGGTGGGTCCCAAATATAATCAAAGGGTCCTGGTGAGAGGGAGGCAAGAATGTCAATGGAGGAGGTAGAAATTAATGATAGAAACAAGAGGTTGGAGAGATTCAAGAAAGGGGTCTCAAGCCGAGGAAAGCAAGAAGACTCCATAAACTAAAAATAGGCAAGGAAAGGGATTCCCCTTACAGGCTCTAAAGAACCAGTAATACTGGTCTTATACTTCTGGCTCTAGAACTATGAGAGAATAAACATGTGTTGTTTTAAAACAGAATTTGTGATAATTGTGATCATAGAAAACTAACATACTATAAAACATTAATTAAAAAAAATTAAAGAGCAACTAGATATATTAAATTAAATAAAAAAACAACTAAGAATGATCTAAATAAAATAAAGAAAAAAGCTTATCTGAGAAAGGAAAAAAATAATCTCAGTTCACATATGAAATCTTACATAGTATAAGGATATTTTGTGCAAATAAGTTAACAGTTTTAACACAATTTTACTAAAATATAAAGCAGGGATGGTTTATTTGCAAAGAACATTGGCAAAATGATTCTTAAATTCAAAGGAAAAAGGCACATAATAACATAATGGAATAGTGTATACATAAAGGAGAATAGAATCAGGAAGCTATTACCCTAATAGATCACTCAAAATAAAAAGACACTACAAAGCAACAAGTAAAACAATGGACCACAACAAATACCCGTCCCACCCAACCACTGGAATACATACAAATTTAGCATGTTATTAGTATATAATCCCTCAAAAATGATACGACTGGCATAAATGAAGAAAATACAGTGAGAATTTTTCCTCCTGAATCTGAAAATATTCTATATAAATGACAGCGCTACAATACAAAAAATTAGATCAAACCACATACATATATAACCACAGAATGAGGAAAGTTATTTTAAGCTTGGACATGAAAGAAAGAAAAATGATAGAGTTGATCATTAAAATATTTCAAAATTTGTATGTGAAAAACACCATAATTGTTTTACACAAATTCTCTTTAGAGGGCAGGCCCAGATGGGGAGAAGTGGGCCAACATTTTAAAAGCATACAATTTTTTTTGGAAAGCTTGATGAGTAACAGACATATGCATACTGTTACTAGGAGTGTAAACTGATTTAAATTTTTTAAAGCATAGCTCAGCAATGAATATTCAAATGTCTTAACATATTGCATGTACTCCTAAAATCCAGTAAATACACAATTACATGTTTAATAATGTATCCTAATAGAACAATTATAATGATTTATCCTTATAGAACAATCATAATGAACACAAAAATTTAAACACAGTAATATGCACTTTTATTTACATTTTAAAAGATTTAAACAAGTCTACAATAAAGGTTTCATTAAATATATTTAATAAATGCCTAAGTTGGAATAGTCTGTAATATTAAAAAAATGATGCTTGTGAAGAATGAAGAATATGCATCATCTAAATATGCATATGTTGCAATAAAAAGATAAAAAACCCTCTATATACAGTGTGATGTTTTTATCAGTAAAGGTGTAATAAGACTAGAAAAAAGCATAGAAATAGATTCCCAAGAGCTATTTTTAATCTTTATAAAACTTCCCCTAATTCATGAAAATAAATGGTATTTTTATATTCAGAAACAGTTCATTTGACCACAGGAAAATGAACAATCTTAATCTGGGAGCTTTTTCTTTAAAGGGTAAAAAAGTCATATTAGAAAAAAAAAACCAAAAAACTTCATTGATTTGATTCCATGAAAATACAAAGTTCTTCATATAAAAAATGCCATAAATGAAGATGAAAAAGGACAAAAGAAAAAAATCACAATTGCATGGGATAAATGATTCATATCTTTATATTATTCACATCACAGAATATATTAATTACCTACAATATGCCCAACAACATTCCAGCCCCAGAGAGCCCAGCAGTGAACAAATCCGAGTAGATAACCTGCCTTCCAGGTTCTTTCACTCTAACAGGAAAGGACAGGTAGTAATGAAGTAATGAATAACTTCAGACAGTGATGAATACTATGAAGACCATAAAAGGTTTGGGAAGAAAACAAACAACAGAGGCAGTAATGTGACAGATTGTGGAAAGGGTGAGAAGAAATGGCATGTTAGGAATTTGGGAACAGTGCCTCTAAGAAGTGACATTTCAGCTGCCAAGTGAATGATGAGACAAAGTCAACCATGTGAGATGGGAGGAAGAAGGATCCATAAAATTGAAAATCCGAAGTAAAAGGCCTCCAGACTAGACAGAGATTGGCCTGTTTGAGAAATGGTCAAAGTGTCTACTCTAGACTGAGCATAATGTGTAGTGGTGGAGACTTGACATTAGATATAATAAAAAAAAAAAATTCAAGGGCAAATCGTGTTGGGACTTTTAAAACATCATAAAAAGTTAAAATGGCCATTCAAAAAAAAATGGGAAAGTAGCAACATCAAACAAGACACAATTCACAACTGAAATAATATGCTTGGTCAATAAATACACACATTGAAATCTCAGCTTAGCTAGTAATCAAAGGTAAGCAAATAAAAATACCAGCATATAAATTTTTACTTTTCATTATTAATGTATGATGGTGAGTTGAAAAAAAAATGACAAAAGATTATTTATGCTAGCAAAAAATAAAAAAACAACAACAACTAAATAATCAAAAACAGAGGTGTAATTTAAATAAATTATGGTACATTTTTACCATGGGAAAGTGCATGTCCATTAAATTCTATCTTCAAAGAACAGTTAGTATTTAATTATACCAGATACTGTTGATTACACTATTTCTAATTCATTCACAAATTTAACAGTGTTCCTCTAAAATATTCTACCTCTCATCATTTCTAGAACAAAAAGCCCTAGCTCATCATAATTTCTGTGATTACCACATGAACTCCCTAATAATGACCTTTTCTATCCCCTCATGCCTTTCCACACAGCAGGAAGAACGATTTCCTCAGTGCTAACCCCCTAACATCCGAGCACCCAATGTCTTCACAGTGTAAGGATACCAAAATTTTAACTCCTTGCTATGGCCCACTTGATCTGACTCCAACATTATATAAAAACCCTCACTGCCTGCTACACACTCTCTCTAACAATGCTCAACACATACAGCATTTCTTTTTTTCCAAACATGCTAAATTCATTCAGATCCATGTCTTTGTCTGCTATTTCTGATGCCTGGAATGTCATTTTCTTTCTCCTAATCATTGAGAACTCAACTCACATATCTCTTATTTGAGATGTTTGCTCTTGCTATCTTAGCTAAAGTATACTCCTCCTCTACTCTTGTTATCAAGTGCACTTATTTCCTTCTTACTATTTTTTTCAAAATCTTTAAAAATATATATATTTTATTGATTGTTTACAGAGAGGAAGAGAGAGGGATAGAGAGTTAGAAACATCAATGAGAGAGAATCATAGATGAGCTGCTTCTTGCACACCCCCTACTGGGGATGTGCCCACAACCAAGGTACATGCCCTTGACTGGAATCGAACCCGGGACCTTTCAGTCCACAGGCCGACGCTCTATCCACTGAGCCAAACCGGTTTCGGCATCCTTCATACCATTTATGTCTATCTAAAATTATGTATTTTTAGTGTTATATATTTATGTAATTTTCTTCACTTACAGAAATATAAAACTCCATGAGAGCAGATATTTTCTGTATTCCCAGCATGTAAGATAGTGCTTAGCATTTAGCAGTTAGTATTGAATGAATGAAAGAATGAATGAATGAATGCAGAGTAATAATAGAATATATATAAATAATAGAATTTTAATTATATTAAGTTGTAACTCTGCATAGATATCATATAGTAGGGTATAAAAGTAATGTATGCTAACACTAATATAAATATAGACAAATCTGGAAAACAGTTAAAGCATATTTAGATTTCATAATTTATTTTATATAAGCCACAATAAAATTGAACACTCTTGAAAACTTACATCTTTAAAGAATTAGAACTTTTGATTTTTAAAAACTAAGTTAATAAAATTAAGAACTCTTATGTATATACGTTACCTGGGCATAAATAGATGACAAACATATAAAAATATACACACATACACACTAAAAGAAAGAGGAATGACAGAAAATATTACATTACTCCAAATATTCAAAATGATAGACTGAAAATAATTTTTAAGAGAACACATTTAAATATTTTATTTCTTTACAACACTAACATTCATTCAAATAATTTTATAAAATACTCTAAAAAACAGAATAAGCACATATTCAAATTCAGTTTGATATGAAATAATAGCACATTCAAAAATAAAAATTTTCAGAAACCAGTGATCATCTTCAAAAACTATATAATAATAAGAGGCAAAGGGGGAAATTAGGTTAGCTATAAAGTTCTAGCACAGGGATAATTAAATCATAACAGATACTCTTAGATGGCCACTGCATCCTTTTACTAGGATAAATTTCCTTAGTGGAAATGGAAGCCAGGTTGGAGACTTAAGTAAAAATTTACTGAGAATATTTTCCATGGAAAGAAAAAAGGTAAATAAAAGCAACAAAATTTAAAAAATAAAATGTGGAAGTGGAAATAATAGGATGACATTCAATTCAAAGAGGAGGGATATTATTTTAACCCTGCATCACAAGGTACATGGTGAAGCCATAATAAGAATGATGTGGTTGGGAGGCTGAATGAGAATCGAGGACTAAAGATTTGGTTTGATTTCAGACATGCTATATCTGTCATAACCTGCAGCACAGGAAAAAAAGTGTGAAGTTAAAATTCCAGAGAGAAGCATAATAAAAATGTATTAATAGCCAATTTCCTTATTATTTCACTTGAATCCATAAGATGAGTAAGGTGTTTTGTAATTAGCACTCTCTGGGATTAAGTATAAAATAAAGAACTAGGTTTCTGATTAATTTTAAGGTTTGTTAACATTTTTTTAAATATTTCACTTGCCCTATTAAAAATATTTCTAAAGTCAGTCATATAGTATTATAATTGAAAAATAGTCATTTAAAAGGGGGAAAAACAAAAACAACATTTAAAAATGAAGTTTATTTCAGATGTAATATGTTGAAAATGCATTACTTTTCCTACCTGATAATTGGTAGCAATATACACCAGATGCTTCTTAAAAACTCTCTGGATTATAGTGTTCCCAAGTATGCTCACAAAAACTTATTAGAGAAACAGAATTTTGTTCTTTTAATACTGAAGTTCCTTCATATAACAATATTCAACCTAAACTCATTGAAAAATACAAAAGTAATTAGCTTTACAAATTTAGCGAGGCAAATAGAATGTCTGAGTTAGAGAAATGATTGGAGAGTGAGTAAACTAACAGGAATAAACAGCGTTTCTAGATAACTAAAACTGAGAATCACTTGATTATATTTTATAGTTCATTCACTGTTATCAAAACACAGAAACAAAAGTGCATTAGTGTAAAAAATGACTAAATATAAGTAATTGTATACATTACAATTCCTGGCATCTACACTGCTTGAAACGCCAATGATTCTGAGATGTGCCATATTTAGCATTTCACCTAACATTTTCATTCATGGAATTTCCTAAGCCAATAAGCGTTAATGGATAAAATCATCACAAATGAAATATTAAGATGTCACCAGTAATATTGGTGAAAGTTAGTAAATAAGGTAAATTTTTTCTTAAAACCTTTACATAAGGTAGTCCATATAGAAGTGTAGAAAATAAAACAGTGGGATATTTTATTATAAATTAATTTACATTCTCTCAAACTTTAATGATCTGATTTGAAAAAATATATATATTTTCCTGTGTTACCCTAATATAATATCTGTAATCATTTGGAACTTTCCCAAGGGAAAAAATTTCAAATAAGAGAAATTTTTCAATTATCTCTACTTACCATGCTATTTTGATTTCTTAGTATTCTAATTATCATTTATTTGCCTGACCATATATATTTAAAGAATCCTAATTTTGACTTAATTTCACTAATAAAGACTGCATTAAGTTATTGTGTTGAGAAATGGCAGATATTCAATGCTATACTTCAAATTATTTAAGGCAACTTATTTACAGCAACCACAGAAAATAACAAGAATTAACTCTGATTAAATAGTATTTTACTTCCAACACACTATAAATTAGAAAATTTAATTTTTTATTCTAGTGTTACTGGTGGGGAGCTTATAACCAATGTTCTTGGTGACCAACAGTTTGCTTTTTAGCCATTTCTGATCCTATTTAGTGATGCAATTTAAAATGTGGAAAATTTTTTAAAAGAAATTATCCAATAATAAAAAATTGTGACTAAAATGTTCATTTTATTATTATTTTTTTTTAACTTTCAGTAAGAACCTACTAAGTATACCTGGTTTTCCTATTTATCATAGCTAACTCCATCAAGTATAATAAAACTAAAAAGAAAAATAATGAGATGCAGAGGAAATAAAAGAAAATCAACTGTACCAAAACAGAACTAAAGCCTAAAAGGAACTTGCCAAAGAAAGGATGAAGATCGATACTACTGTGTTAAAAACAAACAAAATCAGAGGCATATAAACTATGTCTTGCCCCCTTTGGAATAAGGATGGAAAAAAATGGAATAATTAATAATTAATAATACTCAATAATAATTTTATAAACTTTAATCTCAGGGTTCAGGAAAAAGTCATTAATTCAGCAAATAATGCTCTGAACATGTAACAGAGACTAGCGGTAGGGGATTCACCAATAAATAAGTGAGTGGCTGTCCCGAAAATGCTCACAATCTAGTCAGGGAGACAGACATGCTTACAGATTATACAATAACACTTTTAAAAAGTACAGTATTAGAACACAGAACATAGTTGAAAGAAGCATTTATTCTAACAGCTAAACCCAAAAAGGCTCACCTAAATTGAGCACCAAAGATTGGATAGGATTCGTTAGAGGAAAATATAGCAAGGGCATTCCACACTCCCAGAACAGCATCAAGACACGGCATGGAAAGTAGAAATGGGTGAACACTCATAGAAATTCAAAGAATGCAAGGTGACCCTTGCGGCCTCAATGGTAAGTGGATATAACATGGGAATTTTAAAATGGGAATTTTTCCTTGTTTTAGTTTCAGACAAGGACCCAGTGCTGAGAACAATGATCCCAATACTCTTAGAATTCAGGTGAAAGATCATATATGTAACTTAGAAAGACTGAGTCAGGCATCCTTTAGTCCAGTGGTCACAAGCCACATTGAGTGTGGCTCTTCCACAAATTACCACGGCCTGGGTGAGTCTATTTTGAAGAAATGGCATTAGGAGAAGCTTAAGTTTAAAAAATTTGGCTCTCCAAAGAAACTTAAATCATTTTACTGTTGATATTTGGCTTTGTAGACTAATGAGTTTGCCGACCACTGATGTAGTCTATCACCGAAATAAAAAAAAAAATGTAAGCATATATTGGAGAAAGAGAACTTATAGTTTGTGTGAGGAGAAATAGAGCAGTGATTCACTCAGAGTTTGGCCTTTGTTTTTTTATAATACAGGGCACTAAAGGAATGGTACCGGAACTGAACTTAGCCTGAAGGAAATCTAAAGACAAGAAGGCAAGATGCCCTCACTCTCGGCTACCACCTTAGAAATGGCCAAAAGTTCCACTCTAGAGTTCGTGGGGTTATTTTTCCATTAGACAGATAAGGAACCCGAGGGGGTGGGGGGATAGCACTGGGACATTTTAAAGGGAACTCTACTCAGAGGACAATAAAAGGAACAAGATAACCCCAGAAGAAAGAGGCTGGAGGTAGAAGAGAAAATCAGAGACTAATAAGGAGGATAATCCAAAGAAGACCCAGTAACCACTACATCAAGGAATTACAACTGGGTTGTCCCCAAACCGTAGGAGTCTTTGATAAAACCAGACAAGTAAGGCAAAGAATCCAGAAGAGATAAAGACACTTAAACAGCTTTTATCAAGGAGCAAAAAATAATATTTAGATTGGTATTTCAGGTAAAAGTGACAGGAAGTAAGAAAGTAAATTTCTGCTTGCTAGTGAGCTCATCCTGTTTAACAAATCTAGTAAGAGTAGTAAATGGTGGGCAAAGCAGTTATATTACAAAGCCATAATTTCATTATGATTGTTGACTTTGCAATCTATTCTATAAATATAGGAGAATCAAAGTTATTTTTAAAAGAGTACTAATTATATAATTATATTTTTTGGTTCATTTGGGAGGAACTTAGCTCTATTTATAAAATATTAATTCATTTTCTGAGTTGCAGGAACTCTGTCAAGTTCTGGGGAAAAGAAGTTAAAGGCAGACTCTAGCCTCAACAAATTTACAGACACATGCAAAGGCAGTTATACTGCATGTGCTAGCTATCAGAATAGGAGTAAGCAAACACAACAGGATTAAACAGAAGGGCAATCTAACAAAAGGATAATGGAGAAGAAGGAATGAGAAATACTTTAATTAAGAAGAAATCTGAAGTGAAACCTGCGGGAAGAGGTTGAGTTATACAGGTGACAGCACCCCAGGGTATGGAAGTGCTAAAGGGAGACAGAGGCCCAAAGAAAGCATAACATGTTCTGGAAAATGCAACAAGTTTAGTTTCAACCAATGCAGTTTCCAAGGAAAGAAATGAAATGAAGATGAGGACATAAGGAGGAGTCTGATCACATGTCAAAACAGGAAATTTGGATTTTTATCAAAAGGATAATACTAATTTTTCATATATTAGCATACTGGTATCAACTAAATACTTTTTCACATTGTTTTTTTTTTTTCCTCACAACAACCCTGTGAGGTAGGTGTAATAATTCACAATTAACAGATAAGAAAAACCCTTAAAGTTGTGAAATATTTACACTTGATTAAACAGCTACAGAATGGCAGCCAGGATTCTAAATCAGGAAATACATCAGGAAGATGACATACACACAAACACACACACACTTATTTTACCCACAACACAGAGAAATATCAGCGTTAAAGGTAAATTTTAAAGTAATAATGCTTATTAATTCAGAATTAAAGATAAAAAGATATGTAGCATCAAAAGTTCTTGATGCAAACATACATTTACAATTTTCAACTAATATAATTTATATTGATAAATAACTGCAGAATCCATAAATATAGGCAGGAATTAACTGCTATATAAGATAAAATTAGCAAAAATTGAACTCATTATATGAGTATTTTACCTCCATATATCTGCCTGAGGTTATCTGGAAGGCAAAAACCTTTTCACATTTATTTCTAAAATATATAAATTCAAACTTCACATATCGTTCTATGGAATTAGTTTATTTTTTGAATTATAAAAAGTAATGCCTGAATCCTAAGTTTAAGTGAGGTTACTCAAATATAAACAATTTAGTATTAAAAGAAATGTCCACCTAGTGTTAAATTGCAAAATCATCTGCCTATTATTCACAATAAAACACCTGAAAATTTTCATATCCCTATCAAATCATAAGAATTTGTTCATACAAATTTGATAAGACAATTTTTAAGATATTATTGGGATAAATATAAAAATATACCCCTAATTTAAAAAATTGGATTATATATTTTGTAAAACTGAGAATATCTGAGAATTTAAAAATATCCATTTAAAAATGTATGATCTTTAAAATTAGTGTAAATTATATAAAGTCTATGCTCAAAATATATTTCATTATGTCTTTTTATTTTCTCATTACTTCCACTATTTCTTCAATTTGTCTAAGTAATTCTTTTTAAAGCCTATAACTGGAAGCTAGAAGTTGTCAAAATATTATGTAGAGGTTAAAGTACATATCATTAAATATTTAAAATTTATATTGCCATCTATGTATTTGCTTATTTTTTTCCTATTTCAAATAGAAAATTATAAAGAGGGAGAAAAAATAAAGGTTTCATTAAGATTTAATTACTCTTGAACTTGTATTTATTTCTGAATTCCAAATTTATAAGTAAAATAAGTTTAATTATAAGCTTGATTATGGTTCTTCAGAATAAGATGAAGAGCCCTCCCTTGAAAAATAATCTAATGAAAATATTAGGTTTCTACATTTTATACAATGAGGATAATTTCTAAATAAAATACGTAAATGTTCCAAACATACAACTTACATAAAAAATCAATATTTCCCCCTTTATTTTGGGGTATACAAATAGTACACGTATATTAAATTCAAATAATATACCAGTATATTCAATTAAAATGAAAGTTTCCATCTAACTCCCTTTTCTGAATAATATACACTGGGAGTATATAAAAGTGTAAGATTCATATGGTTAAAAATGGAATCTAATAAGTTGTGAAATTTACATCATCCACAGATGGTCTAATGTATAATAATTAAATACCTTGAATAATTGAAAAATATATACTCAGATATGCCCAATAAGCAGAGTTTGTATCTTTTCAGCAAAAATATTAAAAAAAAAACATATAAGACATATGGTCTATTCTGTTAAGTGTGATTACTTTGGTTAATAAGATGAATGGAATTCAGCAATACCGTATTTGCCGGCATATAAGACGACCCTTTGGCCCTGAAAAATATGCCTCCAAGTGGGGGGTAGTCTTATACGGCGAGTATATAACAAACTCTGTATTTTTAGTGGAAATGTTAGGGGGTCGTCTTATACGCCCAGTCGTCTTATACGCCGGCAAATACGTATTTTTCAGGGCCAAAAAATCGTCTTATACGCCGGCAAATACGGTACTTACAATTACTTTGTTTGTAGAAAATGCAAAGGAACCGATTATAGAAAATTAAATATTTCATTTTAATTCTTAAAATAATCTCTTGCTTGAGATACATAGGTACACTATATTATGTCTACATTACATTCTTTTAAATATAAAGTTAACTTCTTTAACTATTACTATTGAATGAAGTATTAAGTCTCTGAAAGGGGGAAAACTCATTAATATTGTTGGTATTATTTAATTACATCCTACTGAGTGAAATAAAGGCTAGTTTTTCTAATTTATCTGATGCTTCTATGATAAACCAGATATTGAGAATTGTACTTTATTTAATCTAAAAAATAAATCAAGAGTGGGGACAACGCCACTACAAAATTAGAAAAAGTTGAAAATCTTTGTAAAAAGTCAGATCTCTTCTTTTGACTCCAAAGCTCTATCACTTGTCATTTAATTAATGCAAATAATATTCTAACTCAACAGAACCACGTACACCAAAATATCTTGGTTATATAATGTAAAGTACAGTTCCAAACACACAGACTTATACCCCTGAAATGAACAGAAAACACTTAAAGAAAGGGTCTCTAGAAAATAATTTCTTCCACCCACCTCATTTTACAAGTACGTAAACTGTGGCCCAGAGAGACTTTTATCTGCTTTCATTGAGAATCTATAGGTATAGAAATATATACAAATATCATTTAACTTATGACATATAATTTTGATCAGTTAAAACAAATGACACTATTTTATATGACTAAGACTGTAAATACTAAGGCCCTGATTTCTTGTCATAGAAATGTCTGTGTACACACAAATATTAATTAAAAAAACAAAACAATTGACAATCAGTACATATACTATTGACTAAAAAAGGCAAAACAATATAACAATCCATATCATATTATTTAACAGGAGACAGCACTTTCTAATGTTACTTCCCTATCCTTTAGGGCATAAACACGCCACACTATTACTAAAGATAGCACTCTTGTAAAATTGCTTTTACAAAGGAAAAAAGAAAATCATTAAATACTTGAATAGAAGAAACTGAAATACAGTAAGAGGAAGTTCAAATATTTACTACTTCTTCTCTCCCAAGCTTTGTTTCAATATGTTAAAAAAAAAAATTCAAAATTGACGTTTCTAAAACAAAGAATGAAAAGAAAAACTGGGTTCAAATTTTTGTGGCAAAAATTTCACCAAAGACTGAAAGCATTAAAACTAAGGCATAAAACACAGCAAGCAAGGCTAATTAGGATGTTCCTGTTGAATTATACATTGATTTGCTACTTTAAGAACACAGCTCTAAACTCATATAATAATGGGTTTGGTTATTTGAAAATATTTTAAAAAAACCAAAAGGATTCTTCTAAGTTTCAACCGAAGTGTAATAATACTTAGAAAAAACATTTGAGTTTCACTTGCTTCTAGAATAAAACCATATCCAAGGAGTGCGTCCATTTGTTTATTATTTAGTTCAGTTCCAATCTCAAATTAGACAACCTCAGCATAAAATTTAGAGCCAGGAGAGCAGCACTAAGTTTAACTGACCTCGATACATTTTCAAATGAGGCTTCCCAGTTATTTGCTAGTCTCTCTTTTTGGGTTTTCCAGTCTAGAGTGGGTACACAAGAAACTTACAGTCTATGTAGTACTCCTAGTCAGTTGCACTCTGCAGATGGCACAGTGGAGAAATACCTTCTGTACAGGGCCATGTACAATTTCTTCTGCAGCTGTCAGCACCTAGGGGAAAGCGCGCTGTTAAACAGTTGCTGCGTTCCACCTCAGAAGTGGCTGCAATTCGGTGGTGGGTGAAGTGATTCCTGTACATATATACAGGGATGAAAAGGACTATAGAAAATGAAAATATTTAACAGCAAAAGTGGCGATCCGAAAACTGTGCCACGGCAAAACAGAATACATCATTCAATCACAAGAGCCCTACACAGATGGGCTGCCATTCATTGAGAAGTTGAATGTTACGAATGATTGAAGGAAAAAAAATAGAAATACAGTTATTCAATTCATCACATAACTATAAGTCAATGTGAAAACATCTGTGATGGAAAATTAAGCCTAAACATTGAATACAAATTTATATCATTGTTTACCTAAAATCTGGTAAGTGTATACATAAGATATTTTAACCTGTTCGGCTTATTTTATGCTTTTGTTTTAAATGACAATTCAAGGGAAAAATCAATATCAGTGAGATATCAGAATTGTAGGATATGCAACATTAAAGATATAAAAAAGAAAAAACATTCTAAAATTCTAAATTACTTAATGTGAAAAACACGCAATGAAGTAACTAGTCCTAAAAACCAGAAATGGTTATTTTTTCATATAATGAAGCTTTACAGTAATCCCATTAAAAATGACAACTTTTCTTCTCCCAAATCACAATGAGTTAGAATCCAGATACAGTCTTCATCCTTCCAAACAATGAGTTAACCTAGTGTATGATGAAGTTAGTTCATTAGTACAGAAAATAATTGCCACATTTTACTTTTACTATAACAACAATGCCATTTCTACTTATCTTTGATGTAATCAGAAGGTAAAACTCACAAATTATTCTCTGAAAATAATCACTGAATCACTAAACTATCTTTCTAATCTTCTATCTCAGGGTCACAGCCACTATGTTTATACTACTTTGAAGAGGTAACTCTTTACTTACTTCAGAATAACACATTTAGATTCCTGGCAGATTGAGGGTGCTCTAAGCAAAGTCCAACAAACTGGACCATTAAAAAGTGTCCTCTATGTCAAACTTTTCTCAATCTCACTTGCCGTAACAGATTTTATTTATTTTGGCACATACTTAATGGAGTCAGAGATAGCTGACAATTTCAGCTTCCCTTGAATTCTTTCTAGAATAAGGCATAAAATAAATAAATAAAATTTCATTTAAGTGACAAGAGATGGTAAAAGGAAAAGGAAGCACAGAGTACCCTAGACTCTTTATTAAAAGAAGACATACATCAGGGATTCCCAATGTGGGGTCCATGTATGGAATTTAGGGAACCCAGGAATTCTGCAAAATTGCATATAAAAATATAGACAGATTATATGGGTTCATAGCACATTTTTATAGAACATGGGCCATAAGTGTTTGTCATATTCTCAAAAGGTTACTGATAAGTGACATGTAGACACCCAATTGAATAAGTAGCAGTAATAGCTTGTTAAATGTTTAACTCTGAGTGGCTGTTTCTTCTTATGTAAAATGAGTAACAGACACAAGGATGTTCCAACAACTAAATGAAATAATTTATATGGTGCAATAATTAACCTATTATTATCAGTAATATTAAGAATTGTCCTAAAGAGCTACCTCAAACAACCAAAACTTCCTTATAGAGTCAGTTCCGTCTGTGTTTACTGCTACATAACTTCATATTACTTTTATTTAGTTGTATCTTCTACATTTATTTAGTTGTGTCTTCTCAAAAAGACCAATCTTATAAGCTATATATTTCTGCATTACATACATATCAAAATGTTAAATACACATTTTAGAATACTGCTTCACACTTCTAGAGTCTACATGTCCCAAAAAGCCCACTGATCCTGTGTATGGCACCGCACTTACTAAGAACAGGTACAGGTAAGTAAAACATGTTTCACTTGCTTCAATTGCTTATATAAAATAATTTAATTCATTTATCTGTCTCACACAATACATACAAACAAATAAAACTAAATTTGAAGGATCTATCAGTGCATCACATTTTCTGAAAAGGCTATACAAGTAACACTTTTACTTTTTATAAATCATGTTCCTTACTCTTCAGGTTAGTTTTCTGAAGGTAAAAGATACAAGAAACATTCATAGATAACATTGTTTAAAAAAGAATCCTTGAATTAAAATATATAGACTAGCCTTGCCTCTGATGCATTCACAACATTATAAATAGGATTATAAAACAGTATATGGTGCTCTTGAAGGTTATGATGACCTGTAAATACTCCTCAAAAAATGGCCAATGAAATATTACCAAGTATTAATGATACTCAGAGAAGAGATAGAAGATTTGCTAATATGTATGAAATGATATCATATAATGCAACTACATAGTTAATTCCCAATCATTTCAAATGTAAAGAATTTTTGTAGAGTCTTCTCATGATATCAGTTGCACTGTATGTATTCACACATTAATAAAATATACTTCAGTAAGAAAAAAGGGAATAAGCTTTAAGTGAAGGAACAGAAGAGAGAAGCATATTAGGCATTCAGAGTAACTGCAATAAAAAGAACATTAGTAGAACATGGAGTATATGCAGGGGTAATGAGGAGGACAACAGACACAGGAGCAATTATGCTAAGGGAAATTTTATTTCAAAGAATGGCATTTTGATAAGCATTTTACAAAAATCACTTTAGCAGCAACATGGAAAATGAACTAGAGATGTGGTTCACATGGGGATGAAAGCAATGGAAATATAGAGTTAAGTATAATAAAAGATTTATTAAAATGAAGTGAAGATATACACTAGATAAAACACTAAGAGAATAAAAATCGTGGGATAAGTCAAAGCTACTATTAAAATCTGAGTATAGAAGCTAGCATTCCTTCACTCATCCATCTATTTACTCAATTTTCTCCAGTGGGTCAGGTCCCATGTTAGGCACTGAGCAAAAAGGACTGAACAAATTATGTCAATGACTTATGTTTTGGAAGCTAATGAAAAAGACAGATAAGTACATTCCTAAATTTCCTATATAATAAAAGGCTACAATGCAAATTGTCCCTACAGGTGGAATTTTGACCAACTGGAATTAGACATGTGCTGACCACCAAGGGGGCAGCTAGAACATGGCAGGTGCCTGTAATGCAGGGCTGGCAGCTGTAGGCAGTGGAGGCACTGCCAGCCCCAACGGGCCCCGATGAGAACAGGACCATGGTGGGTTGATGGAACAGGTGAGTGGGTGGTTCCAGGCCAAGACAAGTGTGAAGGGAGGACCCCAGCCTGAAGCCAGGGATGGGAGACTCTGGCCGGCAGCAGGCAGTTGCTAGGGACCTTATCCATGCACGAATTTCATGCACTGGGCCTCTAACCCTATCTAAAGAGTAATAAGCAAATTGACCATCACTCCAACACACAAGATGGCTGCCCCCATGTGGTCAAAGATCCTGCTCCCATGTGGATGCAAGATGGCCACCACAGGATAGCTGGCGGGGGAGGGCAATTGTGGGCAGTTGGGGGTGACTAGGTTGGCAGAGGAAGGCAATTAGGGGAGACCAAGCTTGCATGGAAGGACAGTTAGGGATAACTAGGCCTGCAGGGAAGGGCAGTTGGGGGGGGGGCAGGCCTGCAGGGGAGGGCAGTTAAGGGCATACAGGCTGGCAGGGGAGCAGTTAGGCATCAATCAGACTGGCAAGGGAGTGGTTAGGGAGTGATCAGGCTGGCAGGCAGAATCAGTTAGGGGCAATCAGAAAGGCAGGCAGGCGAGCAATTGGGAGACAGCAGTCCTGGATTGTGAAAGGGATGTCCGACTGCCAGTTTAGGTGGGATCGGGCCTAAACTGGCAGTCAGACACCCCTCAAGGGGTCCCAGATTGGAGAGGGTGCAGGCTGGGCTGACAGACAACCCCCTCCCGCCCCAGTGCACAAATTTCGTGCAATGGGCCTCTAGTATAATATAATGGATCAAAATTATTCACACCTAAATAAAAAAATATCCCAGTTATTGGAACAGAGTGACAAACATACTATTTTAACAAGGAAATCAGAGAAAAACTAAGGAAATTGCATTATTTAAATAAAATAGTTTCCAAATAATGTAGAATGAGTCCACAAGCTACCCGGGGTAAGAATAATGCAGACAGTTGGAATAGAAAGAGCAACAAAGCTCTGAATCAGGAACAAGTGATCAAAATTTTAACCTGGTGTCAGATCACACTGGGCTTTGCAGACCATAATAAGGACTTTGGGATGTTTTGTTGTTGTTGTTGTTGTTGCTGTTATTGTTTGTTTGGGTTTTTTTGGGGGGTATAGAAAGCAACTGTAGAATTTTAACTGGGGGAGTGATATAACTTATTTAATCTTCTAAAAGTATGCTATCAGCCATTATGGTGGAATTGATGGTAGACACCAAGAATGGAAGTATTAGCATGACTATGGTAAAGTTTACATAAAAGAATATCAGATAGGACTTTCCCCATTGTCCAGGATTGATAATTAGAACCCAAGACTAAGAACAAATTATAATCAATCAAGATTACTAATTCAGAAGATAGCCTAAACAAGTGATAGCCAACTACTCCAAAACTTAAACATCTTTACCTTTCTCAGTTCCTCTTTACCCCACATTGACCAATCCCATTCCAAGGTGAATGAGGCAATCATCTGAGTTTGCTGCACTGACTTAATGTAGGTGGACAATGCTGTTGCCAAGAGTTCATATCAGGCAAGAATGGGTCCAAAATATCAAGAAGGAAAGACTGGTATCTGATCTCTCAGCTGGACCTCAGCTTGTGCTGAGACTTGCTTATTGTCCGATGCTCACTCCCCCTCCCCGTGCCCATGTGAGTGAAAGGGAAAGATAACTTGGAGTTGGAAAAGGGGCAGACAGAACTGGAGTCATTAACCGCAATAGCAAAGAATGTCTTGGCTTTGAAAACATCTGGTCCTGAGCCTTCAGACAAAGGGGACCCCAAAAGCCAGAGGCGATGTGTATGCTACAGAGGTAGAAATGGAGAAAGAGTAGAAAAAGCATGCCAGAACAGAAGAGTGTAACCTTTCAAGAAAAACCTTATCCCCCAAAATGTTTTGCACATATGTTGCATCACATATCTAGCATTTATATTTCTTTCTCTACCACAGGCATGAGGTCTAGTGAGTGTTAGAAAGAAAAGCAGAAGGAAAAAAGCAAACAAAAGTGTCACTGAAGAGAGCCTTTTCCCCCTTGCCATTTCTCTTCTAAGCATCAACACCCAGGATGAAAACTGAAATATAAATGAAAGAGCAGATCACTCTTGGTTCACTGGAGTTAGCAGAGTGAATGACTAGATCCAACCCTTTCCACACTCCAAGGTCCTAGGAGGGCAAGCACAAGTAGAAGCAGAAAAGTTAAGTTTGTTTTTAAAAAAAATATATATTTTATTGATATTTTTACAGAGAGGAAGGGAGAGAGCTAGAGAGCTAGAAATGTCGATGAGAGAGAAACATCGACCAGCTGCCTCCTGCACACCCCCTACTGGGGATGTGCCCGCAACCAGTGTACATGCCCTTGACCGGAATCGAACCCGGGACCTTTCAGTCCACAGACCGACGCTCTACCACTGAGCCAAACCGGTTTCGGCAGAAAAGTTAAGTTTTAAATTAGGCTCTGAGGATAAAATTCAAACTAGTCAGATTCAACTGACTTTACTAGATTAAAGTAAGATTGAACATATCTTCTGAACTGCCCAAGGAGGTATAACATTATCTTGAGATGAGTAAAGAAACAAAGAAATTTATTTGATTAGCAAAGGTCAGGTTGGAGAAAAACAAAACCATCCCATGGTTGCTTTTGACTTTCTCTAAAACATTCCACAAACATCTAGCTGAATGCCTGCAGTATCCTATTCTTATTTCTTATTTTTAAAAACTGGTAATTAGATAACTGATGATTATGTTACAAGGAATTCCTTATATTCTTATCCTGACATAAAAGTTAATGAAATATTCTGAACATTTATAAATAATAGGTCTTATTACAAATACTAACAAATATAATTTTATACATTTGTGAAGAACACTATGTTGTATAGAAGTTAAAAATAAAATCCCCAAAATAAAACACCAAACTAGAAGCTTGATGCACAATAGGGTCCAAGGAAGGAAAATGCAGAAAAAGAAAAAAAAAAGTAGGTTTGTTTTAAAGAACACTTTCGATATTCGTATTGGATTAATCTAAAAACAATTTTAGAGAAAACTCTGCTCTGATTCATAGTTTAATAACTTGGGACTTCCCCCTAAACTGAATCATGCTCTTTCCAGTAATTTGATATTTAAATTAATATCTGATTGGACATCTCTAAAACAAATTTATTTATTTATTTATTTATTTATGTGTTTGTTTGTTTGTTTCAGAGAGGAAGGGAGAGAGAAACATCAATGTAGAGAGAGAAAATCATTGATCGGCTGCCTCCTGCACGCTCCCTACTGGGGATGAAGTCCGCAACCTGGGCATATGCCTTGATAGGTCTAGGCTTGACTGCTGAACCATGATGACTGGGACCAAGTATATTTTTTAAATAAATTAAGGTATCTGTATTTATGTGACCAAGTTGTACATAATCTTATCTCTGTTTAAAATTATATTTTTATGCCAGACTTTTTATTTAGCTCATGATTGCAAATATGCCAGTGTACACATGTATGGATCCATGAATGTGAAAATATGATTTTTTTTTCTTTATTGTGTCTCGTTTTGTGTTTGCGAACAAACAATAAACTCTTTTTGAAAGGCTAAATAGTCATATTTTTAGATAATACAACATCCTATAATTTTGTTATAATTCTTTATGTAATGCTCCTCTTCATTTTATAATCACTCATCATCCTAAATTATGCCATGTATATTAAACACATACTTTATCAGTCAGTCCTCAGAGATACAACATAATAAAGAGAAAGCAAAGGGAGTCAAAATTATAAAACTAGTTTCAATATTTATAATTTTTCTAGTCCACTTTTTCATATGATATAAGAATATTAGTTATAAACTATAAAGTGTATGAAAAATCATACAGACTCACGTAATACAAATATACATGTTCGTTGTTAGTAAATGATGTTAGCCAAATTGTCAACAAAATAGTAAAGGGCAAGCACCAAGTTGAAAGACTAACCCATCTGACTTTAATGCTTATTATAAAGTTACAATAATCAAAGTACCTAGCAAGAGAATAGTATAGAAATAAAACCACACAAATATAATCAACTGATCTCTGACACAGGACAAATAAAATTCAATGTCGAAGAACAGCCTTTTCAACAAATGGTGCTGGCACAACTGGGCATCCACATGCAATAAAATAAAAATACATCTAGATGCAGACAATAAACCATCTATGAAAATTAACTCAAAGGGATCAAAGACTCTGAGAATAATAATAAAAAAAATCTAGGCAATATTGGGATTGACAATGACTTTTTAGGTATAACTTTAAAAGCATAATTCATGTAAGAAAAAAAATGATCTCTAGATTTCAATAAAATTAAAAACTTCTGCTCTACAATAAAACACTGTTAAGAGAATGAAAAACCAAACCATGATGGGGAGGAAGACATTTGCAAAACACATATCTGATAAAGGATTAGTAACCCAAATATACAAAGAACTCTTCAAATCCAACAATTAGAAAATAAACAATCCAATTTTTTTAAAAATGGGCCAAAGATCTGATCAGACACCAAAAGATGCAACGAATGACATCTAAGCATATGAAAAGATGCTGAAGTCATATGAAAAGTGTATTAGTGTTTTTTAGGGCAGGCAACACAAAGTACCATAAACTGGATGGAGTGAACAACAGAAATTATCTCACAGTTTTGGAGGCTAAAATTCCGAAATCAAGGTGTCGGCAGGGTTGGTTCCTCCTGAGGACTGTGAGGGAGGGATCGGATTCCAGGCCTCAATTCTTGGTTTATAGACGGCAGTCTTCACATTCCCGGGCATTCTCCCTGTATGCATTTCTGTGTCCAAATTTCCCTTTTTTATAAAGACACCAGTCACATTGGATTAGGACCCACTGAAATGATCCCACCTTACATTGATTAACTCTGTAAGGACTCTGTCTCCAAATAAAGTCACAATCTGAGGTACTGGGAATTAGGACTTCAACATATGAAATTGGGGGAGACATAATTCAATCTTTATTTAACTGCAAATTTAAAGAACAAGATATAATGATGCACCTATTAGAATGGCTAAAATTAAAAAACACTGACAATACCAAATATGGATAAGATGTGCAGCAACTGGAACTCTCATTTATTTATTGTTAATGGGAATGCCAAAATGGGTGCAGCCCCTTTGGGAAACAAATGGCAGATTCTTTCAAAGTAAACATACTCTTACCATGTGATTCAGCAACCACATTCCTTGGTGTTAACCCCAAAGAGCTGAAAACTTATGCCCAAACAGAAGCTGACACATAATGTTTATAGCAGTTTTATTCATAATTGCCAAAAATTGGAAGCAACCTAGATGTCCATCAACAGGTGAACTAATAAACAAACTATGTTATGTTGACATTATGGGATATTATTTGGTGATAAAAATATATGTGCTATCATGCCATCAAAAAGACTTAAAGGAACCTTAAATGCATATTGCAAAATGAAATGTCAGTTTGAAAAGGCTTCGTACTGCAAGTATATGACATTCTGGAAAAGGCAAAACTATAGGAAAAGTAAAAATATCAGTGGTTGCGAGATTCATAAGGAAGTAGGAGGAATGAATAGGTGGGGAAAAGTTGGGTATTTGAGGCAGTAACACTGGTCTGTCATTATATTTTGTAAAAACAAAAAGTGAATTCTAATGTAAACTATGGACTTCAGTTAATAGTAACATGTCAATATTAGCTCATCAACTGTAGCAACTGTACCACACCAACACGAAATGTTGACAGTAGGAGAAGTTGTGTGGTGGGGTCAGAAAAGGGGCAAATAGGGTCTATGGTAACTTCCTAGACTTTCTACTAAAATTTTTTGTAAGCCTAAAACAGCTCTAAAAATTAAAGTCTGCTATTTTTTTAAAAGAGCTAGCTGTTGTATTAAGAATGATAAGAAATAAAAGGTTTAGGGTAATTAAATTAAAATAAAAATAGGCTCTCAAAATCCAAATACAAGTGCTGAAAATATTATTTTTCAGCAATAGTCATGACAGTACATTATGGAAAAGATACATTATATATGATTTAAAATATGGTTACTTGCGTGCAATGCAGTTAGATAAGCGATGGTACACTGTCACAATGGCAGATACGGAAATGAGTTTATCAAGGTAAAAGCTTTTGTGTTCCTCATTTTCCCATTGACATTATTTTGCAAAACTATTGTTTTATACAGTCTTACCCATTTTTTTTTCCAATTTGAGGCTTCTTTTCCAGACTTCTTGCAGTGAAATGGAACACAGTGAAGAAGCATAAGCATTTCATATATTCAAAATAAGACGTTAAGTCTAAACATATAGCCACCAAAACTTGCTTTCATCACAAACAATATTTCCAGTTTCTAGGATTACAGTTCATATTAAGCTATGTATTTATAAAGGCAATTCATGCTCTAATACTCAATACAATTGTAATCTATATATAGAAAAGTTATAACTGGCAAACGGTTTAAATAGGCCAAGGCATTTTAGTTTAACAATGTGCTATTTTAATTTCAGAAACCCAGATAAATGCAACAATTATAACAGTATCAAGAGTTTGAGGTTATATATTTTTTTAAATATTCATGCTATACTTACTTTAACCATTCAAAATTCCCTAGCCTACCTAATATTAGAATGAAACTAGGTAATATTGATCACCATATTGCAATATAAAAATTCTGACTAAAATAACTCAAGGATAAGTTTTCTCTCCCTGCTTAAATATTAAGTCTCTTACTTAGATGGAATAGAAAATTTATAAAGACAGGGGATTTGAAATTAACTATGAAATGAGTTTTCACCAGAAGGAATGAGTTTTCTACCCTTTGAAGTTAAAAAATTATTTTTCTACAGTGTGTAGATCTAGTCATACTCCAATTTATTTTCTAGTATTCCTCAGTAATGTTAATGATGCTAATACATCTTTTCTTAAAAAAAAACACACACACACCAAAAATGTCAATTTTAGAAAAATATAAAATATCCTGGTGGTTATGTTAAGGAACATAATTAAACAGATAAACTTTGATTTTGAATCCAACAATGTAGAATTTATTTTTACCCTCATCATATATTAAATACTCTCTATTTTCTAGTATACCTCTGGGAATGATATTCAATGTCTATTTTTAAAATATGAGATAATTATAAATTTTAATGTCATTTTTATATGCTGTAGCCAGGTTTATATTGAAGAAATTACATATCAAATTTATATTTTGTAATGACACTAAAAATAAGAATACACTTTATCAGACCATCTTCCTACTTAAAGATGCCAAAAAGTGTACATGAATTTCTCCTTATGTGTCTATAATTTATCATATTCAATAATACATATTCTTAAAGAATTTAATAATAAAAGATGTTATAATGTCTTGAACACAATTAATAGGAATATGACACTGAAATTATTTATTGTGATAACTTAGTAATATAAACAATTTATTGTTTAAGGGTAAATAAAGTTGATGTCTATGCCAGGTAGAGAGACACAGGGCAGAGTTTATCAAACAAAGCTGTGTTCTATAACTTTCTGAGGCTTTTCAGAGATAAAAATAAGGTAATATCAATCTTCCTTACTCACAGAAAAATTAGATTAAGGGAGAAAATTATATAATTTTGAGACCTTTCTAATTTTTAATATTTGACAATTTCTACTAGTTGCTTATACTAGAAGATTCTACTAGTTTATAACATGGAAGTTATGAAGACAGACCGTGGGGACAGATTATGAGCAAATCCCATATGTGCCTCCAATTTTATATAAATTTTAAGTTAGTGTATTCCCTCTTTTTTTGCTGTGGGCGCCACCATCTTTGATGGTGGGGCATTCAATTAGCATATCCCATCCTTATTGGCTGTGGGTGCACCATCTTTGTGACAGTGTGAGAGTCAATTAGCATATCCCCTCTTTATTAGATAGGAAGTAGAATGTATCTATAAGTACATACCGTTAATATGTGTATAAATTCACAAATATGTACACTGACATGCACATATATACATATCACACATACATACTTGTTTGGGCAAATCATTTAATCTCCCATGCCATATTCCTTACGGGATTACTGGGTGAACTAATTCAATTAATATATGGAAAACACAGTTATAATTGCCCCTGTCTCAGAGTAAGGTGCATCAACTACTAGTTACTGTTATTATTACCACTGCTGCTGTTATATTAGTATTAAAGAAAAATTAAATGTAGTAAACAGAAATTATTCTTAACTGATAAGAATAATTACTTTACTTTAAATTTCAACTGTTTGACTATAACATTTAAAAAAATAAATTTTTGTTTATTTATAACTTTAAATCTTACAAACAAGATTTAAAAGTTATGGAATAAAACATTTGAATAGGATCAACTCATTAGTCCTCCACTTTTATTTATCCCTAGAGTTTAGAACATCATGTCCTACTTCAGACAGGGAATGCCATTTAAAAATAAATTGCTTAGAGGAATGGTGATAAGTGGTAATTAATAGTTTGCATTAAAATTTTATATTAGAAAAAGTATTCTTCTCTAACTAAGTTGCACATGTGTGTTTGTGTGTGTACAACATATTTCTAAGCTATCAGATTTTCTTTTCATTCAGTTCTATGAAAATCTAGCGACTTGCCTTATTTAAAGTAATTTTTAAGATATATGCTCATTTAACTCAGCATTATGAAGTTTTGTAGACTTTTGGTCTGTAAAGATAAAGTACCAACTTCTCGTTCTAGAAGTTCTCAGATTCAAGTCTTGCTGCCATTTACTAGCCAGGTGATATTATGCAAATTACTTATCATTTTGTTTCTGACCTGAAAAATGAGGACACTCGTGTCTTTTTAATTGGATTTGTTTAATGTTTAGGTGGAAATCTACATTAAAACATTTAGAGCAAGGCTAACACATAGCAAAGCACCTCAAAAATGCTATTTCTTATTGTTGTTGTTACTATTACTAATATTATTATTATTGTGAATAAGTATGAAAGACTGAGCATACTCCCTTCCAAAGTTCCACTAAGATCACAAAAAGGTACAAAACCAAAAGACAAGGAGAAGGTTTTAGAAAGTGAACAACTCAAGCCAATGACTAATAACTGGTTTGGCACAGCAGAGGAAGCGGAAAACCTCATGGCAGAGAAGAGAGACTAACATAAGAATCAGCCTAAGTTACCCAACAGGAAGTCAGGGGCGATGGTAGCACTAAATCCTGAGGGATTCTCTAAAAGCCCGTATATACAGTACACAGGTTAACTATGCCATCCCACATGCCCTCTTTTCTTTTATCCCTAGGAAATCAGTGTTGAATATCTTGAACCAAGAGGTTCCTGACTTAGAACTACCCAGCACGACAGAAGGCAGAACCCAAGGAAGGGCAAAGCTCAGTTGGAGCTGAACTGATTCTTAAAGCTGTCAGGCAGATGTAAACCACCCAGAAAGAATTTCTGAAAACTCACGGGGTAACATTTCAGACTCCAGAAAACAGACATGTAGAGACCACTGTTCGGCGTATTCTCCATCTTTCCCCACACCCCACCACACCCCACTGAGGGCTCTAGCCCTCCCAGCGGTTTTCCTATTATTCTCATTACAGGTTTGCAGGACACGGTTACCGGCTGCCAGTTTCTGGCAAATCACCTCACCAAGTTTCCAGTGGGACGCCTACACCTGGCCTCGCCTCCCACTTGCACCTGGCCTGGCCAGCTACTCTGGTCTTCACAGGAGACATAAATATCCTGCTTCCCTTACTCTGCCATTTTGGTCTCAGCCTTTCTGTCCGCAGATGTAGCAATAAATTTAGCTTCTAATTTAATTTGGCCTGATTCCTCTCGGCATCAACCTAACAACCACAGTCTGGAATCTCACAAGAGAAATTCTGGCTCTTTGCTTGATGACCCTAATAAAGCCATCTAGGCAACATTTCTCGCTCCCAAATACACAGATTCAAACCAAATCTGTATCACCTCATTAAGTCAAGATTTTCAGAAAAGTCCCCAACATGAAAGACTAGAATCAAAATAAATAAACAGAAAAAAATGTACTCAATGGAAGTATCATACAAAAAGAAGAAACATAGAAAAATATTTACCATCATCACAGACAAAAGACATAACTACAGATGCAAAATAAGAATAATGTATTATGTCAAAAAATAGAACAGAGGGACAGTAACTTTCAGAAAAAAATATTTTAAGTAACTGAAATAAATATTCAATGAAAAAAAATGGAGAAAATCTCCTAGTAAATAATGTATAAAAAAATGAAAAAATGAGAGAAAAGTAAAGAATATATAATATAAGAATATATAAGGATGAACAAAGCAAAACATATGCTTTCTGACCAGAGACTGAGAACAGAAAATTACAAGTAATTAATTTTACAGAGAGAGAGAAAGGGGAAGAGGGCGGGAGGGGGGAGAGGAGGGAAGAGAATAACATAGATTTGTTGCTCCACTTGTCCATGCACTCATTAATTGATTATTGAATGTGCCTTTTTTTGAAGAAAATTATTGTATAACTCACAGTTACATACATAAACTAATATTCAATTAGGTGAAAGGATGAAATGAAGATATTTGCAAGTAAGCAAAATTCTATGACTCCTTTATCAGAAAGCAGCTGGAAAGTATATGCCAAGAACAAAGAACAAGGGGGAGGAGGAGCATGAGATCCAGGAAATAAGTAACTTAGCACTGCAGCCCTGGCTGGGTTGCTCAATTGGTTAGAGCTGTGGACGGCAAACTGAGGCTCGCGAGCCACATGAGGCTCTTTGGCCCCTTGAGAATGGCTCTTCCCTAAAATACCACGGTCTGGGCGAGTTTATTTTGAAGACGTGGCGTTAGAAGTTTAAGTTTAAAAAATTTGGCTCTCAAAAGAAATTTCAATCATTGTACTGTTGATAATTGGCACTGTAGACTAATGAGTTTGCCGACCACCGGGTTAGAGCATTGTCCCAATACCTCAGGGTTGCAGGTTCCATCTCTGGGTGCGTAAAAGAAACAATAAATGCATAAAAGAAAATATAAATGCATAACTAAATTGATCAGCAAATTGATGTTTTCTCTGTTTTCTCTCCTTTCTCCTCTCTTCCCTCTCCCTCCCCCCCTCAAAACAATAAATTAAAGAATCCAGCACTGGAGAACAGCCTGGGGATGTCCCAAGATGACTGACAATGCAGTAGGCATAGAAAGCAACCAATGTAGATTACAGAGCAGCCATATGGAAAAGCCTCCACACAAAAAAGGACAATTGGTACAGTGTTAAAAACCACATTCAAAAATTATTAATATGGATATAACAGATCTGTTGAAACTCATAGAAAAAAAAAACAGTAGGTATATAAAATATAAGAAAATAAAAGGGAGAACATTACTAATTCCGGGAAGTGGTCAGAGAATGAAGAAAATCAAAATACACTTTTTAGCTAAAAAACAATATTTAATAGTTGATTTAATGCACAATTATTGGATATGTTAAGAAAATTGAGTGATCACCATATAAGTATGCTGAGAAAATGAGGAGAGATACATGAAAGAATAGTAAATCCCGAACTAATAAAATGAAAAGTAAATTAATAGAAAAAAACGATAAATCAATAAAGAGCAATTTAAAAGTATTATTTAAAAATATGGAAATGCCACGAAAAATAGCTTCCAAAGGGCACTGGGACTGACGGGGAAAGCAGGGCTGTGGAGGAGAGTGTGCAGTTCTTCATTTCGTTTTTAATCTTTTAATACTATTTTACTTTTAAACTCTGTGCACATGCCATTTTTAATCAACTTCAATAGATTGAGTCTATTAGGTAAATTTCCAACTCACATTGTAAAATAATACATGATTCATATCAATTTCTAAACCTTAACTTAGCAATGTCTCAGTTACCCAGCACCAGCATGGCTTCACACACACAAAAGCCATTCTAGAAATGAAGTTTATACCTTCAGAAACAAAACTTCACTTTTTTCACCAATTGTTAAGAGATGTTTAAACATTTTTTTAGCTATTCACTGTTTGTTATTCCCTTCCTCTTGGTATTATGTGTTATTATTACAGATATCAATTATCAAACTTACACAGGCCTTCTAAATTATAGAGATTATACTATCCTACATTAAACGGTAGTAGGTCTTTATAATTTTAAAAGAAGACTAAAAAATAGAATGATCTGGTTTACTACAAATTCAGGTTAATAAAACTCTTTAGAACTTTAACACATGCAATACTCAAATTAAATACAGAAAAACAGCAAGCACAGTATGCTTGCTTACAATGTGCCAGTGTCCTGGACACTTTCATATAAATTTCAACTCCATGAGGTAGGAACTATTATTTTCCCCATTTTACAGATAAGAAAATGAGGACACAAAGAGGCAAAGTTTTGATTTCATGAGCTAGCAAGTGACTGAGTTGAGATCTGAACCAAGGCAATTTGATTACAGAAGCTGTGGTCTTTACTGCTATTTTCGGCTTTGCATTCCAAATCTATTGAGCCTGGCCTGCGTGGCTCAGTGGTTGAGCATCGACCAATGAACAAGGAAGTTGTGGTTGAATTCCAGGCCAGGGCACATGCTCGGATTGTGGGCCCAATCTCCTGTGTGGGGCATGTAGGAGGCAGCTGATCAATGATTCTCTCTCATCATTGATGTTTCTGTCTCTCCTTCTCCCTTCCTCTCAGAAATCAATAAAATGTATATATTTAAAAAAATAAGCCCATTGAATTCAGCATATTCTATTAGACTAGAGGCCCAACATGTTATATTAGAAATCCGTGCAAGGGGCGCGGCCCGCGCAGCCCTGGAGAATTGCCTTGGCCTTTGCCTTTGCAGCCCCAGCTTCATCCCGGAAGGACATCCAGAAGGTCGTTTGGCCGTCTGGTCTAATTAGCATATTATGCTTTTATTATTATAGATTATTTGGAAAAACACTTTATAATCTTGCAGGATCTAAAGTACATAACTACATTATTAGTGATATATGAGAGATATATGGAAGAGTGATCAAAATTAATAGAATACCTGATGCCAAAAGACATTCACCTTAAAAATTTAAAATAAAAATTTTTCAAACAAAAAAATTTATAAATCAACAAAATTGTATGTCTCCTTTAACTAAATCCAAATATGGTTAGCCATTTATTTTCTTTTTTCCTACAAATCGTACTACTAGTATATATAGCAATTTATAAAGTCAATTAGACATAAATGATATTACAGAATAACACAGAGGAACAAGATAATCATCATCTTGAAAAGAACCACAACAGGAAAAGCTTACTAAATTTACCTATTCAATAACATACTACTATATTACATGGATTCTGAGGCACATATTCTTTTTACAATATTTTTCCTTTTTGGTACATAAAGTAATTGTGTATCTCACAATCACCGGTGCTTCAGATTTGACGAAAGATGGTAACTAACAGTTACACAGTTCATAACAGTTAATAGTACCGGTGGCAGGTACTATTCCAATTGCTTTATACATATTTACTAATTTAATCCTCACAACAATTCTATGTGGTGGACACTTTTACTAACCCTATTTTACACATGAGAAAACTGAAACACCATTTACGTAAATTACCTGAGTTCATGCAGCTACTGACTAGAAGAGTCAGGATTCCAACTTTAGCAGGAAACCTAGTTTCAGAGACTAAACTCAAATATCACACTGCATGGCCACATCACTACACATAATTTATCGCTTTCTCCCAGACCCCGTAACTCTTAATGATTTTTCTTCTCTGAAACTGCAACTGCTTTCAGCTACAACACTTTCTGTAAAGAAGGACCTATTGTTTCTTTGATTATATAAGAATAAAGAGTAAAATTAAAAGTAGAGACACTTGGTTGCCAGTGAGTATGAGGCATAAATGGGACAATTAGTCAGCATTCATTCTTCAATTCGCTGCTCAGCTGCTCCTCACTCCTTCTCTTGTAATCTCTTGGGATATAAATCCTCAGTGCACTTTCAGTTTTGATGAAAGATGTTTAAGCAGTGGAATGACATACATGTGATGTGGAATAATTATTTTCTTAAAAAAAAAAAAAGTCCCAACACTTTCACTACAAAGACAATTTCAAATTTATGCCTGAAGAAACTGTTTGCAAGGGAAACTTAATTAAGAGCACTTAAGGAAAAAAAAATGTTAAATGGTTTTAATTACAAGTACCTTTATGAATAATTTCTCCGTGTATCCAAGTCATTCTTCTTTAGTAAATAGAACCTCAAACACTGCTAAATAAGGTAAAAATCAAGAACCCATTTCTTATATAATTTCATAACCACACGATGCTCTATACTGAAACAATAGCATTAACTGAGGTCTTAGTCCAGCCGTGGGCAAACTACGGCCCGCAGATTGGATCTGGCCCGTTGGGCTGTTCCATCCAGCCCACGGAGCCGAAAGAGGGGAGGGTTCTCTTGCTCTCCCCTCTGCTCCTTCACCAGCAGCCCAAGATGAGAGTGCCAGCATGGTCAGGTTGCTTTTGTCCCAGCCCTCCGGTCCAGTTTAAGAACCCATTGTGGCCCTCGAGTCAAAAAGTTTGCCCACCCTTGTCGTAGTTTGTATTTTGACAGAGGATAAAGTTTTTACATACACCATCACTCATCACTGCTCCTTATGATCGGTACTAAAATATACAGTTTTATACTGGGAATTGTAAAACAGAGAAACCAAGCATTTTGCTCCAAAATCATATAGTTAGCAAATAATAAGATATACATTCAAATTCAGTTCTGCCTTACTTCAAAGCCTTTGTTCTTTCACATATTGGTAGGGTATGTTAGTAAAATAAGTGAAAACTACAACAAAATTGACAGTTACTAACACTATCATTATGTAAGATATAAACAATATGATTAAAATTATTTTAGTCATAAAATTATATCTAACAGCTCTGGCTAGTGTTGCTAAATGGTTAGGGAGTTGGGTCTCAGGTTTGATTCCTATTCAAGGGCACATACCTAGGTTACATGTTTGATCCCAGACCTAGTCAGGGCATGTGGGGAGGCAACCAATCGATGTCTCCTTCCCTCTCCCTCCCTCCTTTCTACTCTTTCTTTCTCCCTTCTACTCTCTCTGAAAATCAATGAAAAAAAATTCTCCAGTGAGGATTAACAATAACAAAAAAAGTATGTCTAACCAGTATGTCTTGTTTACTGTTTCTGTGAGATAAAAGGATTAAGCCTTTGAGTATTGTACCTGAATTGTATATACATTTGTGAAAAATTTTCTAAAATGTATCACACATATACCTAACTTCTTAAAATGTAATAGACACAATTTAAACATTTATTGATGAATCAGGGTCATCAAGACTGTTAGCATCAGTAATTCCATTGTGTGGCTAGTATTTAGAGAGAAAACGTAAGAGCTATTAAAACCAGTTAACATCCTGTAACTTTGTTAAAGAAGTCCATGCTGAGAAAATTGACAGTTGTTGGTCTTTCTCTGTTTCAAAAATACTACAATAGCTGTTTGACACTGCTCTACATCCATAATCTCTGTAACTAGACTCTTGCAGTTTTTTAAAAATAAAATGTTATCCCCTAGACAATGTGGAGCTATCCATTAACTGATGTGTTTTGGGGTGTGTTTTTTTTTTTCTGTTTTACAGTTAAGTATCCTTTCCACCCACTGAGATTACAAAGACATTTTTTCTTCTCTCTCCACTGACTTTGTCCTGTGTGCTTATATCTGCTGTGATCCTAAAGCAATGGTGCTTACACACTTGCTTCCACAGTCCACCACTTCTTTCCCTTTCTTCGCTTTTCTTTTTCCTTTTTGTCTATCTACTCCTATTACTTCTTGGCTTCCAAAAATTCAGTGTGACATAAAGCCAAGAAATAACAAGAAGTTGCACAGACATAAAAAGAAAGGTAGACCATTACATAAAAGGCTCATGCACGGTTATAATCTAGCACTGAGCACTGTTCCACAGCAAGGACCAAATGAGATTGTGTGGAACTGAACCAATTACATAGTACAAGCAAACCACCAACAAATTAGATTAAATAACTTTTACTAGTTTTCTTTTTAATCTTGTTTAGTCCTTGATTGGTGCCAATGTTTTGACAGAAGGAAAGAGGAGCATGAGCATGCAAACTGAAGACAGAGTTCGTAAATTAAGGAAGACATCACAGAATGGGCATTCATATAGAGAAAAATGTAACTTAGAAAAGTGATAGTTTGAAGGACATTTATGTGAGCAGAAGGAACTAAAACATAACACAATTGAGGAGTAGGTAGTAATATGCTGACTGGGATAAAATGTATAAAACACATCCACAGTTGGGCAGCCTACCCTGTTTTCCCGAAAATAAGACAGTGTCTTATATTAACTTTTGCTCCCAAAGATGCGCTAGGTCTTATTTTCAGGGGATGCCTTATGTTTCCTTGAAGTAGGTCTTATTTTCGGAGGATGTCTTATTTTCGGGGAAACTGGAAGTAAGAGAATCAACAATAATCCTGACATTAATGAGGTCAATTGGGATGAGAGAGGCTGGTCAGGGGTGAGACCAGATTGGGGGAAGGGCCCCAGGAGGCTGATCGGCCAGCCCCACCCCCTATTGGGCCAGTTCGCTGGCCTCAGCGAGCATCAGTGACCAGTCATTCTGGTCATTACAGCGTTCCAATTGCTGGCTTTTTATATAGGGAGATTCTTGGTAACAAACCACATGATTAAAATACTAACAAAGATAGAGAAGTGAACAAAAATATGTTTGAATGTTAAAGAATGTTTCCAGTGTAATTTTTTTTTAAAACCATGTGTTCCTTGCAACCTCATTTGTTGTCTTTAATTTATCTAAAAAATTCTGTTCATCTTGGCAAGTACTGGCCACGCCTAAGATCTAGGCATACAAAATGTCAAAAACTTCAAAGTGACAAAGTTAAAGCAAAACTTGTATACTAGTAATAACAAATAATTATCACACCCAACTTATTTTTTTAATATAGTTGTATTTAATTCAGAAAGGAAGGGAGAGGGAGAGAGAGGTGGAAATATCAATGATGAGAGAGAATCATTGATAGGCTACTTCCTGCACACCCCCTACTAGGGATCAAGCCTGCAACCAGGGCATGTGCCCTTGATCAGAACGAATCGGGAACCCTTCAGTCCACAGACCGACACTCCATCCACTGAGTCAAGCCAGCTAAGGCAATCACACCCAACTTAAACTATAGTATACTAGAGATCATAGCCTAAAACAATTTTCTATTTGAAAAGAGTTAGTCCAACATTGTTTCAAATCTTTACTTCTTCAACAGCATTCTCTTTCTAGTGTGTACATCTTGTCCTTCAGTATTGTAAATGAAACAAGCCCAAATAATTTTTGAAGTCCTGATTCAATACCTACTTGAACAAGAGCCCCCTGATTTTTGCTGTTTAATGACTCTACACTTTTCCTTTCTGTTTCTTTAGGATCCACAGAAGTAAATGTCAGAAAGATAACAGTAAGAAACTGTCTTCTTCTTCATTCAAATAAAGATAACATTTATTAAATAATTTTTTTCAAACTTAATTGCCTAAAGTAATCCATCCTTAATCACTGTGGTTACAGCACTAAAAATCCTGTCCCTGGTAAAAACTGAAGTTATCAAGATAAATTTCTCATAAAAGCAAAAAGCACTATCTATTATCTAAATCGTACATATGTGTGTGGCTGTACATATACACACACTTGCATATACTTAAAACTAACAGATAACAGTTTCAGAGGCAATGTGTTCCTAAAATATGACACATAAAGGTAAAACACCCTGGCATACCTACCATCTCCTGAATCACCTCTCAATTATTCAGGAAACACTGTCATGATCCTATAACATGCTGAAACAGAATCATCTGTAAGTTTTATATTATGCAGATACTTTGCCTTTTTGAAGTATCCCAAACCAGCCCGTAGCTTATTAAGATCAATGTATTATAATTTATTCTCCCTTGTTTAATATCCCCAAACTCTGCAAAATGTTATTTTTTGTGGATTATATAAATATGCCTAATAAAAGTATTTTTCCTGCCTGAAGAGCAATAATTGGTGATACGGTATCTTATTTTGGCCCAGAAAGTAAGTAATATGGATTAAAGGATTTTGATATATGTGTAAGAGGATGATCACTGATACCTCTCCTAAAATCTGGGGTTTGGACACTAGAACCCAGAGATGAACAACTTCTTTTTTCTGCAATTTCTTTAAGGTGAAATACTAAAAAAAAATAGTTTTGATTTAGTACAAAATTCCAAATGGTTCAGTATTTATGTATTTATCCTTCATAATGTGTACATATGTCAGCTAACAAAGTTTACATTTTAAGCAAATTGCATCCTCAAAGATCAATAGATTTCATTTGGATACAGTCCAATGAACTGGTATTATTTAGAATTGTCTTAATCCTACCGCTTCATATTTATTCTTTAAATATTAATTCCTAAAGATATGAAGATATTTATGCTATTAAAATAAATGTATTCCTTAGAATACAGATTCTTGCCCTGGCAGGTTTGGCTCAGTGGCTTGAGCGTCAGCCTACAGACTGAAGGGTACCAGCATGCCTGGGTTGCAGGCTCACTCCCCAGTAGGGAGGGAGTAGGGGACGTGCAGGTGGCAGTTGATGTTTCTATATCTTTCTCCCTCTCCCTTCCTCTCTGAAATCAATGAAAAGATATTTTAAAAAGTTAAAAAACAAAAATAAAAAAGAATAGAGATTATTTCCTAATTCTAACAAAGCTAAGCATGAACTCTAACTTTCCAGAGTTTTAATACTGTATTCACAGCCAACTACATCCTTGGTTGGTCAATTTTTTACTTGGCTGAGCAAAGCAGATTGCATTTTTGCAACATTTACTTGGGTTTTATATCGGTTTCCATTTATGGCAAATATCTTTAACAGAAACAGAATTATGACCGATTAGATGTGAAGTTTGACAGAAAGAGAGAAAGTAAGAGTGACTCTAAGAATTTGGTCTTAGAAACTGAAAGAATGATAATCCAATTAAGGTGGAGAGAATTGTGAGAGAAGTAGATATGGGAATATGACAGAAAGATCAGAATATTTAAAATCATATTTAATCCTAACACTTATTAGACATGCAAGTGATATCAAGTAGGCAGATGCATCAATAGTCTGGAACTCAGGTGAAAAGTCGAGAATGAACATAAACATCTGGTAGTAATAAAAAAACAACAACAGAGCAGCAGAGGGTTATCTAAAGCCATGATTCGGGATAGGACCATCAAGGGAGTAAACATGAATAGTACAAAGAAGAAAGTGGTTCAAGGACTAAGTTCAGGGAAATGGAAAGAAACCAGCAGAGGAACTTAAGGCTGTGATCAATGAGGTAGATGTGTGCTGAAAGCAAAATGAGCTGTTTCAAAGAGGAGACAGTGATAACTGTCAACTGCTCCAATCAGCTGGCTGGTATAGAAAGATAGAATTGAGGACTGACCATTAGATAGACATTCCTGATGTCACCAGACCCCGACAAGAGCAGCTTTACTGGAAGGGTGGAGTCAAAATCCAAACTGGAATGGCTTTAAAATACAATCGGACAGCACAAGTACAGACAACTATTTTCAAGCATTTTACTATTATTGGCATGGTAATTAAGACAGAAAATGCAATAAGGAGAAAATGTTTGTCTTTTTTAAGATCAGAGAAATAACAGTATGTTTACAGAATGAAATAAAAGAGTGGGCAAAATTGATAATGTTAAGAAAAAGAGAGAAGAAAATATTCCCAAACATATCTGAGTAGCTAAGAGGGAATAAAATATAAAATAAAAGCAGAGGATTGGCCTTTGCTAGGAGCAGGGAGGGTTTATTAAAATAATAAGAGAAAATATACGTATACTGGACAGGTGCTGATAATAGGTGACTAAATCTGGTAGTGGGAGCTTATGAAATTTCCTTTAATCTTATTTTCTCAGTGAAATGGAATATAAAATAATCAAGCAGGATAATAGGGGACTCTGTTTTGGAATTGGTATTATAACTATATATTGTGTAGCCTACTGCCTTAGGTTCCAAAGAAAATTGAAAATGCTACAAGTGAGAAGAAAGTTAAGGTTATTTTCAGCATTCATAGGCTTTTTCAAATTTCACTATTTCCCAAAACCATGCACTACTATAAACAAAGATAAACCTGAGTCATCTCTACCATAGGCTATCATAGATCCTTCTTCTATAAATTACAAACTTTCAGTATCACTGTCATTCCAGTAAGACTTTAAACACTCTAATCTCCACAAGTTCTAAGTCTGCGAGAACAAATCCAATACTCTAAATATTACATGGAATTAAATTATCTTTAGCAAAGTTTCTCACTTTATTTTTTTTCCTATGACACCGAGTATTCTTACATATTCAAAAGTACAACATTCTAAACATAAAACAGAATTTACTCTACACTAAGACAGATATTCACTCAGATTTTATTTCCCACAAAGCATCCCCAAAATCACTATGATCTTAATTACATTTATTATCCTTAAGGCACATTCATACAAAACAAAATCATACATACAATTGTTCATGCTATGTTAGAATATTAAACATGTAATATATAAATATTTAATATCAAAGGCATATAAATACAGCATTAAATTTATACTTGATTATAACAAAAAACAGACATATCATAACAACAATTTTACCAGAATGGCAATCAAAAAATTTGCAATGACTCTTGGAAAATATGAATACTTGTTAAGGAATGGGGACATAAACCATGACCCCTAAAGGATACTCTTAGTGCCCTGGCCGGTGTGGCTCAGATGATTGTATGTTGTCTCATGCACTGGCCACGAGTTCAAGGGCACAGGCCAAAGTTGCAGGCTCTGATCCCTGGTAAGGGGGTGCAGGAGGCAGCTGACTGATGTGCTCTTACATAGATCTTTCTCTCTCTCCCCTTTCCTTTCCTCTCTCTCTGAAAATCAATAAACTATTCTTTAAAAAAAAAGCTACTCTTAGTAAAACTACACCATGAAATTTTCTTGGGTCTTTCATGGAAGTAGCAGGAACATGAATTAAAATGTTCGAGACCCTCACAAAGCAATTCAAAAAAATGTAAGCTCTGTGAATCATCACCTATATTATTAAACAGCTACCCTCAGCATTTACTACATGAATATGGAAAGGATTTTCAGAAGTCTTAGTGTCTTGAATCTTAATACAAATAAGCCTATATGTTCATATGAGATTACAGTATACTTCACTATTATAAATTCATGTTCCTAGTTTTCACCTGAACTACATGAGTAAAAAAAACATAGACTAACCAAGCTCTGCCTATCTTCAAGGGTATCATAACACACATTTTTAGGCTATGCAAGTAAAAATATTTACACAGCTGAGATTGGAAGGGCACCTTAGAAACTCTATAAATCCATTAAACAAGAGAGGTGATTTGCTGAAAACGAATTCCTATTCATAACAACAATATCACTCGTACTTATATCTGCTATAAATTCTGTATTATTAAATTAACCAACGGTTAAAGAAGATAAAAAAGATAGTGTCATAAAATGCTTATTATACATCAGGTATTACGTGACATGCTATTACATTTTTCCTTTTATGGTACGTAGGCCAACAACTTATAACTATGCATGAGGTACTAATATCTCCATTCCACAGATGAAAAAAGTTAGAGTTCCAAGAAGATTATATTATTTGACCAAACTCATACAGCGAATAAGTGACAGAGTTCTGATTTAAACTCCTCTGTGTGACATCACATACATCCTCTGGGAATCTTATCAAACTACATCAGGAAGGCAGGGGTGAGTTGGGGGAGGGGGGAGGGTAAGAGATCAACTGAAGGACTTTCACACATGCATATAAGCATAACCAATGGACACAGGCACTGGGGTTAAGGCATGTGCCGAAGGGTAGGGGAGGCCGGGAGGAGGGGGGTCAATGGGGGAGGGGCCAATGAGATATATATATTACTATTTATAATACTTTAAATAATAAAATAAAAATTGTTTAAAAAGTATCTTGTATTTCATCTCGCATCTCCAGAAGGCATTACAGAGCATTGAGCCATTTGATAATTTCTTAATAAATCTCACTGTGTAATATCCAAAGCATATTTTCCTCATAAAAACTTTCATTATTCTACTACCAGTGATTTCACCAGAACTTTCTCACCCTGAGTAAATAATTTAACAAATTTCTAGAGTAGTAGTTATATATGATTTGAGTGAAAGACAAAATCTTACAGTGCTAGCTGAAGAACACTGAATAATTTCATGTAAAAATTAATCTAATAAATTAAACAAATTTTCAAACTATCTTAGAAGTCTAATGTAAATATGAAGACACAAAAACACATAGACAACATTAAGGTTCTATGTTTATAGGGGAGAGGTCAAGACAAAAACTTGCTTTTATTACTCCATTTTGCTTAATTATTACAGTTTTGCTTTCCTTGGCAATAATAAATTTATTGCTTTTCCATACAAACAGGGAAAAATTACCCACCCATCAAAAATACCTAATTATTTCCTAGTGGTGGATCAATGTGACAGTTTAGTGAATCTCAACTAAATTTTGAATACTTTATTTCTGAATTCAAATATATAAGTAGCCTGATGCAAAGAGTTATAGAATAACAGTAAATAAACAGGTTCATCACAAACTTGTATAACACAAATCATTTTAATTATCACTGTCTCATTTTCCTCAACTGTAAGAATGAAATAAAAAGTCCTACCTACATTAATATTTAGGAATTAAAATAAGAGTAAGGAATGTAAGATTTAACTAAGTTGTGATTAATACTAAATAACTTAGCTAAGTAATGTTAGACTTTTAAAAAGACCATCATTTTTTCCATTAATAGTAATAGAAATAGTTTAAATATGCACATACAGAAATTCAGAGCCTGGCTCTTTAAAAGATACTGGATTTAGATAATTGTTAACTTCCCAACCCAAAATTTTCCTCACACAGAATCATATTTATTATACCATAAGTTCTTTAAAATGTACATAGTCTTCACCTATGTTATTTATCCCTTTAACTTACTTAAATTATCCCTGTAATATTGCAATTTCTAATGATTTTAATGCAACCTGCTGAATTATTTGAAGGGCCTTGGATAAAAACAACATTTTAAAGTAATTAAGGGGAAAAATTATGCCCAAGAAAGGTGGAATACGATTTCAAAGTTTAGTATTCTGTCATAAAGGGGCAATATTTATTGTAGTTTGCTTTAAATTGTTTTATTGCAACAACCCTAGAACCTTAAAGCTTTTCCTAACAATACATGTATGTTTACTAAAAATAAAAAAATATTGATTTCCATTCTTAGTTATTTGTTTTACTAAACCATTTTTGGCCACATCAAATCTATTAGCATTAAAAAACCAATATATATGGTTACTATTCACATTCATAATAATCTCATTACATACTATCTATTTGTAAGGTTCTTATTTTCACAAACTTGGAATACTAATAAGCCAGTTACTAAGACAGACCATGGGTAGATAATTTCAACAGAAAAAAAAAATAATAAGAGGTAAAAAGAGGGATTTATAAAGTAAAAGGCTTGTCAGCATTCTAAGCCCACCAGCATGAGACCATATAATAAACGTAGGAGCTTTCCACTGCAAAGTTACTAATACTAGTAATTCAGTACATTAAACATGCCATTTGAGATATATGCCAGCCTAAATTGCCACATACGGCATATCCACCTTATTATCACAGTTTGCATTTTCATATCCAGAGCCATTCTACTTTTTAAACAAGATGTTAAACACATCAGTGTAAGTCAAAGTGATAAAGCTTTGAGGGGAACATACCTTTTCCAAATAATAAACACTTCAAAAATAAAAATAAAATTATTACCTTAAAGAAAACATGGCTGGAAATTTTTAAAGTAAAGTAGCATTTTAAAGGCAGAATTCATAAAATTTGTTGAATTTAAACAAATGTTACTTTGAAAAAATTCACAAATCCCAAATTCCTTCAAAATAGAAATTGTACTGTATTGGCTCTGCAAAAAGTGTATCAGTTGTTTTACCTACATTATTCATCCCATTTAAGATCAAGTCTTTTTCACTTACAAGGGGAATCTAAAGAATAAAATAAGTGAGCAGACAAAACGGAAACATCCTCATAGACACAGAGAGCTGACTGGAAGTTGCCAGAGGCGGGGAGGGGACTGTGGGAAAGGGGTGAAGGGGTTAAGAGGTACAAATTGGTAGACACAGGCCAGTCACAGGGAGGCAAAGTTCAGCAGAGGGAATATAGTCAGCAACATTGTGGTAACTATGGATGGTGCCAGGTAGGTGTGGAAAATATCGGGGGACCGCTTTGTAAAGCATGTGATTCTAGCCAGTATGCTATACATCTGAAACTAACACAAAATAACAGGGAATGTAAATTGTCACTGAAAAATGTAAAAAGAGAACAAGTCATGATATCACGCCCACGATATGTTTATCACTAAGACAATGAAACTTTGCTTATGTTTCCTTTGAGTTACACAACTGGTATTATTAAATTATGAGTACTTCAATAAAAAGTACACAATGAATATTTTTATTTCAAATTCCCATCTGGTACTTAATGTCAGTTGGCTGCCAATTTTTTAATGTGTCCCTAAACAACTAACTAATAATTTCATAAATCAGTATAAAATGCCAGATAAATTTTAATCTCATTTTCTAAGTATGAAAAGAGTGCCATTTTTTTCAAAGTATTTCAAAATTCACCTGAATTTGATAAGGTATTAAGAGTGATTCTTATACAAAATATTTATCAATGATGCTGAATCTCAAAAATCAACTGAAACACCAAACCAAATACCTACATATCAGAGAATCCACCAATAAGTCTCAATTTTCATTTTCATTGGCATAACACATATCAATAATACAATATCTCTATCATTAACAAAATTTTAGTGTTTGAATGGCTTCAAATTCAACATAAAGAAACATATGTGTTGTGCAAAGCATTAATTTTCATAAAACTGAAAATTATATTTGTCCACATGCCAAGAGAGCTAGGAAAGCCTAGATGTTCATATAATTTAAGAAATGAGAAAAATGTTATCAAATATGTGATTCTAAACATCTACGAATCAAAAGTAAATAAAACTAGTGGGGGGGAAAAACACACATGGCCACTAACTTTATAAGTCCCTGCATAGACAACAAGAGATATAAAAGTGAACAAATTTCAAAAACAGATTTTTATCTCCAGATCTCTGATTATAGCAAAATAGTCTTCATTGATATTTGTCCTTCCTAGGTCCTCAAGCTATTTTTCTTCTACACTTGGCACATACTTTCGTAATAAGATAGCTCTCATATTTTTTAACATTCCGTATTCCTCTTGCCCTTAATCTTTTCCTCTCTAAACAAATTAGTCTTCTCTTTAATTCTACTTATATTCCCTAAGCGGAAAACCAGACTCCTCAATCTACAACACAACTCTTTTTAGATAACTAGGTCAATCCTTCCTCCAAAGTGCAAGTTGACACTATTTATAATTTATACAAATGATGCATGTATAATGACTGATAGTGGTACTGTAATTAAAATACCACTATCAGTTGTTATATAGATACAAGATGTACTTTTTCTTTAAGAATATTCTTGCTAATGAATATCTCTAAGGGTGGGTATTCTTCAAACTTTTTTCCCTTTCATAAGTAGTACGTTTTCTTTTGCTTGCACAAGTATCTTCCTTGCCCCACTCTCCCCACTATAGCAATATCCACTTTTTATCCCAGTAATATCAAACTAATTTTGGACCCCTGAATATACAAAGAATCTTGTAATGAATGTATTTCATTACTTCATTAATAAATATTAATTAAGCTCATATTCTTAAGACAGAGCATCTATTAAAATATGTTATTTTAATGATTTCAGAGATGAAGGGAGAGGGAGAGAGAGCTGGAAACATCAATGCTGAGAGTTACTGATCAGGTGCCTCCTGCACACCCGACACTGGAGCTCAAGCAGCAACCTGGGCATGTGCCCTGACTGGGAACAGAACTGTGACCTCCTGGTAGGTCGATGCTCAACCACTGAGCCACCATGGCCAAGCAAGACAGAACATTTTTCAAGTGGTCTTCACTTTGGAGTACTCTCCGTAACACTAGTTTTCTTCCCACAGAACATCTAAATAGAGAGCAAAATTCCCCTAACATACCCTTCTTCTCAGATACTTGGCCATACTTGTCCTAATGCTTCTATGGCCACTTCTCATTTGTTTGCATTTTTTAATTCATTAGTTCACTTAACCCAAAATACGGATTTTACAAACACACACCATCACCAAAAAGCTAGAAATATAATGAAAAAATAAGATGGATTGCCTTCTACATCCATCATAATGATATTGCATGATCCCTTCAAAGAAGCCTCAAATTGGTCATTCATTCATTCATTCATGCAGACATTCATTTAAATTTTAAGTACTATCTATGTTTAGAGCACTGGACTGGATATTAAAGATATAGCAGCAAGCCTGAAGGATGACATAAATTCCTTCACACCAATAGTGCATAACTTAATTTTTCAAATGATATAAGTAAAGACTATTACAAAAAATATTTTTTGGTTTAATTTAAAACTGTGAATGAAAAGCATCTTCAAAATCACATTAAGTACTTTTTAAATCATATTAGAAAGTGGTCTGATAATCCAATGACATTAACATCATCATTTCCCGAAAAGTGGACTCATTTAATGAAATGCATGGATAAAAAAATAATGATGTATTTAAATGAATATTTATTATTTATCTTCGTTTTTTTACATTGCCTTATAATTAGCATCATGCTCATTTTTTAAATCATAGTATTTCTTTTAAAACAAACTGTTATAAATACCTAGCTGAATATGCAACACTTAGGGTCATTTTTATAAGTCATAAAAATTCTAAGAAACAAAATTTGACTTAGAAAGTCCATACTTTTTAAAAAAAATTAAGGTCCTTATTCTAACCAAAAACAAACAAAAAATTAAAACACTGAGCTATAAAATAATGGAAGCAAGCCAAAAATACCAAGAACCCAAAAACTTTGCAAATGAAGAAAAGCTACAAAGCTACAGAAATCAAATCACTCTGAAAATATTGTCACTTTCATTTTTAAATAATACAGTTATGAGTAAACAGAAAAATGACAGGCAACATTCCAGGAAATGTAATTTATCATTATCATATCATTTTTAAATGTGTGGTAATAATAAAGAAACCTGTCTTTAACTTTTTAAAATATATGTTATTGAATTTTCTACAGAGTGGAAGGGAGAAGGATAGAGAGTTAGAAACATCGATCAGCTGCCTACTGCACACCCCCTACTGGGAATGTGCCCACAACCAATGTACATGCCCTTGACCAAGGTGCATGCCCTTGACCAGAATTGGATTTGGGACCTTTCATTCCGCAGGCTGAAGCTCTATCCCCTGAGCCAAACCAGCTTTTGCAAGAAACCTGTCTTTAGACTCCAGTGTAGCAAATCAACAACAAAAATTACTGTAAAATAACTACTGGCTTTCAACTTAGTTTTAAAAAGGGGGGTGAACATATTCATTTTGTAAAGAAAAGAGATAAGTAGTGAAGATATATTTCTTGAGTCATATCCAAAAATGGGGGGAAAGTGTCGAGCAAAACCAAGAGAGACTGAAATACCTGTCACAAACTATGTAATACCTGTCACAATAATATCACAAACTATGATCCATGTTAGAAAACACAATTAAAAGTTACAAGAAATTTTTTGACATACATCACATAGTCTCTTGCTACCTTGGTGTCCTCAAACTGTTAAATGAGTATTCTGGAAGATACCATATCTAAGCTCCATTCCTATCAACTAGTTTTACAGGATTTTCCAATCCCTCTTCACCTTTCCTAATATCCTCATTAAGTCTTTGACAGAGATGCCATATACTATGAACATTTTAAAAACAAAACTCCAGGAGACAATAACAACAAAAGCACAACTTGTATGGTAAAGCAAAACATGCCCATATTCCTTTACAAAGAAAAAAATGTTTTGTACTAATTCTAAGTCCTACTGACCAAAGGGCTGCCTACATCTGAGTTCCTACAAGCAGCTGATAAATACACATGATAATTAACAAGAGAAAAGATTCCAGACACATTTCAAACTAAAAAGTAAAACTAGGTTAGTTTTTTTCAAAGTACTTTTATGACTTTATTAAAAGCATAAATTAGTTTTAGAAAAATTAAAATGAGCTCTACAAAGATGAAGACTGTGAATCAATAGTCTCTAAGAGCTCACTTGCCTTCAACACGAACTTCTTCAAACACAAGTATTTCAAAAATAAACATGACACAAATTAAAATGCTAGCTTTTCTAAAATATTTAGTAACGTAAGACAAAACATGTACTACAATTCCGTCTCGTTAATGAAATGTACTTTCCCATTCACTTCACTCTATTCTACCCTTCCCCCAAATTACTAGACCTTAAAATAGAATCACTGCCCAATCTAATTCCTAGAGCAGCAAATTATTAAAAATTTAAATGAAGACAAAACTTTCCTTTTCAGGATAAGAATGATTTTAAAAAACTGAATCAACTGAGAGTCAGCATTTATTATATCCTGGAGGGAATACGGAATTTGAAGTCTTAATTATTAATAAGTTCATTCTGTGAAAATTGATCCTGCAAACTAATTATGGGGCCTTCAATGTATAACTATTCCAAAATATATATCTAGTTTTCAATGTATAACTAGTCTTTAAAACAGAAAGAAAAGTTATTTCTCAAAACTTCAAGAAAGTTTGCTCAGCTTCACAAGGAAAATAAGAAACATGACCGTCTAAAATTTAAAAATTACTGAGTTCAGAATAAAATTGATTGGAAATTGCAAATATGCTGAACATCAGTAAGACGCAAACAGGTCTTAAAATTTTAAAAATTAATTTTATGCGTCAATTATTAAATAAAATTAGTTTAATAATGGTAAAAGTGTTTTATTTTCCACACCAAATAATCTTACCTGAGTCATTTTGTTGTTAAAAAACTCAAGATACTGATTTCATTTTTCATCTGGTCCTGTCAACGATGCTATGACAGGCCCTGCAGGAAGCAGCAAAAGATCAATGATGGAGTGCAGATACTGTGTGTTTTCATGATCAACTTTTGTTATGGAAAAGGATATCCATAGAACGGCTTGAAACTTAGCAAATATTGAAAGTATCTAGAGAGGTTCGTCAGTGTACATAACAATCGTTTTTATACGTTGTTGTCTTAAAACGTTTATTCTTATTATATTTTTAATCAAAAATTTAAAAATGACAGTGCAGTACATATGTGAAATTTTAAAGAATCATTTTTATACTGATGAGAACTGATAAGAAAACAATAGTCCACAATGTCATAAATAAAAAATCTTGATTGAAAAATTAAATATGTTTAAACATGTGGGAATGATGCTCCTGGTGTCTAGAGATAATTACTTTAATCTTTAATATTTACCATAATTACCAATAAATTACGAACTATGAAAATTTTAAGCAAAATAAAATTTAATAGACTTTTCTTACAAACGGTAGCTTCAGAAGCAGTTATTGGCAATACTGGTAAAGATTCCTCAAGAAAATTATATGTTACCAAAAAAATTCTCTACAAACTAAAACTTAACTAGGTAACTGACAAGTTGTATTCAATAGATACGAAAAAGTTCAAATTAGTAAAACTCAGAGTAACTCAAAACTAGAAAGCTGTTTCACAGACTCCAGATGATTTTTAAATTTTCAATTATTTTTAAAAGTCTATAGTACCTTGGAAGGTTTAATTGACATTTTTACCTCAGGAACTGTTTCCATTCAAGGGCCAATTAATAAACAGGACAGTGATGGGATACCTATATCAATCGGGAATACTATTAGAACACACAAGAAATTTCTCTGTATATCATGGCAGAATATTGTAAGTCGGTATTTCCAACCCATTAAGAAACTTAAAATATAAATAAATAACAGACTGATGTTTTTAGAGTTTTTATTTAGTCAGATTTTAATTTACTTGTAATAACATGTGGTAAAGAACCATTTCAACCGCACCTCTATATTACATTGCAACATCCTTAAAATATTTTTAACATGCTATCCTTGTCTTGTTGGAAAACTTCAAAAACACTCAGCAAAGTTTGCGTGCCAATGCTCCTCACATGCTGAAAAGATACACTTTATTTTACATGGGTCGTTTGTCCAATGAAAATAAATGAGCAAATGTTAATCTGAGATGAGAAAGCAAAAAAAGGACACCATGTACTTCCACCTTTTCTGCTCCCTCATGATTTGAGAATATACTTTCAAATACGTTGGAATTGGAAAATTTAAATTTCTCTGCACTAACCTTGTTTTACGTTTGCTTCCATACCTAAAGCCACCCCTCCGTCTTCTTTTTATGTGGATTCTATCAGATTTATGAAAATCAGTTGAGTGTCTAATATTTGCATATTGATAAATGAAAGAAAAAAAAACTGATGACACGTCTTTAAACATGGGATGAGGATGGAGCTTTCACCAACCCGCGCGTCAGAAAGGACTTGTTGAGAAGGATAGCTTCGTCTCCTGCACGTTGCATCTTACGCTATGACTCTCCAGCCTCTGAGGGTCAGGCTAAGTAAGCTCATGGCAGCTGCAGTGCAACGTGAGACGCACACGGCTGCGGAGCCCACCCGTCCAGCCCAATTACCTGCAGGATTCCAGCACTGGACAAGTGACAACCGACCTCTTCCCTCTAGTCACTGGCTCCCACTGGTCTGCTGGTAAATGTTAGAACACACTAACCTCTTTTTGGAAAAGACTGCAAAGCTGAATGCACCTGCTGCAGGCTGCAATGATGAGTCCCAGAGAGATGTTTGTCAGTCAGATCTCTGCAGATGTTGTTTAACTTTATGCTAGAGCTGTATCCAAAGATGGAAATGAGATGGCAATCAAGCACAAATCTCCCGCCCTCGTTCCCCCAATTTTATTTTGAAACGCTGCTCTCGCTCTTAGAAGTTGTGCTCTAAAATATAGCTCCACTAAACTGGAAACAACTAAGGCTGAACTCCATAGTAAAATGTGTTAGGCGAAGCACTGAATTTTAGTCAACAAGTGGCATAACTGTGTTCAATAACTGTCATTTGTGTCGTGTAAGAGCTTAAAAACTTAATTCCCTTAAACCAGAGGGGGGGAAAAAGCAAAAGTATAACATAGGCAAGTTTTAATTGGTGGTTTGTTGATCGAGTTTTTAGTGATACCACATAATTCTTATAGTTCCCAAGACACAGATAATTCCTCTTTGTATATTATACAAAACATCTTCAATACTTAAATATTGAGCTATTTCACCAATTGTGTTCACTATACTGAACTGTTCCTGAAATCCTTTGGGGATGATGACATTTGAAAGACAATGTTATTAGATGGACTGTATTTCCTTACAATGTCACAGATTCTACATTAGCTATTTTTCCAAAATCCAGAAGGCTTCATTCAAATACCAAATTTTAAAGAACATTTTGTTATATTATTCATGAAAACGCTGACACTATAAATGATGTCCCATAACTTACTAGATGGATGATAATAGATATAACATCAGAATGAAATAAAATGAATAGCTAAGGTTTTTAAGGCTAATTCAATCTTTCTAAAAATTTCATGCCATAAAACATTTGTTTATATGAGTTAAGTATTATTTTTTGGAAACAAGTTTAATAAAGTTTGTGCTATGACACTAAAATTCTTTCAGATGTTAAGGTCTCCTATAGCTTAAACTGAGAAAGAATTAAAACTGTAGCAAATTTTCAGATATGTATTAATATCTAAGTGAGAGATTATGGTTCCTCCTTCAACTGAGGATACAGAGGGATAAAATATAAAGTAACCCACAACAATAAGTAGTATGACAAATATAAATATTACAACTTTAAGATTAAAAAAAACATGTTATATATCAGCAATTCTTCATCATACTGAAATTAAAGGTATAGAACAGTGTAAAGGTAACTATCCTATTAAACTGAACAATATTGAGTGATATCACTTGATTTTCTACTTGATAGAATTCTATTTATCTACTAATTTTAGCTTAAAATATATACCAATAAATTTCTAAGATGCTCTGAATCAAAGAGTAAACTATAACTTTTAAAAGCTATTACAAAAGTATTCATGCGGTACTGCTAATATCATAATACCCTTCCTTCAACAAGGTAAACAAAAGAAGTGATCTATTTTAAACTGCTTTGACGTCTCTGATTTCCATAGAAAAAAAGATCATTCCGATTCTAAAGGTTAAATTGGCCACTGAATTTTCCCCATGTCAATATTAAGGCAGTCTGGGGTATTTCCTTTACTAAAATAAAAATTCATTTACATTCAGCTTTTCCATGATTTTTTTAAAAATGTAACATACAAATGACATGGGGTTTTTTTTAAAGCATCACCTAAGTTGGACGTGAAACAATTAAAATATAATAAATGTAGATATAATATGTTCAAATTTTGACATAAGGACCATAAAAGAAAACAATAATAGTAATTAAATGTGATTCAATTTTAAGTGCAAATATAAAAACTGTATAAATTACACAAACATATATGCCAAGATTATAGTGAAAAGATTCCTGTTTGATTGATATAATGAATAGCTCCAGTGTCATACAATAGAATAAAAAATAGGTACACAATGAAGTCTTCTAAAATCTAAGGCATATGAAAATATTTATTTTATACATCCTCTACTTTTCTAAACTAGTAAGTTTTTCAATTACCTACCCGAACCATTCATTAAATATTTTTAAAAGATAAAATCAATCTGTTTATTAACAAAACTAAACACACCTTCAGATGCCAATTAAAAAAAAAAAGAAAAGAACACTCCTACCATTCTGAAAACAGACAGCCAACATAGCCCCCCAAATGAGAAAGCTGGTTTTTACTACATGGCAACACCTTTAAATAATCTCATTATAGAAACTGATCAATAAACACATCATATTAGGTTTCTTTATTCAAGAAAAAAGATATATCCATAAACCACCAATAATGTTAGTATTCTGTAAAATTTAGATTTTTAAAAATAAATGAATTACACCGCACAACAAAAAGTAAATCTATTTGTAGGTTATTTTTTTTCTGATTACAGTAGTTGAAAAATGGACTTTACAATCTTCATCATACAATTCCCCAAATTAATGTATTTAATATATGACATGCTGAGATACACAATGCAGCATACAGTACTACAAATTCTAAATTCATGTTAATTAATATGTAAAAATGTTTCCTTTATTTCAACCATAAATATAAATTATTACTCAGAAAGGCAAGGTTGCTTAAGACATTTTCAAGATATAACCTGAGCAAAAATAAGAAAAACAAATATGATAAATATGAGAAGATTATATTGGCTATCCTAAAAACAATGCACATATCATTTGCATTGAAATTTATTAAAAGATCCCCAAAGTGTGTCTGTTTTTTGCATACATATCCTGAGGAAAGTTTTTGTCAAATGTAGTAGTATTTTACCTAAACCTTTTGAACACAGTTACATTCTGTTTCAAAACTTAGGTAATTTGGGAAAACCCATTAGGTCACAACTAAAGTGCACTTTCACCAAATACACTATCTCACCAAATGAGACACAGGAAAATGTTCGTGGATTCAACATCAGGCATATCCATTCCAAAAGGATAAAGAGGCACACATATATGAAACACACAAAAAGGTACTTCTGAATTACTGCATAATCCTACCAGAAAAGTCTTTATAACTTCCCAATATAAAGAAAAGCTTTAAAATTTAGTTCATCCGAGATGAGCCACGTAAGTATGCCTTAAGTCTATCTGTATATCAAAGTAAAAGAAGTTGAAAGGCACTGAGAGGCTGATATTGTGAAGAATAACGGACTTTAATTCCACAGGCTTGTGGGCAAGTGTGAACAGGAAAACTATTACAATTAAAGTCTATCAGAAGAAGAGAGATGCATCTGTAATAACCTAGTTAAATTTTTATTAAAGCACAAAGTGTTCAGAATGAAAGCTTCTTATAAATGACAAGGCTTTGTCTTATCCTTAAAATCGATTCTAGGGTGTATGATTGGTTTCCACCTGTTACAGGCAGAGTATAAGCCTTCTTGTATCCAGCTATCTCAGCTCACATTTGATGAGGTTACGTCATTGCACACACAAGATTTTGCTCAACACATTTTAGTTTTCTTTTCTTTTTTAAAACAAATATTCTTTTTCTATAGGAAACACATGACTCCGAACTATAAACAAAATATCCAATTTCAATGTAATAAGAAAAAAGACACACCGCTAAGTGGACCTAGAACAAAAGATGCGATTCTTGGTGCACCCTCTCTAAACCACTGAAAATAAACTGCATTCAAATGAAAAGGCATTTAATTTACTATTTGGAATATCCTTGATAAACACCAATTTTCTAAAACATCCCTGAACATCTGATACCGCCTCATGTATAATGCAAAAAAGCTATTTCATTTTCACCTACTGAAAGTGAATTTAATTTACCATTGCAGTCTTTTCCTAGAACTATCACGTTATTAATTCTGCAATCAAGCTCTTTGAGCGCTTTTATTTCTATTTAGGTTTTCCACAGTTCCAAACTTAATTTGTCCATCATGATATATCTTTTAAATATACAAATGTAAATGTGTTAGCAAACTTTCTTAATGCATAGGGAAAGTTTCAGAGACACGGAAAGCCACCTACAAAACTACACTCACAGGAAACAAACTTTCGAAAGACATCATATCTCACAGATTACATTTTAGTTTAATAAATTTAATGTTCACCAAATATAACGACACTTAACTTGTATAACAAACGACAGTTTCAACCATTCTAAAACCTTCTTAACCAGCATAATGGTCCATTTTCTACCAGCAAGTGATTGGCTATGAAACACAAATCCTCCAAATGTTCTGCTTACATTCGTGACAGATGTCTTTGCTGTATTAAAGAACTCTTACTGAATTAGATCACTGAAAGAAAATCAGCTTTTCTTTGCCACCAGGAAAAAATAAATAAATTAGCAGTATTGGTTCCCCTCAGCACTGAATAAAAAAAAAATTAACCATAAAGATAGAACAGCCCCCAAAATGGCACAGGTTACATCTAAGTAAAAGCAAATCAATGAGTGTTTTATTTACGAGATACACCAGTTCACTATGGAGTTTTTCCCATTAAACTTAAAATCCATATATTGAGAAGCAACATGATTTTTAAAAAGATGAACATGCATAACTGTGTAACACCTGAAATTTAAAAAGCACACTGAGAAGTACAAAAAAAATTATGCTACCTAGTAAACTTGCCATATCATAATGGGTTACAGTACCAAACGAACTGTTGACATATTTTAATCAAACACAGCTCTTAAGCAACAAAATTCGGAAGCATTATTTTACTTCTTACAAAAATAGACTTTCTTGTCACAATCACGGTAAGAACACAATATTTTAAAAATCCGAAGAGGCAGCACTTGTCCTCTTTACTTCACTCCAGGGCCAACAAACAAAGCAATGAAGCAGAAAGAGGTACATAATGGATTTAGAAGTAAATGGTCCATTCTTTAAAAGAGGCTTCCTACCCCCTCTCCCGAATTCACTCTAGACTAATTGTCATTACAATGATGTCTGAAAACTTCAGAAGAAGCCTATTTCCTGATGCCAGCTGTCAATGCTTCTGCCTTTACATTTCAGAGTTTGCTGTGTTTTCTTTTTCCCCCAGGAAGAAAGTATTTAGAAATACCTAGGAAATTCATCTCACCATCGGCCTAAATCACAGACACGATGTGTCTATTATGGAATAAAAGACATAACCAACAATGGAAATAGTCTTTTAAGAATTTCCACAAGCATTCTAATACGGTAAATACATACATAAAATAAAGCCTGCACTCTTCAGAATTTCTTTCAGTACAGCATTCGGCACACAAAGACCTTCTCCTCCTTTCCTCGGGGCCTTATCAAAAAATCTCTTCACCACGGCACCTACCTGGGTAAAAATCTTTGGACTTAGACAGCTTGATGGTGGCTCCAGTTTCTTTTTGCAACTGAACAATTGTCTGTCCTCCCTTCCCAATTATAGATCCAGCAGCATAGCTAGGTATGAGAACCTTTAGAAAATACTGGCCGTCTTCTGAAAAAGGCAAAGAAATATACTTCGTTAACATGGTCATTTAAACTTTGGGTCCCCTCTCCGCCCTCAAGAGTGAAAACCAGCAATGAGAACATCAGGCAGATAGCTGAAGGGAATAGGGGGTTAATTCTTTTTTTTTTTTTTTAAAGAACGCAAACGAAACAGTGTTACTGAAAACTAAGTGCGTACAAATGTTACAAATGTTTCCCCCGTTGTAAGATTTATGCGTGCAAACTTGGATTTAAAATCTAAACATGCTCTATTATGTTGCAGCACTGTAGAAACTGATGACTACATTCCAGTTGTTATTCCAAACATGGAAGTCTTCCAGTTCTATCTGGTTACCATGGTAAAACAGAATGAGCTGACCCTTCAGCAAAACTTCCAAGAGATTTATAAAAATGACAAACCTTCTTGTAACATACTGCAAAGCCAATAGAAGGACCGTAAAGGGTGATGAACTATGTTTGTTTGACAGTAGCAAACACTCGAGGACTACAATTAGCCGTTACAAATATCCTACTTAGAGTACGCGAAACAACCATTCTCCCACCAAATAATCCACCCAAACCGTAGGGTGTATTCAAAGCCTTCAACAACTGCCAGGAAATAGCTCGAAGTGATTTGAACTGGCAAATCAAACTAATCCTCGGGTATTTCTTTAGCACTTCTTAGCCTACCATGATCTCCTTTAAGCTCATTAATTAAAAGACCTTTACGAATTCCGCCAGTGCTAAAAAGCTTAGGAGTGAAGTCACTGATAACGAACACCCTTAAAAACGACCGACCGAGCAGATAACGCCCCTTCTCCAAAATAACTACCATATTTCTTTAAAAAAAAAAAACGGAAAAGGGGGTGAGATGATCCCAGAAAGTGAAATGAAATGAAATGCTTTAAAAAAAAATTTAGAGCCAACTCCATAAACTTTAATTTCCGCAAAACTGATCATGTCTTAAAGAGGAAACACCCCGGCGGGGGGGAAAAAAAAGAAAAGAAAAGAAAAGAAAAGAAAAAAAAAAGCCAGCTTCCTTATGTTGAATGAATGTTCCAAAAAAATGTTTGCGGGTATGCCATCCGCAAGACCCCCGTCCGCCTCTGCGCTTGCATGCGGTAGATGAATTCACCTCTGCCTCGGTGCATCGGGTGCATTGTTAGGACGACTCCCGTGCCAGTGAAGAAGCGGTCCCGGTCCCGTTATAACTCATCTTCCCCGGCAGCGCAGGGTGTGAACTACCAAGTCCCGGCGCCGGCACCCCCACCCTCCCGGGGTGCACGCCGCGGCGGGCGGGCGGATCAATGAGCCCCGCGCACCGGCGGGCGCTCCGAGCGCGGGGAGAGGAGAGCGTGCGCTCGCCGCCGCCGCCGCCGCCGCGGTGTCGCCTTACTACTTGTGGCCCCGGAGCGAGGGGATGGCGGCGAGGGGGGAGAAAACACTCTCAGGTGCCCCGACCGCCGGCTCTCCGCCGCCGCTACCCAAGTGCCATTTATTTATTTATTTCATCACACTCACACACACACACACACACACACACACACACACACCCCGGGAGGCGCGGCGCGCATCTTCGGGCGGCCGCCGCCTCGCTCGGGGGGCCCGCCCGCCTCCTCCCTCGCGCGCGCACCCCGCGGCCCGGGTCTAGGAGACGCTCAATGGTCCGCTTTTTCGACCGAATGCATGGAAAAGATGGGTCTAATTCCGAAAAAAAAACCGGTCGCCATTTTGATGAATGATAAACGCGAGCGATGGGAAGGTGTCCGGACGGCGAGGTGCGGGCAGGTGCAGGGGCGGGGGCCGGGCGGGCGGGCGGGCGGGCCGGACGGAGGTGTCCGGGCCGGGCCGGGCGGGCGGGCGGCGGGCGGGAGGGAGGGAGCGGGGCAGGCGGGAGCGGGAGCGGCGCGGGGGATGGGGCCGGCGGGAGGTGGAAGCGATACCCACCGCCCGTATTGGTCCTCTTGGTGCTGCCGGCTTCCGGGGGGGCTTCGAGCGGCCTTTTCCGCGAGTCCGGCGGGTCCAGGTCTAGGGGAACCCCGGTGTGGGTCCCGTTCTGCTGGATGGGAGCTGCCGCCATCATGTTTGCAGTTCCTGCCGCCGCTACGGGGAGGAGGAGAAGGTTCTCCCTTTTGTGTTCGCTTTCTCTTTTTTTCTTTTTTTTTTTCTTTTTCTTTTTTTTGCGTTTGGAGTTTCTTAAGGTTGCCTTTTTTTTTTTTTCTTTCCCAAATCGGATCAATAGAAAAAAAAAAAAAAAAGAAAGCTGTGCGGCTGGTTGTCGGTCCTCACTGGGGAGGGGGCAGGGCGCGGAGCCGCTGCAGTGCAGTGTCGGGAGGAAGGAGAGCGGGAATGGAGGGGGTGTGAGGGACGGAGGGTGGAAGAAGGAGAAGAAAGGAGCGCGGGGGAGAGCGCCGAGCGGGGAGAGGGGCGAGTGAATGAGCGGGAGGAGGGCGCGGGAGGACGGCCGCGGGAGGAGCGGGCGCGGGCGGGCGGCGGGCGGGCGCGGGGAAGCCGCGGAGGAGGGGAGAGCGAGGGAAAGAGTGAATGGGCAGGAGGAGGAGGGAGGCAGGCAGGCGGTGGGAGCGGAGGAGCGGAGGAGCGGGCGGCGGAGGAGGGCAGGGGCCGGGCCGGAGCGCGGCGGTCCCCGCGCCGCTAGCGCTGCGCTCGCTCCCGCTGCGGGTGCTGCCGCCGCCGCCGCCGCTGCCGGAGCGGGTCTGCCGCCGCCTGGGCTGCTCGGCGCTGCCGCCGCCGCCGCCGCCGCCGCCGCTGCCCGGTCTCGCTCATTATTTCTCCCGCTCGCCGGGGGGAGGGGGGGCGGCGGCGGGCGGGGGCGGCGGCGCGGGGAGGGTGTGAGGGGTTGAGTTCGGAGACTCCCACACACTTCGCGCGCGGGTCCTCGCCTCGCAGCAGCGCCGCCGCCGCCGCCGGGGCCCGCGGGGGCGGAGGGGCCGGGGGGACCCGGGCGGGGGCGCGCGCGCGCGGAGCGGGGGGCGCGGGGCCGCGCGCCGGGGGGGGGGCGGGGGCGCTCCCGTGGGAAGGGGTGGGGGTGAAAGGTGGCGGCGGGGGGGGGGGACGGAGGGAAGGGGGGGAGCCCCCCAACACGGCTCAGGCAAACGTAAGCGGCTCGTCGCCGAAACCGAGGGGTTCCGAGCAACGCGCTAGGCGGGAAGGCGGGAAGCCGGCGTTACTGACAGCGGCGCCAGCCAATGAGGGGGGGAGGCGAGCCGGGCTCCTCGGCCCCTTTCCAATCAGGAGGCTTGGCGGTGAGGGAGGGCGGGGGGCGGGGTGGGCTCCCCGTCCCGCCGGGGCCGGCGGCGCGGCGCGGGTCTGGGGAGTCGGAGTGGCCGGGACCGCGGGGGGACGGGGTCCGGGCCGGGGTCAGAGGCTCCCCCCGGCACTTCCAGCTGAGCGCGTGCGTTTTCTGCGGCTCAGAGTGAGGCGAGAGGAGGCACTCGTTAACATCTCCCTCGTCGGAGATTTCCTCCCGGGTGGTGATGAGTCAAAGGAGTGTTCCTGACTCGCCCCGTGTGACATCCCCGGGGAACGCGGAGTGTCGCTCCCGCCTTCGCTCCTTTCGGGAACGAGCCAGGGTAGAAATAAATAAATGAAGGCAGCTAAGCGCGGGTCTTCCCTTCACGAGTCGCTGGGACGCACCCCAAAGACAGGCAACAGCTGAGCGTGTCCCGAAAATTAAATATTGATCGGAATATGCATGTAGGGATACAATCCATTGCAGTGTGCGCAGCTTAACGGTTTTGCAGATCTGGGATATATTACGCACTTGAACTTCAACCTAGAGGGAAGGCGGGGGGTCGGGAGGGGGGCATGAATTTGCCTGGAATCGACCTTGTAAGTCTGAAAAGACTCAGTTTACAGATGAGTCACCAGACCCCATGAAGTATTGTGCCCAAGGTCATCCATCAGGTTAGTAGTTTAATTCAGTCAGCGTGTTAGGAAGCAGGAGGTCTGGAGTCCAACACCTTGGTTTCAGTTCCTTGCAGGCGTGTTCTAAAAAGTGTGCCTTGGGCAAATCCAATAACATGTTTCTACTTACAGGTGACAGGTGATGCTCTTTACAGGTAGTGTATCCTGTAGTTATTACTGTCCTCTTTTCGGTGAGGACATTAGGGTTAGAGATATTAATAATGTACCCAAAGGCACACAGGTATAAACATCGTAATAATAATTCAAACTCAGTTCCTCCCGATTCCAAAGTGTGTCCCCTTGACTCTTGCAGTACACTGAAGCTTCAGGTCCCCCTCCCCACTTAAAACGGGGGCTGCACCCCTAGCTCTCACAGTTCTTACCAGTCAAATGAAATCATGTACATAGCAATGAATTAAAATATGCAGAAAGCTATAAGCACTCACTAGGTCTCTAGAACAAAGATGCTCCTCTATATTTTCCACCGCAGCACTTCAGCCTGAAAGATGGATTCAGTAGTAAGCAGGCATAGGAAAGGGCTTTCACTGCCATGCTGTGGCTTTCTAACCCCGCATGCCTGCATATCTGAAGCAATAATCAAAGCGAATGGAGTAAAATATAATTCCTGCCAGATAGAGAAGGGAATGGAAATGAATACTACCAGCTCCATTCCTAGCATTCTTTATTGGAAGGAGTCATTGGGATTTCCGGTGCTGTTCAGTTGAAAGATAGATAGATGATAGTCGGCTGAACACGGAAGAGGATGACATTTAGTTTGAGAATAAAAGTTCGTCTGGTGTGTAGAAAAACACACCTTCCCTGACTGTTTGCCTCAAGTCAGGGAAGAAGAAACGCCGAGAGCTGAAAGAAAGGGAAAGCAGGTAAGTTAGTGGATATTGGTAAACGCATGTGAACCGAAAGTCCAGAATTGTGAATATGATGTCATAGGAAACCACACCATAGGTTTCATGACCAAAATTAAGGAGGATTTATGCACAGAACCGGGTATGAGGAAACGGAGTGGTGGTGAGAGTAAAAGCAGGGTTTGGAGTTAGTGTGTGGTAGTCAAGATAGAAACAGGCTGATGCCAGACATTGTGCAAAGTGTTCTGTGAAGTGCACAAAAATATGTGAGGATGTTTTTTAAGCAAAAATTAGGGCTGGGATTTAGTACTAGATTGTTTCAAGGCAGTAAAAGAAGGGGGAGGAAGATAATTAAAGGTAAAGATATTTCAAAGCTATATTACATTAAAGCTTGGGCAAAATATTTAATGAAATGTAGTAGTTTTGGAGAAAGGCTGACAGAATGTGAAAATCTACTGTTAACAAGTTTCTAAAAATAAAATATTTCTAAAATAGTTCAGAAAATGTTTGTTATTGCCATGTGTAAGTTAAATCAAATCGCCTTACAGACATAAGCTTACTGAAAGTCACTGTGGTATCTTTTTATGGTATTTATTTTTTCTCTTATTCACTTTTTCAGACTTAATATTTAAATACTACCCACACTCCTTGGTGCCCAGAAGCAGAAGATATGATTTTTAATGTGCATAGTAGGCTTAATGGTAACCTAGCTATGATATGTCAGCAGTTACAGAGACCATCTTAATACCTGGACACTAAGGATCAGTCACCTATGAGCTGATTTGGTCGATGAAGCTTATCAGAGATTATATTCTAATTAAGCCTCCATTCTCTAGCATGTTTTGTTGTGTGTGTTTTTTAATTCTATTCCTCCATTTCACACTTATACTTCTATCATTCTAGTTATATAGACATCGACATTTTATCCGTTATGTTCTGCATTTTCTTACCAGCAATAAAACCGAAGAAATAAAAAAGCAGTTCCCAGTTCTTTAATAATTATTATACTATCCTCCTTATGCTACAAATAAACTTTCAAAAAGATAAAAGTTTGACCTTTTAATTTTTCTGAAAAGACGTGTTTTATTTTTTAATTACCCAAGAAAGCAGCACTGCATCTCTCTTTTAATCCTCATCTGAGGATATGCTTTTTTCTATTGATTTTTAGAGAGAGGGGAAGGGAAAGGGAGACAGAAAAACATTGATGTGAGAGAGAAACATCAATTAGCTGCCTCCCATACGCTTCCTTAACCTGCAACCTAGCATTCTTCATTAGAAGGAGCATCTAGGAGTCATTGGGATTTCTGGTGCCTTTCAGTAATGAGAGAGAGATGACAGTGCCCTGACAGGAATCAAACCCTCAACCATTCCGTGCATAGGGCAACGCTCCAACCAACTGAGTAACCCAGCCAGGGCTGCAACACTGCAAATTGAATGTTTTCTAACAAATTAAGGCACAAGAGAACTTGTCTTGCTAATTAGTTGATGAATTATAAGCAACTGTGATAGAAAATAATAATTTTCTTTATCAGCCTTCAGTAGGGGTTCTTTTTCCTCCTAAGTTTCGGTCTGAATAACCTGGATGTAAGATAATCTATTTTCAGTCATAATTATCAGCTTTCTAGAAAAAGCACAAATAGTCAACACCCACAAATATCCCCAAACCCATTTCTTTGTCTCCATGCTCCTGCTTTCCTACACACAGTCCTGTCACTAAAGAACAAAAATACCCCATTTCAGTGTTACTTCAGCCTATGCTTTGGGAAAATATTTTCTGAGTTTGTATTCTAGCGGAATTGGAACCTGAGTTAAGGACTCAAGTGCAAGTAGTTTATTTTAGAAGTGTTTTCAGGAAACACAGTAGGGACCTGGGAAAGTAAGAAGGGGGATGAAAGCAAGGCAATGAAGGGTGAATTACCAAGCAAGTATCACTATGAGCAGACAGCTTAATCTCATTGGGATTCCTGGAAAACCATTTAAAACAGTAGCCTCAGCAGAGACTGGTTTGGCTCAGTGGATAGAGCATCAGTCTGCGGCCTTAAAGGTCCCAGGTTTGATTCCGGTCAAGGGCATGTACCTTGGTTGCGGGCACATCCGGGATAGGGGGTGTGCAAGAGGTAGCTGATTGATGTTCCTCTCTCATTGATGTTTCTGACTTTCTATCGCTCTCCCTTCTTCTCTGTAAAAAATCAATAAAATATATTAAATAAATAAATAAATAAATAAATAAAGCAGTAGCCTCAGAATAATGTGTGAAAAACAATGGGTATATAGACACCAAGTCTTTGGTCACTGGTGGGTGTCTGTTCCTCGGGTACAGTAACTCAGTGCACACTAGCTAGTCTTCCCGCCCGGCATTGCTGCTTTTTGTGAAGACCTTCTCTGGGGACTGGAGTCTGTTCCGCCCTGGCACAGGCTAGAAATGCTGGGGGACTAACACACCCGTGTGAAACGTGGCCATCATTGTGGAAAATCCGGGTGCTCGGAAAAGGAAGGTCAATGAGTAATGGGTAGGGCGCTAGCAGTTTGTTGCATCCACATGAATTTAGGGAAAAACGGAAATCAGTCTTTCTGCAAAGTATTGGAAAGATAAATAACTATGAACGAATTTGGAAAGCTTAAAGACTTACAACACAAAAATAACCGAAGTTTTTATAATTATCACAATCCAAATATTGTCACCCATATTGTAATATGATTGTCAAAAGCCTGAATTATTTGTGTGTGCTTTTAAAACACATTTTTCATTTCTTAACATTATAAGATATGAAAAATCAATGTAAATATTCTGGTTGCTTTTCTATTCAGTGTAGCAGAAAGAAAATAGAAGCAAATATGTACCAAAAGAGTATCCACCTAATCTCACATCACAGGTCTTATATAACAAGTTCTATCAGTAGTTGTATTGATTAGAAATAATTTTCTAAGATTTCATTGCTTACAGAAAAATGATTTATTGAATTGTTATCTCCTCAAATATTCAAATATCTTTTACTTTTCTATATTAAATAATATAAATTCACTATGGTGTCTATGTTTATGAAACAATCTATGAAAGCTCACACTAATTTATGTAGAAACATAAATGTGTTATTAGCATTATTTCAAAAAAAATGCCAATACCTTAATTGCAAATACAGCATCCTCATAAAGAGATATGTTAGGGAGAATCCTAATTCTTTGGCATCAAATATATTTTCTTGATTTCTAATAGATCATTTTTTTCTGGCATTTTTCTAAATATTATGAAATGCATTTGTTGCCCTTTGCCTTAAAGATGATAAAACTAAACTAACACTTCCCGTAGTGCAATAAAAAGAACGTCATGACCATTTGGCACATTCCACAATGATGGTGATGTTCCACATGGGTGTGTTAGTCCAACAGCGTTTCTAGCCTGTGCAAGCTAGCTAGTCTTCCAGCCCAGCACTGCTTCCAGGCCCCAGAGAAGGTCTTCACAAACAGCAGCAGTGCTGGGCGGAAAGACTAGCTAGTGTGTACTGAATTACTGTCCCCTAGGAACAGACACCCACCAATGACCAAAGACTTGGTGTCTATATACCCATTTTTCTCACACATTATTCTGAGGCTACTGTTTCATTTATTTATTTAATATATTTTATTGATTTTTTTTTACAGAGAAGAAGGGAGAGGGATAGAAAATCAGAAACATCAAAAAGTCAGAAACATGTAAAAAGCTAATATTAGGGGAAGTTGGAGGTAAAGGGGAACTTCTATCCTTGCAACTCTTCTTTCAGCCCAGCCTTATCTAAAATAATAAAAGTGTAATATGCTAATTGGTCGGACAGCTGAATGACCTTCCAGACATCATTCCGGATAGCCTACCAGACGAAGCTGCAGCAGTGGGGGCTGAGGTAGAGAAGTTAGAGGCAATCAGGCAGGCAGGCCAGTGGCTAGGGGCAATCAGGCAGGCAGGCAAAGGGGTTAGGGCAGCCATGGGCAAACTAGGGCCCGCGGAGCAGAAAGAGCGGAGGGGTCTCTTGCTCTCCCCTCTGCTCCTTCACCAGCAGCCCAAGATGGGAGTGCCAGCATGGTCAGGTTGCTTTGTTCCGACCCTCTGGTCCAGTTTAAGAACCCATTGTGGTCCTCGAGTCAAAAAGTTTGCCTACCCCTGGGTTAGGGGCAATTAGGCAGGCTGGCAGGTGAGCAGTTAGGAAACAGCAGTCCCAGATTGGGAGAGGATTTCCAACTGCCAGTGTGGGATTGGGCCTAAATCAGCAGTTGGACATCCCCCAAAGGGTCCCAGATTGCGAGAGCGTGCAGGCCAGGCTGAGGGATATCCCCCCCGCCCCATGCATGAATTTCATGCACTGGGACTCTAGTTTCAAAATTAAAAGTTTAACCATCTAGTTCTGGCCTATCTACTTTGTGCTACAGTAAGTCATTTACCTGCTGTTCACTTTCCTCATCTATAATATGGGACAGTTGGTGGATTCTCTGTATGTCTCTAAAAACTATCTTTTTTAGTAGGTTTATTATAATTCATAGGATCTTACAAAGAAAAGTGTCAAAAATAAAGTACGAATTGTGTGCCTTAACATGTACTTTTAAATCAGTTAAAAATACACATTTTGCAAGTACAGTGAAAAAATATACCAGGAAAAACAATTTTGATGTTGTAAATAATGCATTTACTACATTCTCTATCATTTTGCATTTTAAAATGATTCATTAAAGTCTTCAGTTGAAAATATTCTGGGGACCACAATTCAGAATGTGAGTTTCATCTTTTAAACCATTTTGATATGAAAAATTGCTGATGTAAATACAGTAAATGATAAACATGGTAAGATAAAACAAAAAAGAAAACTATGGAAGTAAACTAAAGAAGCAATAATTGACTAGTGTTTTTCTAAAATATATTTTTATTGATTTCAGAGAGGAAGGGAGAGAGAGAGAAGCATTAACGACACAAGAGAATAATTGATTGGCTGCCTCCTGCACGACCCCTGCTAGGGACAGAGCCCACAACCCAGGCATGTGCCCTGTCGGGAACCCAACTAAGATGTCCTGATTCATAGGTTGAGCCTCAACCACTGAGCTCTGCCATTCGGGTAATAACTGAATAGTATTCATGTTATATGGACTAAGTTTAAATTACTTACTGTTGCATTAATAAAATATTTTAATTACACAGGCTTTATTTTGATAATGCTTAGTGTGACCTTGAATCTCCATGTGCCTGAGATGGTCCTGGCTTATGCTGATGTCCCAGAGCAATTATAAATACCCTCAAAATTGTCCCAATTTGGACAATAAATTATACTGGTCACCTTACTAATACTCAAGAGCTTTGACTTTTTTCTTTTAGCCTGAAAATTATGAAACATAAAAATATATTTTATATGGTAATTTCCCCATGTGTAATAGTAGAAATGTTTATCAGAGTTCAATCTTCTATTACACTGTGACATAATAAATTAAAACATCCCCATCCTCTACTCTCTATGATGTTTATTACCTACTTCTGCTTATCTTGGCTAGCGCTAAGACCAGAGATCAAGAAGAAAGGTAGAAAGTAGTAGACTAGAATTTTAAAATGTATCATTTTACATTTTAACGTGGAAATGACCATTTTGATAGGATGATTCTTCTTTAGGAAGTATTATTTGTATTAAGATGAGGTAAACTGAAGAAATCATAATTGATACATTATAAATTCATGTAATACAACTTCAAATAACAAACCACTGGAGCCCAGCTGGTATGGCTCAGTGGATTGAGCACTGTCCCAGGAGGTCAACAAGAAGTCACCTGTTGGATTCCATGTTAGGGCACATGTCCAAGTTTTTGGCTCAATCCCCAGTAGGGGGCATACAGGAGGTGGCTAATTAATGTTTTTCTTTCATTGATGTTTCCCTCTCCCTCTCTCCAAAAATCTATAAAATATATTTTTCAAAAATTGGATCCACAGATAGCAACAAGGAATCACTTACATTTTTGGATTATTGAGATTTCTTATGTGTTTACTTGCTGCTGTTCAAGTAAACCATAGTACTTCTTATGACTTCTAGACAAGCTTTTAAAGTTTCTGGTCAATGTTTCTTTCTAACGTAGTTTGCTGTTTCCATTGTTTATTTTAGGTCAAATAACAAGTTCTTTTTGTCTTATAACAATGCTACTTGTGTTTATAAGTGCAAGAAAAAAAATGGCATCCCTGTATATTAAAATAATTCCATTACCAAACACATATCTAGATTTTATTTAATGTTTTTATTTCACTGTGTAGAAACACTTCTATAATTGGTCAGAAGTGTCTAATTTCCATCGTGTAAATTATTCATGTGTTATGTCATATAATTGAGATGTTATAGAACTTACCTGCATTTTACATGTGGATACTTATGTGCATATGAGTACAAAGGGGTTTGTATGTCTGCATGTGTGATAAAAAGAGAGTGTCAAGGAGAAGCTTGGTATATCAGTTCTTCATAGTGTCTGCAGTGGGGACAGAAAAATTAGTAAATATATAATTTGCTTTTATTTAACCTTTTCTTCTCAAGGTTAAGTATTTGTGGGCTTTTAAAAATTATTTTGCTTTCTCGTTATGGAAAAATTTCAAATGCATTCAAAAGGAAATGATATAATGAATCCTACCTTCAAAACAATAAACTCCTGAATAATCTTGTTCCATTTATAATCTCACCCTGAGGACAATTTTGAATCAAATTCTATGATAACATTTTATTCTGAAAACATTACAGTCTTTAAAAAACTATCCAAAATGCTATTATTATATTGAAAATAATTGACAAAAACTCATAAATACTGCCATTATACAATCTGAGTTTAAATTTCCCCAATAGTCTTATAACGTGTTTCTCCCCCGCCCCCCACATTTTGTTTAAACTTCTACCCAAATAAATACATTGCAACTGGTTTATATGTTTCTTAAATCTCCTTTAATATCTATCAATTAGGTTTCAATCAGAGAAGCAGATCAGTAAGTTACATATTTTAAAAATGTATATATACATATATATTTACACACATGAATATATAGGTTAGATATAGGCATATAGTGATAGTAAAGTTAAGGGAATTAGTTTACATAATTATATGTTCTGGCTAAGCAAGCCCAAAATCTACAGATGGGCAGTCAGGAGGAAAAACTATAGGGGGAAGGGAGAGCAATTGCAGACCAACTGTGTTTGGAGTCTCCAATTTTCAGAGAGACATATTTGCTTTGATGACTACTCCCTGGTTAACTCAGGCCCACCCAGGATAATCTCCCTTTTGAATTCAAAATTGGAACTTTAATTACATCTAATAAATCCCTAGACAGTGGGATCTAGGCTATTGTTTGAATAAATAGAAGTTGTGTGCATTGTTCAAAATGGCTGCTGTCTCCCTTCTGTCCTCCAACTCTCACAAGCCACTACTCCTTGCAGAACACTCTAACAAGACACGCACTAAACGAGGAATTCTGAATGTCATCGCAGCAACGCTTTGTCAGCTGACACCGTACACATATCCTTAAAGCATAATCACCAAATAAAGATTACAACAAAATTACCTAATGACATATCGGAATGAGCTATCCCATGTAAAACTGAAAACATGCTAACCCTTCCCCGAGGGGAGGACATAAAATCCTGTGATAGCCTGTTAATTAAATACTGAAATATAAAATGAACGGTTATTAACATGCTTTATGTTACATAATAGGAGGGTGAGATGGATAATGAAAAAAATAGTGCATATAGTAAGTCACATCAAAATAATAAAGAAGCACACATAACGATTACAGTCTTCATTTCTGCAATGGCCGCATCATCCCAGCTGGCACTTCTTCCACTCTTCCATCACCCTCTTTCATTTCCTTCTTCCACTACCTTTTACATATATCCTTTGTCTTTAGCAAGCACTTCAGCTGGTTGTGGTTCTCAGTCAAGTAGAATTATGCAAAACTTAATTGCTGAAGGATTTTAGCTATTAGAAATCCTACCTGAATTGTGTTTTAGCTTTCCATTGACTTTAATCAAAGGACATGGGAAGACAAAGAGAAGCCCTAAGGGATCTCTTGTATTCCAGACATAATCCTCTTGACCCCCATGGTGTAATAGCACCTATTTTTTCTTGATAGGATCAACCACTGCAGCTGGCATAGCTGCCCCTGTCTCTTCCTGTTGATTCAGAGGCTCCAGAGGCCAAAGTGGCCAAATGGCAGCCTCACATTTCTGTTCAGTGGAATCTTTATGGTGTCCCCTGGTGGAGGCATTTCCTGCTTTGGAACTAAGATCTCTAGACCCCAATAGCTTAAGATCATGCAGATGGGGGGAAAAACAAAAACAAAACAAAACCAAAACTTTTTGCTGATTAAGATTACTAGGAACACTTAGGTTGCTTCTATATCTTGGTTATTGTTACTGATGCTTTGGTGACAGAGGGATGCATATATATTTTTAAATTAATGTTTCGGATTGCTGGATGGTAATATGCAAAGTGAAATAAGACAGAGAAAGACAAATACCAAATGATTTCACTTATATGTGGAATCTAAAAAGCAAAATAAATGAACACACAAAATAGAAACAAACTCCTAGATACAGAGGACAGACTGTTGATTGAGGGGAGGGGCATTGGGAAACTGGGTGAAAAGGGTGAAGGGATTAAGAGGTACAAATCACCAACTACAAAAAAGTCATGGAGATGTTAATACAGCATAGGGAAAATAGTCAATATTTTTGTAATAGCTATGTACAGTGCCCATGGGTACTAGACTTATGGGAGGGACACACTGTAGAGTCTATGACTGTCTGGCCACTATGCTGAAAGTAATACAAAAATAGTATTGTATGTAAGCTGTACTTGAAAAATAAAACAAGATCATTGAGCAATAGTGAGAGGAGACGCTTCTGTTTCCAGCCTTTGGATTTATGATTTAAGAATCGGTAAATTCTGGTTATGTGAAAAATGGCACCTTACGCTAAAGGCTGATTTAGAGCATGGACCTCCTCCTTGAGGACACTGCCCCAGTTTCTCAAGTTATTTTGATCTAGCTGGCACCATAAACGAGGTTTCAGAAGGACAACACCTACAGTCCAATCTAACCAGCTGCTTCAGAATGATGGAGGATATAAGACCTTAAATTCTATGAGCATGAGCTATAGAATTCATAATATGCCGGGGCCCTTTCTCAAAGTCTTCTTGGATTTATAAATTGACTCAGGTCCAGAATTTGATTGAGGGACCATGAGCCTTTATTTTGGTGATTCAAGTCAGACTTCTGGTAACTTAGAATTTTCTACTTACACAGATCAAGTAACAATCCTATCTAATAAAAGAGAAATATGAAAATTGACCATCACTCAAAGATACAATGTGGTCAAATATGGTTTCCCCCACCTGGACACAAGATGACCTGCAGAGAAGGGTAGTTGTGGGCAGTTAGCGGTGACCAGGCCAGCAGAGGAGGGGAGTTAGGGCAGACCAGGCCTGCAGGAGAGAACAGTTGGGGGGGGAAGGGGACCAGGCCTGCAGAGGAGGGTAGTTGAGGGGGGGACCAGGCCAGCATGGGAGGAGAGTTGGGACAGGTACCCAGGCCTGCAGTGTAGGACAGTTAGGGGGGACCAGGCCTGCAGGGGAGGGCAGTTAGGGGTGACCAGACTGGCAGGGGAGGGCAGTTAGGGGCAATTGGGCCATTCGGGGAGCAATTAGGTGTCAATCAGGCTGTCAGGGGAGTGGTTAGGGGTGATCAGGCTGGCAGGCAGAAGTGGTTAGGGGAAATCAGGCAGAGGCAGATGAGCAGTTGGGAGCCAGCAGTCCTGGATTGTGAGAGGAATGTCCGACTGCCTGTTTAGGCTTCACTAAGTGGGATTGGACCTAAACAAGTGGTTGGACATCCCTCAAGGAGTCCCAGATTGGAAAGGGTGCAGGTGGGGCTGAGGGACAACACCCCACCCCCATGCACGAATTTCATGCACCGGGCCTTTAGTTTTCATCTTTAGAAATTGTCATTTTTAATATATTCTAAGAATTCACATAATAAATAAATTATGTAGGTTCTTAAACATATAGAAGGCAGTTACAATTATTTTAATATAATATCTTTGTTTATTGACAATATTATGTCATTTCTGATATGGTTGTAATTGTTTACTTTTTCTCTAAAATATGAATCATATTGTATTGCTTTTCTGCAAATCTAGTATATTTATGGGATGTCAGGTATTATTAATTTTACCTGTATGCAGGTTTTTATAAATGTTCTTAAAACTTTTTTCTTGAATGTGGTTAATGTAAATAGTTTGAAATTTTGGGGTCTTGCTTTCAAGCTTTATAAGGTTGGGCCAGATCACTGTTTAATTTAGGGCTAATCTTACCCCACAATTGAGGCAAAACCCTCTTTATACTCTAGCTGATTCAGAGTGAATTGGGAAATTTTCCACTCTGGGTAGAGGGAATGGAAACTATTCCCAGCTCTGTCTTTCTGAGTACCAGTCACTATTACCTCTAATCCTTAGGCAGTTTCCTCCAATGCATGTGCTGCTTAGTACTCAGCTAAAGTCCCAAGAGGACCTTTCAGATTTCCAAAGGTATTTTGCTATGGGGCTCTTTTCTCTCAGTACTATGCCACTCTGAGAATTTTAGCTACCCTATCTGGTGGTTCCTCAAAAAGCTAAAGATAGAATTCCATGTGACCCAAAAATTTCACTCCTAAGAGTTGGGTACTTGCCCAAAAGAACTGAAAACGATTTTGAGCAAACACTTTTACATGAATGCTAATAGTAGCATTAGTCCAATAGCTAAAAAATGGAATCTTTGTCAACCAAAATCTTTGTCAACTAATGAAGGAAGTACAAAAGGTCATATTGTCATACAATAGAATAGTATTTGGCCATAAAAAGAAGTGAAGTACTTATACATGCTACAACATTGATGAACCTCAGAAACATTACCCTAAAAATATAATAAGTATGTTCTCATTAAATATAAGGTAGCCCATATACTCAACAAGAACATGTTGTATTTATCTGGCTGTTCTATAATGATAGAAGCATAAACACACACACACACACACACACACACACACACACACCACATTATGCTTTTGTTTAGCTTTTATTTTTATCTATTTTTATTTTTTCAATATATATTTTATTGTTTTTTTTAGAGAGAGGCAGGGAGAGTGATAGAGATCTAGAAACATCGATTCGAGAGAATCATCAATCAGCTGTCTCTTGCACACCCCCCCCCCACACACACACACACTGGGGATGTGCCCGCAATCAAGGTACATGCCCTAGACCAGAATCAAACCTGGGAACTTTCAGTCCACAGGCAGATACGCTATCCACTGAGCCAAACTGGTTTCGGCTTGTTTAGCTTTTAATTCCTGTCAAAAACATCATGTAAGAAAAAGTGTGTTACATTTCCTTTTAAAAACTAAGGTCTCAGTTTCATCTTCAGGTTTATTCCCAGCTCTCTGCCCCCACTCCAGTCCCAAACTATGTCACTTTTATCCTTTATACTAACCCTTTGAACCAAAACATGTTCCTGTATCTCCTTTATTAATCCTCAGATTGCAGGTGCTTATTTCGTTAACACAACCTTCCACCCCACTCCGGCCCTATGATCACGTGTCTTTATCATTCATCTGTTTGACTTGTTCTTTGTCTTAATCATTTTTACTTATTAGATGTGAACTGCGTTGCTTTGCCAGAATTTGTGTGTTAGGAGTTTATTGAGCTATTAATATGCTTTGTATCACTTCAACATATACAATACTCTAAAAATGAGAGACTTTTTTCCACTCAAAAGGTACCAAGGCTTAGTATTCTGAATCTGAAGTTTCTGCCTTAAGCCGGGACACTCAAGTTTTCAGTGTTTCAGGTCCCCAAGACAACTGCTAGGAAAGTAACTACAGGAAAAGCTCTACCCAAGAGTTTTTGAAGCCAGAGAGGTCTGTCAAGAAGAAGAAAGATGTAGTGAGAGTTGGGAATAAGGAAGTAAGACTACCTGAGAATCTGGGAGAGTTACAAATGGGAGACCATTGCATGGAGCTCCTTAAATGGGGAACAGCTGAGTGATGCTGTTAAAGGTCAAGCACTTAGCATTCTGGTCTTTAAGGCGGTGCTATATAGATTTTTGTACACTTATTAAGTGACATCACCATGTTAGGCTAATTGAGCCTGTCAGTGGATGCCCAACATATAGCAGGAGATGAACCACAATAGCATCATGGGGCATAAGGAAATAGTAATAGCCATAAAGTAAAGACCAGCACACCTCCCAACAGGTACCAATTACACTTCCTCCAGATCCTTGGATATTTCTGGGGAGGAAAATAGGCCCCCTATGAAATACAAAAAAATATAATTTTTATAAGTCTGGAGAGTGACGATATTGAATATGATTTGCTTTGTTTTAGAACATATAAAGCATGATACTTAGTATATGGAGCAATTATACTGGCTCCATTAATGTCCACTCCTGGTTTCTCAAGCTGCTCTGTGGTTCTGATAGAAAATGCCACCATTCCCTGTTGGAACCTGTCTGAATAGGCAGCTCTTCTGACAGCAGCAAAGTTCTCATCTATTACAGTTAGTTTCTAAACTCTCTTCCCTATTGAACTGTCCAATAAATTCCTATTTTGTGTCAATAAAAAAGATCTCTGAATTCTCAGCTTATTTGCAAAGTAAAGTTGAATGACAGATACTGAGTTTAATTACTATTATGCTCAGAACACCAGCTCTGTCCACCAACACAGCCTCTGAAATTCCCCCAGATACAAATGGTACTCATCCAGGATTCTTTCACTCTAAGGTAACAACTTGAAAACTGTTTACCAATTGCAAATATATTAGTGAATGTCCATTAAAAATAACAGTGAAGTATTTAGTTAGCAAATTGACTCAGATATGTCTGCATCTATATCAATTGTATAATTTATATTTTAATTTACTATGTATGTTCTTTTTACTCCTCAGTCTTCATAATCTCATATTGGGATATTAAATGTTAATTATTAACTTTGTGCTATTTGAAGTCTCTGCTGTTACCTACCTCTGTGATATTAGATAATTACGTTTACTTTATGCACTTTATTCATTCATAACATAAAGGATTTTATTAGATATTTTTAAGAAACCTTATAGTTCTGGATTTCTGTGTAATATGAAAAGACTATGAGATATGGTTAAGGAATCAAGGAAATGACTTCTTTAATTATTTCTAAAGAGTGAAATAGTTCATCTTAAATCTATTTTTTAGAATATTCTGTTACAGATTTTAATACATTATTATTAGCCAAAGAAGAATACAATGTACTGCAATAAATATTTGAAAATATATAAATGCTTAAGTAATTTTACATATTATGTGTGAGCCTGAATTCTTTACATAGTTTTAAATGTGAATGTATCCTATATAATAAAAGACTAGTATGCAAATTAACTGAATAGCAGAACAAAATGTCACTATAACGCACACTGACCACCAGGGGGCAGATGCTCAATGTAGTAGCGGGTTCATAGCTGGTGAGCGCAGAGGCAGTCTCTCTCACCTCTGCAGCAGTGCTAAGGATGACTGACTGCCAGCTTGGAGCAGGCCTTAGCCATCAGTTGAACATCCCCCAGGGCTCCTGGACTGCAAGAGGGTGCAGACCAGATTGAGGGACCCCCACTTTAGTGCTTAAATTTTGTGCACCAAGCCTCTAGTTCTTTTACAATATACTAGAGGCCTGATGCACGAAATCTGTGAAAGGGGCTCAGCTGCCGCAGCTGCGGCTACTTGCCTTGGCCTCACAGCCCTGGCTTCATTTGGAAGTTCATCAGGAAGGATGTTCTGAAGGTCAGTTAGCTGTCCGGTCTAATTAGCATATTACACTTTTATTATCATTATAGATACTAGAGGCCCGGTACATGAAATCTGTGCACTGGGGGAAGGGGTATCCCTCATCTCAGCCTGTGCCCTCTCACAGTCTGGTAGCCCTCGAGGGGTCTCTGACTGGTGGCTTAGGCACCCTTTCTAAGGGGAGTGGGCCTTAGTCAGCAGTCGGACATCCTTAGCACTGCTGAGGAGGCAGGAGAGGCTCCCACCACTGCAGCTGCACTCACCAGCCATGAGCCCGGCTTCTGGCTGAGCGGAGCCCCCTCTGTGAGAGCGCACTGACCACCAGGGGGAGCTCCCCTGGTGTGTGTCATAGCAACCTGTCATTCAGCTGTATGGTTGATTTGCATACTATCCTTTTAATGTATAGGATTATTATATAGGATGTCCTCGTGATCCACACAAAATGAAACTATTTGAAACAGTTGAACATGAATTATGTCATTGAGAGATTACAAACTGACTACCTCATTTTATTTTGCCAGTACTGTAATTCCATTTGGGGGGCCAACATTTAAAAATAGATTTTATGTTTGTTTTCTTTCTTTTTTTTTTTAAGGTTTTCTAGTGACCTTTGGGAAAAAAATCACATAAGATGGCGAATCTGACCTCACATTCATGTGTAGCAATAATTAGCCAAAGCTAAATAGCAGTTGCTCTTTTACACAGAGCATGGGCTAAGGGCTTGGCCATGGTTTCCATAACGAATACTTATTCTGGAGCACTCCACCCATTATGTTACTTGCCTGGGATGTCAGCCAATATGTTTACACTTATTTGTTCAGAATACTAATATTGAATGAAAACAAACTTTTTTTTCTGAAGTGACTGAATGCCAGGCAATCTTTGACTGGCATAATGTCCAAAGACCAACACTGAGTTATGTTTTCATCACAGGAAGAAAAATAGTTTTATCATTTTTGAGTTTGGATAAAAATTAAGTGGATATTATCTTCATTATGACCTTCTAAGTACCATTAAATGGTAGTTACTATTCTTCAGATAATCTTTCCCTGACATAAGAAAAGCTGTTTAGACATCTGAACACTGCAAACAAAAGCTAAGCTAGATATACATATGTAACTTAGGTTGTGATTTTCAGTGAAAATTTTTTTCCAATAAAAATGAAAAATATTTTGGAGGGTAGTCCCATACACCAAAAGGTTGCCTGTTTGATTCCCAATCAGAGGACATAGCTAGATTACGGATCCTATTCCAGGTCAGGGAGTGTCAGGAGGCAACCAACCAATATTTCTCTCATTATGATTTTTCTCTTTCTCACTCTTTTGTGCTCTCTCTCTCTTTTTCTCTCTCTCAAATCAATAAACATATCCTCAGGTAAGGAATAAATAAATAAATACCTTTATGAAATGGAAGAAAAGAAATATTACTATAAATTTACTATATGAATTAAACTTGCAACATTTATTTTAAAATTAATTATGATGAATTTTCAACAGTGAAGTTAAAGTTTAAAAACTTATTGTGAAAAATTAAATAATTTTATGATATAAAGACTTGAATTTAGAAGTTGTAAATATCAGCTTTAGTGTCTAATTTATTTCTTTATTTTGATGGCATAGAATTAAGAAAATTCTGATTTACAAAGACAAATTCCCATGGATAACAATAGATTTTTAAAATACACATCTTCTGACAATTTTATAATTCTTTTTATAATATGAAATTCATAATTTTATAAATTTACTAGAGGCCCAATGCACAAAATTTGTGCACTGGAGGGAGGGGTCCCTTAGCCCGGCCAATGCCCTCTCGCAGTCCGGGAACCCTCTGGGGATGTCCTACTGACAGCTTAGGCCTACTCCCCAGCTGGCAGTTGGACATCCTTAGCACTGCTGTGGAGGCAAGAGAGGCTTCCGCCACTGCTGCTGTGCTTGCCAACTGTGACTGGGATTTTGGCTGAGTTGTGCTGCCCCAGTGTAAGCGCACTGACCATCAGATGGCAGCTCCTGCACTGAGCATCTGCCCCCTGGTGGTTAGTGAGTGTCATAGCGACCAGTGTTTCTGCTATTTGTCCAATTTGCATATTAGCCTTTCATTATATAGGATGCTCACAATTTTATAACTCAGAAATCCCAGAAAAAATTATTACTAAAGAAAAACCTAAAAAGCTTAACATGACAGCACAAATGTAAGCAATGCTGGTCATCAATGTATTAAAATTTGGTGAATGTGCCGAGACCATTTTGGCTCAGGGGATACAGCATCAGCCTGTGGACTAAAAGGTCCAAAGTTCAATTCTGGTCAAGGGCATGTACCTTGGTTGTGGGCACATTGCCAGTAGGATGTGTGCAAGAGGTAGCTTATTGATGATTCTCTCTCATCAATGTTTCTAACTCTCTATCCCTCTCTCTTCCTTTCTGTAAAAAATCAATAAAATATATTTAAAAAATAAAAAAATTGATGAATAATATATTTACTTAACATGACTTTGAAATGGTAAAAGTATTTAAAAGCTCAAAAATTCAAATCAAATGTATTCAGAACACCAGCTTTTGTGTAAAATACCTGGAAGCACACAGTTTACAAAATATTGTTCACTGACCAATTAGCACAAGATGGAAATGCTTAAAAGGTTAGTAAAGTTTTACTTTAAAAGTAGTGATTAGTTTTCTTTTCCTTTTTCTTTTCCTTCTTCTTAACATTATTATAATAATTCTGAAAGAGAAAACTGTAATCATTTGAAGCAGGGAATTATTTTGATGCCTCCACCTTACATTCCACTAGGAAGTCTGAGATGGATGGCAGAAAAGGAAACAATGTGTTATACCCATGGATGTTTAGTTATCCTATCTAATAAAAGAGTACTATGCAAATTGACCATCACTCCAACACATAAGATGGCTGCCCCCGTGTGGTCAAAGATCCTGCCCCCATGTGGACACAAGATGGCCAGCAGGGGAAGGCATTTGTGAGGGACCAGGCCTGCAAGGGAGGGCAGTTGGGGGCGATCAAGCCTGCAGGGGAGGGCAGTTAAGGGTGACTAGGCCTGTAGGGGAGGGAAGTTAGGGGCAAACAGGCTGGCAGAGGAGCAGTTAGGTATAATTCAGGCTGGTAAGGGAGTGGTTAGGGGGTGATCAGGTTGGCAGGCAGAAGAGATTAGGGGCAATCAGGAAAGCAGGCAGGTGAACAGTTGGAAGCCAGCAGTTCTGGATTGTGAGAGGGATCAGGCCTAAACGGGCAGTTGGACATCCCTTGAGGGTTCCCAGGTTGGAGAGAGTACAGGCTGAGCTGAGGGACATCTCCCCCCCCCCACGCCCCCGTGCACAAATTTTGTGCACTGGGCCTCTAGTAAGGAAATAAAGATAAAATCCTTAAGGATGCATAAGTTGTATTGTCCCAACGTGCAAAATATCTTTTGATTGATATTATAACTCATATTTCCCAGGCTCCAGAATAGGCTATTGACATAATAGTTTTTTTCTAGATTTCATTGTTTGATTTGTATTCTGCTTTGGGAATTTGGTGGTTATGCTGGGGACATGATCTCACTCGTATGTGGAATCTACGGTAATGAACCAAATAAACTGATGATCTAAAACAGACCCTGAGACATAGAAACATGAATAGAATGTTGAACCTCAGAACATTTAGAAAATGATATAGAGAGTATATTTCTTCAGGTGGGAAAAGATTTCCTAAATAAGACATAAAAAATAAAAACAAGCCCTGGCTGGTGTTACTAAGTGGAAAGAGTTGCAGATTCAATTTCTGATTAAGGGCACAAACCTGGGTTGTGGGTTTGTTCCCTGCCCTCTGCTGGGGTACTTGCGGGAGGCAACCAGATCATGTGTCTCTCTCACATCGATCTCTCTCTCTCTCTCTCTCTCTCTCTCTCTCTCTCTCTCTCTCTCTCTTTCCTTTCTCTTCCCCATCCCTTCTACTACCTTTGAAAGGCTATGGGAAAAATATCCTTAGGTAAGTATTAACAAGAAACTAAAGAAATAAAGTATAAAAATAATAAAGGATTAATAAATGTTACTACATTGAAAAAAATCTATTCATCAATCTATCTTAAATAGTGTGAAAAAACAAGCCACAGAATTAAATAAGAATATGTAAATGTTCCTCCAAATCATTATTTTAAAAAATGGGAACTACTGAAACTGGTTTGGTTCAGTGGATAGAGCATTGGTCTATGGACTCAAGGACCCCAGGTTCGATTCTGGTCAAGGCCACGGTTGCGGGCACATCCCTGGTAGGGGGTGTACAGGAGGCAGCTGGTGGATGTTTCTCTCTCATTGATGTTTCTAGCTCTCTATCCCTGTTCCTTCCTCTCTGTAAAAAAAAACAATAAAATATATTTTAAAAAATGGGAACTACTCAAATGAAAAATGATAAAATAACAAGAGAAATTTTACATAAGGAGAATTTCCTATGAGTACAAAACACTTATATAGTTATGAGAAGATACTTAGTCTCATTACTAATCAGGAAGATGCAAATTAAAATCCCAGTGAGATGGGTCATAGTCATTAGATTTAAAAAGTTCTAATAGCTAACAGTACCAGATTGGGCAGGATATGAAGAAATGAAACTCTCATCCACTCTTGTAGATGTGTAAATTGGAGCAATCACTTTGAGAATAGTTTGTAGTCATCATTAGTAGACATTCAGGCTACTCAGAGATTTTTCTTCTCAGTGTTATAATTGCACTACCCCCTTGAAATTGCGTGGCTACATGACCTTTATCATTTCCAAAGGGGACATTTAAAAGGTGTGAATGATTAACCAAGTTTCCCCTCTTCCTTGGTGACTGGCAACATTCCCCAAAGAAGAATGTGGAAGAGACTCTCCCTACCCAATCCCTCTCTAAGATGAAAACATAAACAAGCAAGAAACAAACCTTTGATATTTTAAACACTAAGACTTTGGAAGTGGTCCTAGCACATTATGATTGCTACAGTATTACTACATTGAACATGCCTGGATTTATTAGCCAGCAATTCCACTAGTTAGCATTTGCCCTATTGACTCTGTGCACAAAGAGGCCATTTACATGAATGCTTTGCAAGAACATTAGGGTAGTAACAAAAATAATAATTAATAAATAAATCTATAAAATATAAAAGAATAAATAAACTGTAGTATGTAAAAATATAAAGAAACCCCAGGGAATTATTAATACAAAATTTAGGACTGCTTTTCTCTGGGTAGGGGACGACAAAGAGAAATGTACTCAAGGAAATATGATAGAGGGCTTTTAAATCGTAATGTTCTACTTCTTAAGTTGGGTGATGGATATATGGGGTTCATGTTATTATTTTACTATAACCAATCCTCATACATTTTATATACTCTTCTTCATGTATTCTATATTTCATAGGCTAACCTATTTTTAAAGCCATCAATAACAATTCTGACATACAACAGCCCATAATATAGGTTGAACCATATTTTGATATGTAGCCTATATAACCCCTTAAGAAAAGTCTGATTTTATGTCCAGTGGCACAGATGGATATGAAATTGATGATATTCTAATTCTACTTTTATGCTTGCAAAATGTTGGGCGATTTACTTATTAGCTCTTTTTCATTTTTATGTTTATGGAATAACAGTGATAATACCAGTTTGTTGGAAGATTAATGTTTTCAAAACACCTAATACCTGAAATTGTACCATATCCTGTATTAAAATATGGCATTTCCACTGAAAACACATCTTAGCTTCTGACTAATGAAAATTCTTGAATGAGTACGGGAATATTGGCAATCTAGATCATCACTGGCTTGTTTATAGCGATGATATGAAACATTTAGCTTAATGGAAGAGATAAAAGAGTGGTAGAAAACATATAGCCTTTTGAAAGCTGCAAGTTCAAACATATACCAAACTGTGAAAACACTTTAATAGTGCTTTTTGCATTATGAAAAAATCTGTCAGGGGCATACAAACCCATAGGTAGAGTGTTTTGAACAGAGTATAAAAATACAAACTTCTTACTTAGGATGTTAGCACTGAATGTCAAAATGCCATGTTGCTAGCACTGGTGTTAACTTTGAAGATGGCAGGTAACCATCCACATAACATTCGTTTTTCAAATGGTCATGAAAAGTATTGTCACTGCCAAAAGCACAGCTAAAATACCAGTTTTCCATGTATTGAAGTGCACAAGGTCTAGTGCAGTGCTTTCTTCAAAGGCAGAACATTAAAGAGAGGAGATTAAGGCAGGCCTGAATGAAACAGGAGTTAGAGGGCTGACTCCAATGTGGGTGAGCACAACAGATGTAGTGTCTGAGGCAATGTGAGAGTACCAGGTGGGATCTGAGATCACAACATTATCTACGGGATGTGACCTGATGGGTGGAAGCACTCCAGTAGTAGTACTAGAAAAAGGCCCCCTTCGTGTATGGAAAGTCCTCTGTGTTCACACTCGACCCCAGCCACAGGCAGACATATAGTTATTAGGGACATTCTGAGAGAAACTGTAGATTAGGACGTGGCAGGCTGGAACACAGATTAGGGTTTGCTAACAAAGAATATAAATCTGAACCCCAAATAAGCTACTAATCATATAGGAAAACATAAAATGTGGCTGTTCTAGCTGTGTTAACATAAATGTCTATGGACTCATACTAAGAGCATTATATTTCTTTCTTTTTAAAAAATATATTTTATTGATTTTTCACAGAGAGAAAGGTAGAGGGACAGAGAGTTAGAAACATCGATGAGAGAGAGACATCGACCAGCTGCCTCTTGCACACCCCCTATTGGGGATGTGCCCGCAACCAAGGTACATACATGCTCTTGACCGGAATCGAACCCGGGACCTTTCAGACTGCAGACCGACGCTCTATCCACTGAGCCAAACCGGTTTCGGAGAGCATTATATTTCTATTCAAAACTCTTCTCAGCTAGAAATGATAATATCAATAGTCTGCTAGACTAAGGCGAGTCTCAAATTTTGTAGCACACATAGCTACATTTTCAAAGTGAAGGAATTCTGTAAGTTTATTTTGCCAGGCCATAAAGGAAGGAAGTGGTTACAAAGACCATCCTGTTCACTAAGCTCCTTTTATAGATATTTAAAACGTTTTATTTAATTACATAATTACTGAAAAATGAAATTTCTCTGGGACTACCTTTATTTCAGAACTGTGATGGTTATTTCCTCTTTGCCTTTCTAGTTTTATTTTCACTCCTTCAAAATGCTCTCTGTGGCCCAGAAGGCTGACATCTAGGAACTGGTTCAATGGACATCCTTGTCCTCTGACTTCTGGATCGGATAGTCCAATGGGAAGCTCCTGCAATAGGGTAGAAGACAGAAGGGAAATAATATTGGGTATTCATTTCCTATGTTAGCTTGTCTTCAAAGGTATCCCTCCCCACCAATTCCTCTCTTCCTTGTTAATACAAGCCACACTTCACATCAAGGGGTGGAGCTTACTTCTGCTGCCTTTGATTGTGGGATGGCCTTTGATTAGCTTTGACAAGTAGAATGCAGTGGAAGGCCGTTCTGGGATTTCTAAGCCCAGGCCAAAGAGAACTGGAAGCATCTACTTGCTGCCTATTGGGAAGCAGCCTCTATGCAGTGAGAAGCCCAGGTAGAAGGAAGAATCAAAAATGTGAAAGCAGAGGCACTCACTACATCAAGTACTAATCTTCAGCCACGTGAGTGAGTTGCATGGTCTCCAACATGACACCCATTAAAGGTAGTTTTCTGTCATTCACATATGAGTGAAGTCCCCTCCCTGACAGCACTCGTGCTGGGTTTGTATGGACAACTGAATACCACGGAAGTGATGACAGGTCCCTTCTGAGATTATAAATTGCACTTGTAGTTTTCATCTTGGTGGCCCTTTCTCAGGTCACTCACTCAGGAAGCCAGCTGCTGTTTCCCCGAGGACAGAGAGGCGGCCATGGAGAGGCCTGTGTGGTGAGGAACTGAGGCCTGCCTAAAAACGCATGACGGAGACTTACTAGACTTCTGTGACTTCAATTTAGTAGACAGCTTGCCTGCAACCTCAGGAGACACCCTGAGCCAAAACCAATCAGTGAAGCTGCTCTCAGATTCTTAACCTACAAACGCTGTGAGGTAATACATTTTTTTATTGTTTTAACCTACTAAGTTTTGAAATAATATTTTACACAGCAATACATAACTAATGTATCCATCTTAGCCATTTAAATTCAATTGAGCCACCAGATGATTATAGCCCCAGCTGACAAGAGCAGAAGAAGCCATCAACCCACACTAACATATAAAACCACTAAAGGCAATAAAATAATTGCCATTTTTAAACTTTACATTTTGTAATGGCTTGTTTTGAAGCAATAGATAACCAAAACAGAAATGTGTTACCCAAAAGTGAGGTGTTACTGTAACAAAACCCTAAAACATGTAGCACTGGCTTTGGAACCAGGTAGTGGGGGTGCAGGCCATGAGAGCCTCAAAGAGACAGTCGATGGAGGCTGCTAAGACAGTGAGAAAATGTTTTAGCCTGGAGAAGAGGTGGGTTTTTGTCCAATTATGTAGAGGGAGAATGTTTGGAAAACGCAGTAACTTGTGGCAATGTAAAAGATAGATAATATATATATGATGAACTTGTGTATTTGGCTAAGGAAGTTTCTGGGCAGAATGTTTATGTGTCAACTGGTTTATTTCAGTGTACAGGATCATAGTAGGGTGAAATGAACTAAAGAAGGAACCATTCAATTTGCAAGCAGTATCTAGAGTACAAGTCAGCAAACATTTTCTATATTATGCCAGATAATAAATATTTTACTAATTACAGCCTCTAAGGTGTCTATAGCAACTCTGCAATTGTAGCACAAAAGCAGGCATAGAAAATATATAAGTGAATAAATGTGGCTGTGCTCCAATTCAAAAAAAATTGACAAGAGCAGATGACAATGTGGATTTGACTTTGGGGAATAGTTGACCAAACTCTGATCTAGACGGAATATTTCAAATAAGTATTTCCTGGTTGAAACATAAATTATTCTCATATTCAGCACACAAAAAGTTTTCAGAGTAAATTAAACCCTTGGGGTAAAGAGCAAATCCAGATTGCTGCCTGAAAAAAACAGCCATGGCATGAAGATCTGTTCAAGTGTGGGGTGGAAAGAGTCAGCTGATTAGGATTTGTCACATAGACCCTCTCAGCTAGACAATAGGGTTTTAAGATTCTTAATGGCTTGCCTTGTTGACCTCAACTAGACAATAGAGTTTCTAAGAATCTTGAGAAAGTACCTTTTAGGCCCTTTGGCTAGAAAAGAGGGATTTCAGGAATCTTAATGATATTGTCCCAACAGCACTGTTTCTAATGCCAAAGTAGAGAGACGTGGGTCTTAAAAAAATCTGTCTTAAAAATGTAGTATAGATTTACGGGCAGGCCAGAATTTTTAACAGTTTGAACTAAAAGAGACAGAGATAGTTCTAAATGAAAAAGACCTCTGTGCTCTTAATCTCCAATGAGCAGGATACAAGCTGAGAAAACTACTTAGCTGCAAATACATTCCACTTCTTACAGAAAAGTAAGGATGAAACAGGAGGCGGAGCCATGGCAACCATTCTCAGGGAGCATAAGTTGTCCCTAATCAGGAAAAATTCTTTCCCTGGAGGCAGAGATAATGGTAACCTCCCTGCTAGATTTCAGAATTGCTATGGGTCTTCTGTTTTACTCTTTTATACTGGAAGATTCTATTGTGGCTGCCATGCTCTTTCATCATTATTGCATGTTGGGTGTTTGTGGGACAGATGATGGTTTCTTTCATGTGAGCTATTTTTTCATTCACATTTACTCCTGAAGAACTTCAGAAATCCACCTCACCTACATCTGGCTCTGGTATAGATGACAAGTGTCTTCCATATGAGCTGATACCATAATGGGATGGAAATGTGCGGGGGTCTTGGGTTGGGGTGAGTGTACTTTGTGTGTGAATCATTATAGACTGAGGGCAGAATCTGGAGTGCCTTTCCAAACTCCTCCTCTAGATGTATATGCATGCAACTCCTAATATAAAATATGGAGTTTATTTCCCCTTTCTTTGTGAAAATGACCTGCTTTTGTTACTAACTCTGATCAGTCAAATGGCCATGGAATTGGTGAGATTGCGTTTTTGGCACTCACACACCCAGGCTTTAAGGTGATTGTTAACGTGATGGATATAAAATGAGCTGCTCAGATCAGACTTCAGGAGGAACTTGCTATTCAGCAGTGAGTAATGAAGACAGCACAGCAGACAGATGTCAGTTGTTGGCTCCCTCAGCATTTGCCTCATTTGTAGAGACGTGGTTTTTCTGAGGTCATACCCTTCCTGAGGACTAAATAAAGAAAGAGTATAAAGGTCTGGCTACTTTGTCCTGATGTGTGATATCTGCTTAAAGTAAGTCAGCCGCATCACAATTTGATTTTTGCCTTTCCTTTACCCAATATTACATTTTTTTTAACCTTTATTTCCTCTTAGGTGTTCATTCCTAATAAACAACTTGTACCACAAACTTCTCAGATCTTCTGGAGAATCCAACAAGTAAGTTCTACCTCCTGCTGCCCCTCAGAATCCAAGTAGCAATGCTGGGAAAAGACAAATCTATGGGAAAAGGCCACATGGAGAACGCTGTGGTTGAGAAACCTTGCTGAGTCTCATGTCAATAGATAGTATCAACTGGAAACTGTATGAATGAGCCATCTTGGACCTCACAGCCTCTGTGAACTTCCAGATAACTATTGTCCTTCCTGACACCATGTGGATCAGAAGAATGACCCAGTGAACTCAAACTATGGGAAAATGAACAATAGTAAAATAGTTGTTTTAAACCACTAAGTTTTGGGGTTCTGTGTTATTCAGCAATAGTTTACCAAAATATTTACCCATTATCTCCTTGCTAGATAAACATTGTGCCATCCTTTTAAGGGCCATGCCTGTCTGACAATATCCTCAGTAGCGACTGTCTCTGGTTACTATTAACTAATAATATTTTCCCCATTTTTGGTTTGTTTGTTATTCCGCACCTGAGGATATCTTCCCATTGATTTTTAAAGAAAGTAGAATGGAGGGGGAGAGACAGAGACATCAATGTGAGAGAGACACATCAATTGGTTGTCTCCCACATGGGCCCCAACCAGGGACAGGGATCAAGCTTGCAACCAAGGTACATGCCCTTGACTGGAATCAAACAGGGGACTCTTCAGTCCATGGGTCAACACTCTATCTACTGAGCCAAACTGACCAAGGCTATTTTTCCCATCTTGATAGCCCCAGATTATTGTGCATCTGTGGTGAAATTCAGCATTGCTTTTTCTTATTTTATATAAAAAAGAAAATATCCCCGTGCTTTTATAAAAATCAAACTGACATGATTTCTAAATACAGGAGTTTTAAGGGGCAATCTTTTAGACATTACTCTCTTTCTCCTTCCTTCTTGCAGATACAAATCTTATCTCTGGAAAGAGGCACTTTGGCTTACCCCTGCTTATAAACAACAGGCAAGAGGTAAGGCCTATTAATCTCATGTACTTTCCAAAAAAGGAAAAACAATCACTAAATGTCTCTATCAGAAGGTCTTAACCCCCAAGTAGGGCATTTTCCTACCACTGTGACATAACCAGTAGTATTTGACAATCTGACATGCTTTGAACAGACTGTAGAAAATGTGGCCTTAAACAAAAGCAACTAATGTTTAACTATAGCTTTGTAAGAAACTTGTCAGGTGATCATTTTAGACCAAGAAAACCTTTAAAAGATTTTCAATATATTTTTTAATCTTTTCATAATATTAAAAATGCTCTTATATTTAGTTTCTCACCCTTTATTAATAAAATCAAGTGAGTATCAGCAGTTTGATAAATAAATTGCTTATTAAGTATCTACTCCATAAATGATAGGTTTTTATATTTCTGCTAGTTAACGTTAAGGTATTTAGAAAACTTTTGAGTAATTTTGGTAATCCTTTACTCATTTTCAAAATTAAGGTTACCTTTAATCCTTGGTCTAGGCTTATGTACATTGTCTCATTATATTATCATTATGATTTTTATTATTCTCCCTTTTTATTCTTAAAACTGTACATCTCTGGATGACAAATTTTATGGTTACCTTATCTGAAGACAAAACTATGATATACTTATATCAGAAAATATTATTAGAAATATTTAAATATTTTAAATACTAGTATTTTTTGCCAAATAATATTGAAGTATTTTTAAGTGTATTTAAAATCTTAAATAAGATTAACCTAAATTTTTAAAGAGTTTAAATTACTTTAGAGATATTTGATTGAAAATGTATTTTATCAATTTGAGATAAGCTTAAAAGTAAGTGTACATTTCATAAATTGAATTTTATAATTATTATCTATAAAATATTTTCCAGTTACTTGAAGAAGACAAATGAGGTTTGAAATCACAAAGTAATTAAAGGATTTTTTTGATCAGTAGTAGTTACACAAATTAGAAGACATGTCAGTTTTATATTAATATTTAATAACTTGATTAAACTTTGACTGAAAGCCTATTTGTTTACATATATGTAAATTGATTTTGAAATAGAGTCTATAGATTTAGGTAATGTTTACATTATGTCAGTTTCTAAGTTTATATATTCCATGTAAATTTTGGTGCCTATAGGATAAGTTTGAATTTAGAAAAAAAACAGCAAAATAGTAGAATTAGAGATTAAGATTAAATTTTAAGCTTTTCATTCTGTCAGCTTCATTGCTTTGATATTTGAAAAGAGATCATATGCACTGGAATGAAAACAATCCATGATAGTTGTTAGCTCTTTTGGAGCCCTGTTTGCCAGCAATATCCCCAAACTCAGACCCATCCTCTGGTCTTCTTTCCTTTGTGAGTCTTATCCCTATGAACTGCACCACTCAATCTCTCTTGCCCTAACTATCAGGTAAAAGACTGGTATCCAAAATATAACAATGATTCTTAAAACTCAACAATAAAAAGACAAATGACCCATTTAAAAATGAGCAAAGGACTGGACATCTTACCAAACTAGAAACAACAAAGATATCCTTCATTGATGAATGAATAAACAAATTATGGTACATTCATCATTCAGTGGTAAAATAAAGGAACTATCACCCCACAAGAAGCATCTTAAATGCATACTTTTAAGTGAAAGAAGACAGACTGGAAAGGTTATATAATTCAAATTATATGACATTCTGGGAAAGCTAAAACTAATAGAGATAGTGAAAAAGTCTAGTGATGACCAGGAGTTCAGGAAGAGTGGAGAAGGCTCTAATGAGTTAACAACAGTTTATTTGAGGGGGTGATACTATCCTGTGTGATATTGTAATAATGAATAAATAATATTGTGCATTTATAAAAAAACCTAGAAACTTTTTAGCACAAAGAGTAAAAAATGTTTGCAAACATTAAAAAAATATGTAGCATATTGGAGAATCCACATTGTGACAAAAGAATCTGTCAGTATTACAACTGCATAAAACAATCCTCAATGAAGAAATTAGAGAAACAAGGTGCTTATATAAATTAATTTGGAAAACAGTGGAGCCTATGATGCTTAAGGCAAAAAGAACTGATCCTAAACACTGCACTTTGGTTGACAAAGCTGTTCCCTATAGGGGTAAGAGTTAACAGTGCTTATATGTAAGTGTGTGTGTGTGTGTGTGTGTGTGTGTGTGTGTGTGTGTGTGTAAGGGGGTGAATTGAACAACTGAACAACTAAAATGTGTGTGTGTGTGTCTGTGTCTGTGTGTGTGTGAGTTTGAATTGAACAACTAAATAAAGTGTAGAGGTTAGAGATAGCAAGGGGAAGAGCTACAATGATCTGTATGGTAAAGAATCAGAGTAGAGACATCATTATGAATTCTTATTTAGCTTAATATAGAAATAGATGGTTTACATATAGAAATATATTGTACACAGGGAAGTATAGCCAAATATAGTTCTTTCTGTCAACTGAGAAATCTTAGATTCAATGACAACCCAGTAATAACAAGTTTGTCTAGCACCCAGATTTTGGTTTTGAATCCCCTTATCCAACAAAAGGAACCAGGGTTTCTTGAATAAATAGGACTGTGTCAGGAATTACGTAAGGTGGGTCTGGATCAATTTGTGGTGCTAGAAAGTAAGGAAATGTTATGGATTAAACTTTGCACCTACCGCCTAAATTTATATATTGAAATCTAATCCTCAGTGTGATAGTATCTGGAATTGTGGCCTTTGAGATGTATTAGGTCACATGGGTGGATTATTATACTTATGAGAAGAGGCAAGAGACATAGCTCTCTCTCTCTCTTTCTGCCAATGGAGAATAATATGATAAGTCAATTGTCAATAACCCAGAAGAGGGTTCTCACCAGAATCCAACCATGCTGGTATCCTGATCTTGGACTTCCAGTTTAAAGACAAAAAGTATTTTTTTAACCTTTAAACTACCTAATTTATGGTATTTAATTTTAGCAGCCTGAAATGTCTAAGTTAGGAAGTGCTGAAACAAAACAAATAAAACAAAAATCTCCACTGACCAGGTATGTTGAAGCATTAACAGAGCCAACCGAAATAATTAGAAATGGCAAAACCTGGACAATTTTGAGCAACAAAATAATGGGTTATAATCCAAAGTATAAAATAAATGCCCATGAGTCCACATTGATATAAATAAATATTTGAATGAATGAATGAGTAAATAAATAAATAAATAACTTGGGGAGATAAGACAAATCTTATAGGAGAATTACAAATAATTTATCCAGGTACACTGTCTTTTTAGAAGGAAAACATTTCCAACTCCTTAAGTGTGAGGTGTGTATAGTGATTTTTCTTCCTTTTTAAAAAAAAAACATGGAAAACAAGGGAAAACAAGCAATGAGAAAACCTGACAAGTACTACTTCAGCCAGGTCAATATCAACATCAATATTAAGTTACAAATAAGTTGATGACGTGTCCTTAATATGATGTGATGAAATGGTTTTATATTTATGGTTTTCCTCCCTAAAACCCATAACTCCAATCTAACTATGTGGAAAAAACAATTAAAAAAGAAAAAACTCCAACTGAGAAGCATACAACAAAATACTTGACATGTATTCTTCAAAACTGTCAAGGTCATAAAAAACAGGAAAATTTGAAAAACTGTCACAGTCAAGAAGAGCCTAAGAGATAAGACAACAAAAATTTTGGAACAGAAAAAGATCTTGAACCACATGGTGAAGTATCCATCTTATACCGATGTTTGAAATTTTAACCCTGCTATTTGGCTTCTGTAAATGCTTTCTTGCTTAAATAATAAGGAAAATAAGACTACTCCCACTTCAGAGAGGCCATTAAACTTGCCCCAAACAAAGTTATCAGTGCTGACACCAGGCTAGGCCTTTGGTTGACGTCTCAAGGTACCAGCACATAGGGGCTCTTTAAGAACTTGCAAAGAGGACCAGAAACACCCTATATTTGGGAGACAAAGAAGGTAAAAAACATATAAATAGGGAAAATTCCTGCATGTTGGGGCTCAGAATTTGAGAGAAATTTTCCTCTGGACCCTCGCGTAATAAATGTAACTCCAACTCTCTAATATTGCTTGGTTCTTCTCCGGTTTTCTGTAACATTGGGAATAGGGGTGCCTACCACTTGTGCTGTCAAAAATACACTTTTAACTTTTCCCTCTCCCAAAGTTTAACTACTGATAGCTTACATTGACTGGAAGCTTTAATGGTAGCATTAACAGTCAATTAACACAACACATATTTTATGTTACATGGATTGTATATTATATTCTTGAAATAAAGGAGACTAGAGAAAAGTGAATATTAATAAAGAACATAATAACAAAGAGAAAATACATTTATAGAACTGCATGTAATTATTGAAAAAATACATGATAAGTATGCCCATGAAGTTCAAACCTGTTTGGTTCAAAGGTCAGCTATATACGGTGACTAAGGAAACTTGAATAAAGTATGGACTTATGTTAGTTCATGATCCATAATAATGTCAGATATAAACAAAGAAGATATTGCAATGCAGGGCATAAATGAACTCTGTATTATCATCTAAATTATTTTTTCTGTAAATCTAAAACTATCCTAAAAAATAAATTCTACTTTGAAAAAGAGAGTCTATCATGAAGTCTGACACATAATAGGTTATAATCAGTGCAAAGTTAGGAAAGCTGTACCTGCATGAATTCAAGAATTTTACTCTAGAGAATAGAATGAAATATAACAGCTTAAAATAAACCAAAGGACTATCTCCCTCAATTTTTGTATAAAGAAGGAAAGTAAAAACAAGAGATGGTCAATGAATTGCATAGAGTTGTTAAAAATACCTTTCCCAAACAGAATTGCTCAGCTATTGAGACCCCAAATTATTGGAGTATTTATCTGCATATCTTTATCACGAATTAACCTTCCTAAACTGAACAATTCTAATGTCATGAAGGGATAAAGTAAAGTTAGGAGCCTCAGTTAAGGACTTTTAAGATAATCTGGTTGTATAACCACACATGTTAGAAAAGAAGATCCCCTCGATGTAAATTAGCCATTAAGTTAGAAACTGGAGGAGTTTAAGTGATGGAAGCCTGCCCTGCCCAATGTGCCTCCGTTGGCTGAGCGCTGTCCCCTGCACCAGCAGGCTGCCTGTTTGATTCCTGGGCCCTGGGTTTTGGACTGGATCCCAGGCGGGGGTGTGCAGAAGGCAGCCAATCGAGTTTCACTCTCATATCAGTGCTTCCTTCTATTGCTCACTCTCACTTCCTCTTTCTTAAAAATCGATTTAAAAACATATTTTATAAAAATGCTATATTATGCTTAGCTCTTGGAAAACTCTCATTTAATGTAGTCATTATAGTGCTCATTAGAAGAATTGAGGAAAAAGCAAAAGGCTTTTTTTTTTCTGATAAGGGCCTGTAGTTAGTGAAAGATTTTTATTTTATAAATTAAATGATTGGAATGATAATAGACACAAAGTAATCCCTAATACGTGTCCTCACCAATAAATTTATTGTTGAGCTAAGCTATAATTTAGCTTATAGGTATCTTATATTCATGTGTTGATATATATTTAAATAGTTTATATTAAACATCTTTAGTTTTGAGTCATTGAAATAATGTAATCATTTTAATATTTTATAATAGGAAAGGCTCAATTAAGTCTAGGAACATGTGTTCCATTTTTTCACATTTTCCATTCGGGATAGAAATCAATTTAACTGTTAAAATAACGCTGTATTAAATAGATGTCTCTCTACAAACAATGAAAAAATAAAAATTGCAGAGGAACTAACCAATTTGACCCTTTTATGCAATGCAAATAGACCCAATGCATTGGTCATCAATATCCTGTAGAAAATTTAGTTGGTAAGGATAGTAAATTACAGTTACTCCATTTTTTTCATAGTTGACTTATGCTTACACAGATGATGGCAATTATTAAATATTGTGTTGATATTCATATACTAGTATACAATATAGCAGAGTTAGAGATTATTTGAGAATAGAGGAGTGCTTTAGAAAGATTAATATTTCAAAACATTTACTGTGGAAGCAAAGCTTAAATAAATTTAACAATAGTTCATAAGGAGTCTAAATGTTTAGTGACATTTTGGCCCAATGTCATTTTTTAAAGAAACAGAACGAGAAACCAACATATTTATTTGGAACCATAAAAGACCCCGTAAAGGCAAAACAATGCTGAGAAAAAAAAGAATGAAGCAGGAGATATCATGCTACCTGACTTCAAATTATACTACAAAACTACAATAATTATAATAGCATAGTATTGGCAGAGAAACGTACACACAGATCAATGGAACAGAATAGAGAGCCCAGAAATAAACTCACATGTATATGGACAGATAATTTTCAACAAAGGAGTCAGAAACACACAATGGAGTGAAAATAGTCTCTTCAATAAATGGTGCTGGGAAAACTGGAAAGCCACATCCAAACGTGTGAAACTGGATCAGTTTGCCCCCTGTGCAAAATTAATTCAAAATGGATCGAACACCGAAATATAAGACCTGAGACAATAAGTTCCGTAGTAGAAAATATAAATACCAAACTTATGGACCTTGGCCAAGAGAACATTTTATGAATTTGACCCCAAAGGCAAGGGAAATAAAGGACTATATAAAACTAAAAAGCCTCTGCACAACAAAAGAAACTGACAACAAAACAAAGAGGTAGCCAATCAGAGGGAGATAATATTTGCAAACAGTAGTTCCAACAAAGGTTTAATTTCCAAAATATATGCAGAACTCATGAAAGTCAACACCAAACAAACAACCCAATCAAAAAGTGGGCAGGGGACTTGAAAATTCACTTCTCCCAAGAAGACTTATGAACAATTAATAGATACATGAAAAGATTTTCAATCTCACTAGTAAATCAAATTTCTCTAATTTGCATTAGGAAAATGCCAATCAAAACTACAATGAGATACCACTTTGCACCTGTTAGAGTGGCCACTATCAACAAGACAAGCAATCACAAGTGCTGGAGAGGCTGTGGGGAAAGGGAACCCTACATTCACTGCTGGCGGGAATGTAGTCTGGCACAATCTCTATGGAAAGTAATCTGGCAATTCCCCCCAAAATTAAAAATACAACCCAGTAATCCATCTCCTGGGTATATGCCTGAACAACTCAAAATCACGTATTCACAAAGATATATGCACCCCTATGTTCATTGCAGCAATATTCATGGAGGCCAAGACATGGAGACAGCCAAAGTGTCCTGGGATAGAGGACTGGATAACGAAGAATGGAATACTACAAAGCCACAAGAAAGGATGAAATACTGCCATTTCTAACAACAACTTGGACGGACCTTGAGAACATTATGCTAAGTGAAATAAGTCAGTCAGATAAAGCTAAGAACCATATGGTTTCATTTATATGCGGGATATGAAACTGAAACTGAAACTCGTGAACTCAGCAGTGTGGTGATTGCCAGAGGGAAGGGGACCTAAAATATGATGACAAGAAAACTGACTTTGGGTGCTGGGCTCACAGTGCAATAGACAGATCATGTAACACAGAAACCCACACCTGGAACTTGATGGTCATGTCGAACAGTGTCACCCAATAAATTTAATTTAAAAAAGGTTTAAAGAAAGAAACATGTCAATTTTGGTTTGTAAACTAACAATTTTTTAAACATCTCTGGTGTAGAGGTTACTTTTATTCTCCGATTTTGATAATCAAAACTTTTACTTGTACTCTGAATGCGCCTATAATGCAAGCTAAATAATATAGCACATTTACCCAGTGTAATTATTAAAGTAACTTTCCATAGCATTTTTAAAAAAATGAAAGGCAAAGACCGGGAAGCCATATTTATAACATATCATTACACCTCTGCCACGGATTGCCATCCAGATAAGCAAACGCACAAACAAAATAATCTTTTAGAGGATGGAAATAAACTCAATATATAGGAACTGAAATTACTTTCCAGTTGATTATCAAGAAAGTTCCTTTATCTTCTGCTTTTTAAACCTTTAAGTTTCTCCATTATATTTAAACGCTATCTTCTGGGGAGTGCTTTTCACAATTAATTCACAACCTCCCCTTATATTATTTATTCTGTGACTCAATTAATAAACAAAGCCTCAAGTAAATTAACTGTATATTAAAGAATCCATCTAGAAATATTGTGGTGCTCTCCTGCCATCTGCATCGTGAAGATAAGCAGTTTCCCGCTCCGGCTGCTAGAGCCCAGCTTGCAGCAGGAGCAGCTGCTCCAGCGCCAGGGGCTGCAGGAGGAATGGGTAGAGTTTCTAGGTGACTCTGGTGGACAGAGGACACCTGTGCAATGGGGAGGTGACCATCCCCTGTCCCCCAACACCTACTAGGTTGGTGGCTACTTCAAGGAACGCCTGCAGTTCCCACCGACGGCTCGGTTCCCAGCACCTGGGCATCTCCAGCCCACACCCTGTGGCCATGCCCCATCTGCACCCCAGAGCCCGGAGCTGCACCTGGAACATCAGGACTACCCGCCTGTGCTGCTTCTCCCTCCGGAAGGAACCCAGCACCTTCTCACTTGCCTTCCTGATGCATAGGAAAGTGGAGAGAGAGCAAAGGCTCGGGAGAGGAGCTCGCAGGTCTTATCAGAAGCAGGGCCAGGGAAGGTGGACGCAGAGCCTGGGGGGTGGGGAGCCACACAGGCTGGCAGCGCTGCCTGCTGACCACGCCTGGGCGCTCAGACCTCTTCTGTGTCCATTGCGATGAGAACTGTGAAGTGCACACGCTGGGGCCCAGGCCGACAGTTGCTTCGAGGACTCAGAGGAAAACACTCACCAAGGCCCCAGGCCCCAGATGTACAGATTTGCAAGTTTTACCTCGCCAGGCCTGATGGTGTGCGCCCATAGGGCACCTCCCCACCGGAGGCTATCTCACCCAAGGTTTGTGCTTCCTGTCTCCTTGGATTGTTTCCTGTTACGTCTCGCTTTCTTTTCTTGCATCAGTTCTGGGTTTTCCACTTCCTCAGAGAAGGGGCCTTGGGTGGGGAGGGGTGCATGGCGGCCTGAGGTACCCGGACCCTGGCCTGGTCCCCTGCTCCTCTGGCTGGAGACAGAGATTGAGTTCCTAGCTTGTGAGAGGACGGAATAACTTTGTTACCTCTTTTGTCTGCTTTTAATTATTTGGAATCTAAATAAATTGCCTGTATGAGGGGGAGAAAAAAAGGTCACCTCCATCAAGGGGGCTCGGAGAACATATAGACGGTAGTTTTGAGATCTGTTTGGTCAGGGTCAAGGAAAATGCATTTATTTCCCCAAATTCTTACTTTGTCCTGTTGATTAGACCACATACTAAATTAGATAAATGGTTAGTGCTGTTGCTTCGTTACCATGGATTTTCATTTTCAGTAATTCTTCAGTAAGTAGAAAAGGAAACTTTTGCTTTTTTTTTGGGGGGGGGGTGTTCTTTTTTATTCATTAAAAAAAAAGATTGTCGATGTCTCCTCTTGAATTAAACTCTGATTATTCCTTTACACTCCCCCCTTTATTCACCTTTGATTTTGCTTTTTCTTCAGTTAACTGTCTCTCCTCATTCTAAAGTTAGCTCTTCTAAACTTGACTATCTTCCAAAATACTTTCTGGCGATCTTCCAAGGCTTTCAGCACTGATATGTGTCAACTTCCAGGATTTTTCAATATGTTGGTTTGTTCCTCTTAAAATCCGCCTCCCCCCCAACCCTGTTCATGTGTTGTAAATTTCAGCTTCATTTCTTAGTGCATAAATTAGGCAGTTCCTTCATCCCCATAATCCAGAAAGACTGAGGTACAGTCTCTGAAGCCTGGCCATCACCTAAACTTGGGGGCAAGCTGAGCAGAAAAGAGCGTGCTGGTTCCATTCAATTTTATTATTACACATTTAGTGAACCTAGAAGATGATTTTAAATTTACCCAACTAGACTTTTTATGATTTGCAAAAGCACCAATTTAAAGCCTTAATGGAAGTTTTTTTAATTCACTCACAAACCACAAAATGAAATTTCGCAGCAGCAACAGTGATCCTTCAGAAACTCCAAGATTATTTGGATGATACGGTCCATGAACTTGGCATGTGGTCCATCACTGCTAGACCTCCAGGACTAAATGAGGTTTTCTTAGTATTTTCATTGAATCTGCAGACATGGCTAAGGTAGTTGTATTATCATAACATCCTAGGATTCATAATATCCAGTTTGTTCTTCGCCATTGTCCCATGGGATCTAAGCCTTACTCTATCCTTCTTTACTTTATAATTTATTCTAGTGTTAAAGAACACATTTCTATTAGACACTATATATTTCTTATGTTTGAAGAACATTTTCTCTTGTTCAGTGTTTGTAGGGAACAGGACATGATACAAAAACCACTAGACTGAATATTAAGAGACCTGGCTTCATGTCTTAGCCCTGCTATGTCTTGACTTATTTGTGTTTTTTTTTCCCCAAAATTTTTTATTAAGGTATTATATATGTACATATCTTACCATTGCCCCTCCCCTCCCGACCATGCCCTCCCTCCCCAGAGTTCTGTGTTCCTTGGTTGTACTTATATTCATGCATATCAGTCCTTCGGTTGTTCTCTTATCTCCCCCCAGGTCTCCTTCCCCTCCCTGCTGTCATTTGACAATCTGCTTGTTTTATGGTGACTATCTCAGGACCACAGTAATAGAGTCTGCTCCTCCTCTGGTTCTCACCACCCCTTCCCCTGGGTCCCACTCCTTCCCCTGTGACACACGGCTCTCCCGGGGCTCTCAGCCCCCTGGGACACTTGGCTCACCCGGGGCACATGGCTCCCTGGGACACACGGCTCACCTGGGACACCTGGTCCCTTTGGGGGACACGGCTCACCCTGGGCACATGGCCCCTGGGACACACAGCTCATTTGTTTTTATATTATTTAATTTCCTTTTAAGGAATAGAAGGCTTCCCTAGCAAACAGAGGCAGAGAAAAATTTCTAGGGAGAGTATTGGGAGATATAAGGTTAGCTTACTTAATAGGAAATCTGAAAAATTTAAAAGAGAAGAATAGTCTCATCATGTCAATAGATGCTACCCCCAGGCCCATCACAAATTCAAGAGTGATCTATCTCATTGGTCTAGAGCACTAGTTAAGTATACAATTTTACCTATATGTTCCCCAAAATTCTAGTTTAGCACTTCTTAGTTGGGATTCAGGAATCTGTATTTTAACAACTCCACCTGGTGATTCTCATCAGGAGAGAAGTTTGGGAAACACTGGAATGGAAGGAAATGGAGGGAAACAAATTATCTTGATTGATTTAACCAGACTGTATTTAATGGGAAGCAAATTGCAGGTGCTGGTAATGGAAGAACAAAAAAGATGTTGGCAAAATAACAAAATCCCAAAGGGTGTAGCAAAATTAACCAGTTGTTCAGTCTTTATGCTATCACCCGCATATTGTTACAGTGAGTTTTGTATGAAATACTATAGAGGCAAAATAACAATTCAACTTTATAATTATCTGTGAACTGGGGCCTCTTCCCAACCTGTCTGTCACTGCTTTGGCCCAGTCCCCCATTCTGTCTTTAGTGGGCTATTGTAGCTTCCTGACCTACTGCATAGCGTCTAGCTTTACTCATCCTCCTTCTAACTGCTTCTCCATAATGGTTAGATTTATCTTTTTGGAATACAATTTGTCTCTTAGGAACTCTCTATAACTTTAATATTGTTTATAGGATACTCAGTACCTGTTCTTATCACCATGCTGGGCAGAATTAGACGCCCATTCTACTTGGCTATTATTAAAGCACTTTGTACATAGCTTATTTATAGTTACTGATTCACTGGATAATTATTGTAAACGATGGGAAAACATCTTTTTAAAAACAATAAGCAAACAAATATATATATATATATATATATATATATATATATATATATATATATATATCAGAAAAACACCTAATCCGAGCTGTCTTGCTGCTTCTGTTTTCTAATGGCAATTTGTATCTCTTTAAAAAGATCCATATAAGTTCCCCTTCACTTACAGAGCTTGATAGGGAAATAATAAAAATTATATGTGTTTAAAGAAAAGAAACAACATTTCAAAACGTCTATAAGTTCTATTCTGCTAAGGTGTTCATACCTGGAGTGAACATTTCTTCCTTTTACAGGCCAATGAATTTTATATATACAAAATTGGCTTGCAGCTAACTTCTCTGCATAATGAACTGACAAATGAAATGAATAGTTTGAATATTCTGGTGGAAACACTGGCTAAAAGCATTTAGGGAACCTGAGAAGTAATATGAAGAGGAGATAAGAAATATTTTAGGGAATGGGCTTATGCAACATGAAACCCTTTTTCTGTTGGAAAATCCCAATAGAAACACTAGTGAAATTTCCCCAGGATAGGAATTGTCAAAGTGTTTGTAAAAATAGTTGCATCTCATACTTAATTTTATGTCATTTGGTCTTCTGTGCATTTATAGTGGGCATTGTGCCTGTCTTTATAACATCTTTCACTCTCCTCTGATTATGTAGCAACCATTTGGTTTAGGTTGGAATAACCTTTCCTCCTCCTGTAACAGCAAATTGGGCTGACCACTCAGGTAATTCTGCAATACCATTTTAGACAGTGATTGGTTTGAAAGTAATCCTGGCTTAATCCACTTAATGTGTTTCCTGACATGTTCTGAGGCACAAAGGTTGTCTTAGGAAATATTTTTTCAGCATTTTCAAGACCTTTAAGACATTTTTTGTCTGTGGTTGTGAGAGTTATCCTGATTGTCTTATTGCATGTGAAGATGTATACCTTCAATTTCTGATGGCAGTTATCCTTTGACCATATAGGGAGCCATCGTTGGAAAGACTCTGATTGTGAGTAACAGTGATGGGAAAATGAAAAGAAAAGAGGAGTATTTTTTTAAAATATATTTTATTGATTTTATTTTATTGATAGAGAGGAAGGGAGAGAGAGAGAGAGAGCCAGAAACATCGATGAGAGAGAAACATCGACCAGCTGCCTCTTACACACCCCCCACTGGGGATGTGCCCGCAACCAAGGTACATGCCTTTGACCGGAATCGAACCTGGGACCCTCCAGTCCGCAGACCAACTCTCTATCCACTGAGCCAAACCGGTTTCGGCGAAAAGAGGAGTCTTTGATGACTTGATTGAGTCACTAAAATCAAATGACGTATAAGCTGATCTTGAAGCCTACCAAACTTCATGTCTTTCTAGTTAAGTGCCCCAGTAAATCTCATTAATTGTATAAAACCAAGTTCTTGAATCACCACCTCCCCTTTCTAAGCAAATGTCTCCTGTAGTCTTACTAATTTCATCAAGTAACACTGATACCCCCCCCAGATGTTCTTTCTCTTATAACCCTCATCTAATTTACTCACAAATCTTGTCAGCTTTTTCACTAAAGTATGCCCATATCCTCACCACTTCTCATTATTTCCATTACTACCACCCCGATCTAAACTATATCACCTCTTTCCTGGATTATAACTGTAGCCTTCCAAATACTTCACTTCTATTCTTGCCATCCTCTTTATTCTGTAAACACTGATTTTCTGTAAAAATGTCAGACCATGCCGGTGTCATAAACTTTCACTATGAATAAAGGCTCAAGTTCCTACATTGGCCCCCAAAACTCTCTAAGATATGGACCCCAGTCATCATTCAGACCTCATATACACTTCTTTTCTGCCATGTCACTCTGCCCAAGGCACTAGCCTCCTTGCTTTTCTTCAAACATGCCTCGTTCAGCATTTCTGCATTTTCTGTTTCCTCTGCCTAGAACTCCCTTCTTTCAGATGCCCACATGCCTCACTTTCTCAGTTCCTCCAGATTCCTCTTTGAATGATACATTTTCAACAAAAAAACTGATTTTTTGTTGATCCCCCTGTCTAAAAGATAATTTATACCTTGTACCCTTCCTTGCCATAATCTTCACTCCAGTATGATCACTGCACATACATATTTACTTACTTGCTTATTATATGTCTCCCCCAAGAAAAATGTATCTCCCTGAGATCATGGATTTTTGACTTTTTGATCACTAGTTTACCAACACCTGGACAAATAACTGCTACTAGGGGCCCAGTGCACAGATTCATGAACATTGAAAGGAACTGTGGGATGCAAGGCTGCAGTGGGCACAGGACCGGGTCTCAGTCCATCCTCTGGGGCCCCTGCCCAGCCCCTTCTGACAGCCCCTCCTGCTGTGGCCCCAGATCCCCTCTCTGCCCACAGCCCCACTCCCACTGCTGCTGCTCCCATGCTCTGGCAGCAATGGACCCCACTCGCACCCACTGATGGCATGGAGCAATTGGGGCCGGGGCCGGTGCCAGCAGTGAGTGTGAATGGAGCCAGCACCATCAGCAGGTGTGAGCTGAGGCTGCTGCCCCAATCTCCCCTCAGGAGCAGGAGGAGGTTGAGAAGCCGTGAGGGGCGATTGGGGTTGGCGCCAGCAGGTGCAAGCACCAGGTGGGACCATGGTGCATGGGAGCAAAGAATTTTCATTAACCACCAGAAGCTCACCCTGATGACAGCAGCTGGCTCCCCACCTTTGTCTGGCACCTGTTCACCTGCTCCACCATCCCACCATGACCAACACCTGCCATGTTCTGTGCTCTGCTGCCTGCCATGTTCCACGCACACCCCTTGGTGGTCAGTGCATGTCATAGGGACTGGTTGTTTGGCTCGGTTGTTCCTCCATTTGGTCTATTTGCATATTAGGGTTTTATACATATAGATGGAATGAATTCACAGTTTGGGATGGTTTGAGTGCTTTTCTGATTGCAACTAAAAGATCTCAAAAGCTACAGTTCTGATTTAATGCCTCACTATACCTAACTTCTTAGAAAACTACATTAAACATGAAGGTATTGCATTTATGAGGGCTTTTGAAAATTGGAGACAAATGATCTGTATTCCCCTATAAGGGTAATTTGGTCCCAAACAGTGCAACACAAGTAAAATTCATCAAAAGCACAAATTGGAGCAAAAGGTTAGTTAGAAGAAACATGAACCTCCAGAAAAGTCGATAGGTGTGAAAGAAGGGTATAGTTCCCAGTATATACATGTTGGGAGCCTAAGTGAATTCAGTTAAATATTAAGGGAAGTGTAGTAACTTAAGGCTGAAGTAGTTGAGATTTGGATTACATTATTTGCATGTCTGGTTTTCCCTTCCTGGAGTAAGCTTTTTGGGAACAGCATCATTCCCATTTATCATGGCTCTAGTATGCAGAGAAGGTGCTCACTGAGTAGCTGTTGCATAAGTGAAATAGCATAGCAGTGGAGAAGGGCTCTACAGTTGGTAATACCAACAACCGGATGTTAGACATGTTATTTAGTCTGCCTTTGCAAGGTACCTTCATCTATAAAATTAAAGTGCTGAACTTCATAATTAAGCCCTTTCCAACTGTGAAATATTCTGTAACTTTACCTGCTTATGTCTGAGTAGAGACTTGCACACACTTTCATCTAATAAGAATAAAGACATGCTTCTTAAAAATTTCCTTCGCAAATATATTTTAGTTAATATAGCTGCCATAAACTTGGCTTATAAAATAGTGTTTTCAATGATCTTTTAGCATGATAGATTAACTTTCATGTTCCTAAAGCCATATCCTTTGAATGCTGCTAAATTTACACTTCACTAATGGCAAGGATCTGATTAGAACTAGTTTCATAGTGGTTCCTTGACATTTTCAAACATAGAAATGTGTGTGCTTTGCGGAATAAAAGTCAGAGCATATCATAAATTATAAAAGTTACTATTAAAGCTCAGTCTAATATTGGATGGTAGTTATGAATTGGAGGTGCCCGAAAGGCTAAACTCCCGCAAGGTAAGAATTTCCCTGTCTCTCAGTTTCTTTTACTTTTAGCTCCACAATCTCCACACCTGAATCCATTGGAACTCTTATCTCTAGGCTTTGGTTTATCTCATCAGCCACTTGTCAGTTCTTCAGCTTCATTATTTGATAGAATTTAAGATTAGGAAAGCTATGAGCATAGACCCATGGTCGGCAAACTGCGGCTCGCAAGCCACGTGCAACACTTTGGCCCCTTGAGTGTGGCTCTTCCACAGAATACCACGGCCTGGGCAAGTCTATTTTGAAGAAGTTGTGTTAGAAGGAGTTTAAGTTTAAAAAAATTGGCTCTCAAAAGAAATTTCAATCGTTGCACTGTTGATATTTGACTAATGAGTTTGCCGACCACTAACATAGACCAACAAGTCAGCCTGCTGAATGGGAAGTCAAGGCAGAAACTTAATTGTGTGTACAGAGTTGGTTTGGGGAGGGGATAGGGACTTCCCGTGACTTCCAGGTGACTCAGGCACTGGCAGTTCGTCTCCAAGTGCCAAAATAATGGATCTGAAAGGGAACAAAGAAATTTAGCAGATTTTGGATCTTGACTTTGTGCCTGGGCCACTAGGTTCCATGACTAGGAACAAGGACTCGACTTCAAACCTAATAAATCATAGGATTTGTTCAACTGTAAGACTTTTGCTCTTGGCCGGGCTTAATTCAGAAACTGAACAATGTTCCTCTCCTACAACTGGGACTCATTAGTGTAAAAAGTCAGGGAAAGTAAAGGCAGTAGGAAAAATAAAGGGGCTAAAAATGCCTTCAATTTTATGGAAAGGAGCCAGTTAGGGAAATCCAAGAAGGAACAGTAGGATATAAGAGAAAAATCAGATGAGAACATATTGTTCAAACTAAGGAAGGAAGTGATTCGAAAGAGTATGCAATGAATTTTCATCTTATTCATGGATTAGATTCTTTATGCATGACATAAGTTGAAAAATGGTGTAAAGTCAAAACTATTTTACAAAATCCATCATAAGGTGCCATATGAGATATCAACACACAGTTTTTTTTATAAAAATTTAACCAAGTTTTTTTCTTTCCCAAGTTGGAGTAGTCCCTTCCTGCATTCTACTCTCCCCTTTCTCTCCCTCCCTCACTCCCATGCTACCTTCCCTCTCTCCCTTCCTTCTTTCTTTTCCAGCACCATAAGGCAGTTTAATTTCATGTAGAGACCATATTGAATGTAAAAGACAGAGTTTTCAATACTGCACTCATACTCAGTGGGCAAATAGCTTATACTATGGAGACTGACTGAGATGATGGTGGGTTCAAGTATCCCATCCAATGCCTGTTTTGGACCAGAGGTTCATTGACTGGAACAGCACATAAATCGCCTACTTATGTTATTATTTTCTTTCATTTCTCTTTGGCCAAGTGTTCATAAAATTAAATTTCAGAAATTAATGCGTTTTAATGTGACTATTCTGTTATGCTGCAGAGAGAGGTCAGGAAGAATAAGGGCAGAGAAAAGTCCAGCTTATTGCCCATCTAGGGGAATATAACTAACCTCTGAGTGAAATTTGTAGATGATACTTGGGAATGAGAGCCATTTTTTTGAGCAAGTTAAGGAGACATTTCTGAATCTGCTGGTGAAAGAGGCAATTATTTATGGAGATGGTCAAGGATAGTGTTTCAGACTTTGGTATGCATACCCAGAGAATTTGGTTAAAAATTCAGATTCTAGGCCTCATTCCAGAAAATCTGATTCAGTAATATCAAGGTGGAGACCAGAAGAGAGAACTTTGAGTAAGTTAAAGATGTTGATGTCCTTAGAGCAGATGCTTAAGAACTCGGGTCTTCGATGGGGAAAGGAGAGGGGGAAAAAAAGATCATTCATTGGGGTTATCTTTGAAAAGGAAACTTGTGAACTTTTTCATGAGGGATAAGAGAAGATTAAAAAAAAAAATGAGTGTCAAGAAAGAGCCAAAGAAAGGTATAATGAAGTTAGTTTTAATTGCAGTGTGTAAGGTGATCCTTCATAACTTGAGGAAAGGGAGAGGAAAATGGCCAAGAGAAGATTGGAAAGCATGGAAAAGGTGTGAAATAGTTCCTGTAGTTGAGTGCAGGGCCTCCAAAGATAGTTTATTTTCATCAAGGAAAAATGGTTGCAACTGTTATCTCTCTCCTTTTCCTAATCTCCTTTCTGATGATAGGAATTTCTTTTATAGGGAATGGACAATAAATTAAAGACAGAATTGCTAAACAGCAGTGAATAGGCAGTTTAACTTTAGGCAGTATAAATTTTTGGAAAACCTGTCTTTAACTTCGTCCTATTTCAGGGAGCAAATTAGTAAGTTGGAGGGCAAAGACAAACATTTTCCTCTAAATTCTCTTTGTTTTCTCTTCATATTGCTGTTTTTTCATTAGGCATAGTTCTGCATTATTTTTTCCTATTCACTTCTGCTTTAACTTGATTTGTTGGTCTTATTAACATTACCTCTGAATGCTGGGAAACTGGTATTATGTTATACATGATATCCTTCTCGAGATAGAGAGATTTGGGCAAATTTTTTGAGGATAGGATAAAGAGATTGCAACCCATTGTACTTTTAGCCAAGGTGTGGTAGGTGGTCCCTCTCGGATCTAAAGTCAAAGAGCAAGCTGAAATGTATAAATGCAAAGCTAACATTTATTGAATGTTTGCTATGAGTCAGGGTACTACTATCAAAAGAGAGTGACCATAAAAGTGCCCTTAGGCAGAGGAGGTCTGATAGTTAATTTTATGTCACCTTGGATAGTCCATGGTACCCAATTTTTTTTATCAAATCCCTATCTCCATGTTATTGTAAAGGTATTATTTTAGATGTGATTAACATTTAAATCAATAGATTTCAAGTGAAGCAGATCATTCTTTCTGATGGGGGTGGGCCTAATTGAACAGTTAAAGACCTTAAGAGAAAAGACTGAACTCCCTCAAAGAAAAAGGGCTTCTGGTTTTTGACTACCTTTGGACTCAAGATTGTAAAACCAGCTTTTGCTAGAATTTGAAGCCTGGCACACATGTACATGAGTCAATCTTAAAATCTCTCCCTCACTAGGTGTATGTGTGTGTGTGTGTGTGTGTGTGTGTGTGTGTGTGTGTTGGTGTGTTGTATATTCTATTTCTATGGAGAACCTTAATACAGAAGGAAATTGGTTAAATTTGGTTCTTTCTAATGACTCAATTACTTTGCCTTTTGGGGATGAAGAATACTATATAATTAAGACTCCATGAATGGCACATATAGATTCTCTATGCAGGAAAATATGTATACATGCACATACATATAAAATTTTACATACATATACCAGGTACCCAGGGATTAAGGGCTCTTGCTCTGAGTTTAGATGTCAAACTCAAACTGATTTGTTTCTAAGTAAAATGCAGTAAGTCTGTCTAGGTTGGAAGTTTCATTGAATTTCCTCAGGTTAGGAATTGAAGGCCAACAATATCACAGGCAGATAAGAATACAATTTGTGTTCTAAGGTTTCTAAAAGAGTCTGAGACCAAAAAAATGCTTTAGTTGATGTGCTTTTGAAGGACACTAAAACTGCAAAAGGCACCCATGTCCTGAGGCAGTTTGCTTGCCAGTATAGGGTGTGGGCAGAGAGGGCTCTTGCATGACAGCTGAATTGGCACAGTGATTCTACCAAATACACTAAGACACCCTGTTAGTGGAGGAAAACAGGAAGTACATATAAAGGAGAAGATTCCAGACAGACATTGATTTTTAATGCTGAGCTATCAATGGAGGATTGTTGAATGTCCTTCCAGAATCTAGAATATGCTTATTCCCTTTTGTCTTTTATTTATTTTATTCTTTTTTATTATATGAAAAACTTCTATTCCAGATGTTTTCATGTACATTTTACAGTGAATTTAAAAGAATTAATGTTGAGAATGTTGCTTTTAAGTAATGATCTGCGACCCATAAATATGCGCAAAGTGATGCTGCTAGGGATTAAGGCAAAGAGAACTCCAATTCTGCAAAAGTTAGTAAAGATTTAGTATAAAATAACTATAAGAATGAAATAAAGCAGCACAAAATATCAAGGATATTATTTGCTGAATTTAAAACACCAGAGACCATTAGTTAACTTGTTTTGCCTGGTTAATAAATTAAAAAAAAAAACGCACACAATCTGAAACCGGTTTGGCTCAGTGGTAGAGTGTCAGACTGCGGACTGAAAGGTCCCGGGTTTGATTCCGGTCAAGGGCATGTACATTGGCTGTGGGTACATCCCTGGTAGGGGGTATGCAAAAGGCAGCTGGTCGATGTTTCTCTCTCATCGACATTTCTAGCTCTCTATCTCTCTCCCTTCCTCTCTGTACAATATCAATAAAATATATTTTAAAAAATAAAAAAATAAAAACACACACAAACTCATTGTTGAAATATTACATATGTCCCCTTTTTCCTCCCATTGACCCCTTCTAGCCTATCCTACCCGCTACCCCCAACCCCAGACCTCCACCATCCTATTGTCTGTGAATTGGATTATTCATACATGCATACAAGTTCTTTGGTTGATCTCTTCTCGCCCGCCCATCCCCATCTTCCTTCTGAGATCCAACAGTCTGTTCCATGCTTCTATTGGCCTATATTAGATAAAGCTTGTTCTGTCATCTGCCCATATGTTTGAAACTTTTCATTGAATCATTGCAATATAACTTAATGTTGCAGTGTTACAAAAAAAAAAAAAAGATTCAGATCCCTGCATGCCAAGAGTTGTATAAATTGTGAAAGGGAGACTATAGCATATATATATATATATATATATATATATATATATATATATATATATTTTTTTTTTTTTGCACTCAATTTAATACCAGGGAGGTTCAGTCAAATATACTCATGCAGGCTCAAACAATAGGGTAGTATTTTGTTGTGGACTTGAAAATAATGATATAAGAAATTCTGTATATAACATGGTATAATTATTAATCTACTTCAATTTAACTGGGCTACAGGGTACACAGATACTTCATCAAAAATCATCCTGGGTTTTTTGTGAGGCTGTTTTTGGATGAGATTATATTTAAATTAGTGACCCGGTGCACAGATTTGTGCACATTGAAAGGAAATTAATTAGAGGGTGGCTGGCAGGGCAGATGCCCTGGAGCCAACCTCCCACAGTCCCTCTCCAAAGTCTGCAGAGTGAGTGGGATCTCTCCAGCAGGTGGGGTTCCTCAGCCTGGCCTGCAGGAATCAGTGCAACCAGCTCTCCAACATCCCCTGAGGAATCCCTAAGTGCAAGAGAGCAATCTGCAAAGTTACTGTCCTACAGGGTGTGGAACGCAAATGCAAGTGTGCATTAAACCAGATTTGTGGCTGACAGTGCCCCAGCATCAACATAACCCATAGCCAAAGGTGGAATCGCAAGGCCCCCGGAGGAATCCGGCTCCCTCCTCTCTGGTTTCAGGGTTCATAACCTGAGAACTGCCACTGCCAAGTCACTGCAACTCTGCAGCTCCTGTGTTGAGTGTCTCCCCCTGGTGGTAGGTGCACATCACAGCAGCCATTTGGACAGCCGGAGGGACACTTTAGCATATTAGCCTAATGCCCCCAACTGCCCTCCCCTGCCATCCTGGTCACCCCCAATTGCCTTCCCCTGCCAGCCTGATTTCACCCCTAACTGCTCTTCCCTGCCAGCCTGATCACCCCTAACTGCCTCTGCCTTGACCCCACCACCATGGCTTTGTCCAGAAGGAAGTCAGACATCCAGAAGATGGCCAGTTGACCAGGTCTAATTAGCATATTACCCTTTTATTAGTATAGATGGGCAGAGTGAATAAAACATATTGCCCTAAAAAATGTGAGTGGGTTTCATTCAATCAGTTGAAGGCCTGACTTAAACTGAAATATTGGCTCTCCCTCTGCCTATAGGCTATTTTGCCCTAAGACTAGAGCTATGATATTGGTTCTCTTGGGTCTCAGGCTTGTTAATTCACCTCATAGATAGTGGGACTTGCAATTTCCCATAATCATGTGAGCCAATTCTTTATTATCGATCTCTATCTCTCATCTATCTCTATCTATCTATCTATCTATCTATCTATCTATCTACCTACCTATCTATCATCTATCTATATATCTATTGATCTATCACTATCTAGCTACCGTCTATCTCTATATCTATCTATCTATCTATCTATCTATCTATCTATATCTCTATATCTCTATATCTCTATCTCTCAAACCATTTTATTGGTTCCATATTTCTGGAGAACTATGACTAATACACATAGTATTATAATAGTTTCAGTACTTATTTTAAATTTTGTATTTATTCTTGCATAACTTTTATATTTATAACCCTTATTTTTTCAAGTATTTTAAAATTACTTATAAAAATAAAATTGTTGGTGAAAAGGAAAAAAAATAAAAAATACATGGGAAATAATCCAGTGATGAGATTGATTTGGTTTAAGATGAAATATATATTAATATGATGATTCAAATGTCATCTACATTAACAAAAATAGAAAAATACAGCATTATGCCAGAAATTCTTCTACAAAACCACTAGAATTTACAGAGAAGAAAATAATAAGAAAAGTTAAAGAGCAGTTATTTTTGTTGGAGATTATTTTCATGGTGATAAGAATTCCTGAAATCCTCAGCGTGTTTATATGGTGAAATGTTGAAGTGTTCTACAATCGCTGCCAAGTTACAAAATCATTTGAAACAAAGTGAGCATAAAAATAAGGCATTCAAAGGCAGGATAAGTGAAACAGCTTAATGTTATCAAAAATGTATGCAAACACAATTTGATTCTGATGCTGAAAATGTGCTTATTAAATGACATTTTATTATGTTGCAACAATTAGATTATCAGGCAGCTAGGAAAATGTAATTAGTACATTGTCTCAAAATAAAGCTAAAAGGAGAATATGAGAATGTGCATACCAGTTACTTGACTAATTAGTTTACAAGCTAACATCTTTACAGTTCAACTGGACAGTCAAAAAAACACTTTAGAGTTTCCCATTTGTTTGTTTTTGTAATGCACGTAGGCATAAGGACATTTATTACTTTGAAAATCAGTTGATACAGAAAGACGAAATTTGAGATTTTAAAGGAAAATTTAACAAAATGAGCAAGTTATCTAAATTCTTAAAAAGGTTACAACACAATATTTCCTTATGAAGATTTAAATTTGTTTAAGAGCCCATTTATCCAGGCTCTTTCAGAATCAACACAGCCCTAATTATATGTTATACTTCAAGGCAATTCATTTGTAAATATTATCTCACTTAATATCCTGTGAGGTAGGTATGATTAGTATTTCTAATTTACATCTGAAGGAGAAGATTTAAAGAGATCAAGGTCAAATAATAATTAAATGGGAGAGGAAGAACTCAAGCTCTGGGTCTTTAGGACTTTAAATGTTACTTTATCAACCATTATTATATTTTAACTTGTAATAATTCAACTTTAAAATTATTTCCTGTGCATTCCTTTTCATCTTTGTGGATCACGATCATGTGTAGCATGCCATTGCAAGTCATGTTATTCAAACCTATTACATTTAGAAGTGAATTTTCTATGTGAATCAGGATTTTCAGTAAATGTAAAGCAATATTTAGAAATTAATTAAATGTTGAGGTTGAATATTTACTTTATGTTATCTATTTTAAATTTAAATTTACAAAGTATGTTTGTACTAAAGTTAACACTATTATTTCTTAATTCTTTTCTACACTGGAGTTTAGTTAGGATTTGATTTGAAAAATCACAGGATTTATACAAAACCAACATTTATATTTATGTCCAGTTCTGTGTTGTCCTATTTCATGACAAAAACTGGTATATAAACAAAAACCATCTCAGCTACAGGTCTTCCGATCGAATCCCGGATTCTTATAAATGAATGACACGGTTGACAAATGACTTCATATCAATACGTCAAAATATCTACATCAAAATTTGAAAAAGAAAACAAAGGAAAATCAAAAGTGTTTTTAAGAAAAAGTGAACTTCTGCCCATCAATATGCATCAGTGTGTGAATTATTCATTAGTCAGTGGTTTACTAAGTTATCAAAAGTACAGATCTTTCTTTTTGGTGTTTGTTTTAATTCTCTTAATTAAAATATGTCCTATATTTTAGTAAACCTTTATAATTTTTTCCATATTGATAGATTTTTACGAAATTATCTTTACCTGTCTATAATGATGTATATGTCATTATTTTTTGTAGGACTAAACCAATCTCTACATCAAAAATAACTTTGCTTCAATAATATATTCTTTTATAACAATAGTATCTGAACTCATCCTTTTGAAATAAAATTTTATGTTTTAATCAGAGCATAAAAACTATTTATAAACCCTTTAGCAGTAGCAGGTTATCAAAATAAAACAGTTACACAACTAGTAGTATGTATCAAATTCAAACAATAAAATAAGTACAATTATTATTTTTAATCTTTCTAATACTTCATGGCCAATTTCACATTCAACTATGTCAGGATTAGCTGTGACCAAACTATGCAGAGCATCAATTTGCAATGGCTTGTAAATATAGGTCTGCATGTTGTGGGATTAATATTTTTCATGCAAAGAAAATCAGAACAAGCATATTTTCTTCAGTCAAGTCAGACCTTGACACTGTCATATTCACATGCCCTTCACAACCAAGACCAAGAAATTCACAGTTTGTAAAAAGACTGATTTGACAAATGACAGAAGCTGACAAGCACCAGCTTTAGATATCATTTTAGAGATTCCAAATTTATGATCGATGTGAAAAACATGTCTTGAAATATACAAATCACTGGATCCAAAATTACATTTTTAGTGGAAGAAAGGTAGAGTGTGCATCTTCCTTGAAATAATAAAGGAAATTATACATTCCTCTTTCCATACTTTAATAAATAATTAAGGCTTACGCATTTATTAATAATGAAAAAATTAGGCCTTAGCCGGTTTGGCTCAGTGGACAGTCAGCCTGAGGACTGAAGAGTCCCAGGTTGGATTCTGGTCAAGGGCACATGTTTGGTTTGCAGGCTCAGTCCCCAGTAGGGGGCGTGCAGGAGGCAGCTGATCAATGATTCTCTCCCATTATTGATGATTCTGTTTTGCTCTCCTCACTTCCTCTCTGAAATCAATAAAAGCATATTTAAAAAATAATGAAAAAGTTAGTAAAGACATCTATCTGCCTTGAGGAAGAAAAGAGGGATGGAGAAAGAATACCTTGAGCCAGATAGACTTATTAGCTGGATGACTTTTGACAAGCTTGTTAAACCTCTGGGTGGAATTTTTTTTTTCCATCTGAAATATAGGATATTAAGAGCTATGTTAATATCCTATATTTCATGTTTTTTGTGTTTTGTTGTTTTTCTCCTCACTCACTCAAACATATTTTTCCCACTGATTTCTAGAGAGAGAGTGGAAGGAAAGGAAGGGGGAAGGAAGAGAGGGTAAGTGGGAAGTGGAGAGAGAGAGAGAGAGAGAGAGAGAGAGAGAGAGAGAGAGAGAAGAAGAGAGAGGAAGAGAGCAAGAGCTATTGATGTGAGGGAGACCCATTGATTGGTTGCCTCCTTCATGTGTGCCGGGGCTGGAGAACTTGCAACCAAGGTACATGTTCTTGACCAGGAATCAAACTCACAATCCTTTGGTCCATGGATCAATGCCCTAACCACTGATAAACAACAGTGAGGGCCCTCACATGTTTTCTGAGCATTAAATTTTAAATCAATGTAAAATTACTGGTCCAGTTGGGCTGCCAGTAGTTAAGCAGTACATATTCTTTTCTGCCTTCATTTTCTCATTGTTTTCTCTCAAAAATGATCTAGAACTGTGCTTTCTAATATGATAACTACTAACATGAGGCTAAGCACTTGAGATGTGGCTACTCTGAACTGAGGCATGCTATAAATATAAAATACACATTTTGAAGACTATTTTAAGAAAAAGGATGTAAACTATCTCAATGAATAATAATGATTACATGTAGAAATTGTAGCATTCTAGATATATCATTGTATAAAATATAGTATTGATTTGTTTCACCTGTTTCTTGTTTATTTTTATGTACTATATGAAATATTTTAATATTTAATTTAATATAATGTGTCTCACATTATATCTCTATTGAATAGTGCTGATCTAGAAATGAAAAGATTCAAGGAATTCAAGGTTCTAATAATCCCTAATCCATATTTAAAAAGGAAAATGTTATACTGTGCTTTCATTCTTTAGAATCCTTATAGAAAGGAATTGTATTTTATTATAATATAAGCATTAAATCATACCAACTAGCAAATATTTTCAATTAGGCTCTTTAGAATTACAAGTTGAGCAGGAATTCTTTTTCTTCTTGATTTGTCTACTACTATTTTAAAAAATTGGAATGAAGTAGAAAAATCATATTATAATTTCTGTTCTCTCTGCCTTGGACAAAAGAACTGCATCAAGCAACACTCACGCACTCATTCCTTACAACTAATGGAGCCAAGTGTCTCACTGATCTGCCTAAGATTTATTCAGGTCTTGACCAGCCAAATTTCTTAACCTAGAGAAGGCCTACGCCAATTTCTCAGAAGATAGAGAAAGTGACAAGAGGAACTGCTAATATTAGCTAGTCTGACCAACTTCTCCACACAGTAATAAAGCAAACTTTCTAAAAGGCAAGTCTTATCATGTCTTTTCCCTTAAAATCTTCCCTGGAAATCTATTACTCCTCATAGGAAGGAGTAATTGTCTCCTTAAGGGAAAGGGAATGCAGTGCAGCCATACTTGACCTAACCACACTTCTTCTGGGATAATAAGAGCTCAGAAGAATTGTTTGCCTTGCTGTTCCTCTTCTGGTAAGTTTTTCTCTAAAACACACTCCTCCTCCTCCTCCTCCTCTTCTTCTTCTTCTTCTTCTTCTTCTTCTTCTTCTTCTTCTTCTTCTTCTTCTTCTTCTTCTTCTCTCTCTCTCTCTCTCTCTCTCTCTCTCTCTCTCTCTCTCTTTCTCTCTCTCTCTCTCTCTCGCTAACATTACAGTGGAGAGAGGAGAGATAATAGTTATCTTAAATGTATAGGATGTTAGTGTCAGTTGCTAGGAAAAAACAAGTATCAATGAAGAATAAGATTATAGCGGTTTGGATTTTACCTGAGTTGGCCACAGAAGACTTCACAGAGAAAAGTGGCATTTGAGAAAAGATATGCAGGAAATATTATTACACTGTGGCTTCATCTGAAGCCTTGTAATTAGGAATAGGTCTTGCCAGAGATTCAACCCTTTCCCCATAGGCTCCGTATGAGTAAAAATGGGGAAATGCTGAAAGTATGAGTAAATGTGGGGAAATGCTCAGCAGAACAGAAGACTTGTGGATGAGGCCTGCCAGGAGGTCCCAGGAAATGCAGATGACCCCCCTGAGACAAAAGAAATGCCTTTCATTCTCCATGTACTTTATTTCCAAGCATGATTGCAGTCTTTGGCTCAGAATACTTCAAAACATGGGTCTACTCTAGATTCAACAGATAATCATGAGTTTAGTTTGGTAGGTAGAAACCATCAGGAAAACAGAAGGAGAATAGAAAATATTTGCTGCAGCACAGATAGGAAATATGTCAACACATATTCAGCTACGTGTTTGCTAGGCAATGATGTAAAATGTAGTCCTTACTGTGAGTCGTGGATAAGAGAATTTGAAAAAATTTGTGCTAAGTATAAGAGGACTTCTCAAATGTACCTCCTAAAAAAATATTAAGTTAATGGATGAGGCAAGAAGAAAGGATAATGGGCTCTTATCTACAGGAAAAATGAAAGTATAGAGCTAAATAAAGACAATCAGGCATCCATTTACTCCTATCTGTTGAATTAGAGATTAAAAATTACATTTAATAGTTTGTATTTATTTTTATTTTTTTGTTGTTCTCATATATATATATACCTGCTCATGGACAATTGTATTTCTATGTAGTTTGTGGTTTACTATAGTGGTTACCAGATCCTGAGGAGAAAAGATAAAGAGCCTATAAACTTATGTTCAAAATAAGTAAGGAAAGTTCTGGAAAGTACTCTACAGTTCACATGAACAGAATCCTAATTGCTATGATGGTGGTGGGAACTACCATGTGGAAAGGTTGAATCTGTAGTAGCTTCCGTGAAGAGAGAAGAAAATGAAAACAGGGAGCTAGTAGATACCTTTGGAAAGGTCTAAGAGCTGAGCGTTAGAAAGGCTCAAATGGGTCCCCAAACTCAGGCCACATTGGAATTTTCTAAGATTCAGTCTTGGCCTTTTGGTTGTTCACTCATTAAATGTATATCTTCTAATTCTTCAGTTATTGATACAGATGATTCTTAAATTTATATACATAAGCATAGTGTCTTCTGAATTCCAACTAATATTTTCAAATGTCTCCTGAGCAATGCTTCTTTGAATATCTCTCTCATACATAATGGCAGGTTAAGCCCACTAGAGATATCTGTGAATGAGGAAATAAAGCACCTTTTGATCTCTCCTGAAGACATAAAAAATATAAAATCAAACTCTACCAGGTTGGTTAAAAAAATAGAATAGAAAAAAAAAAAACCTCTATTGCCTAGGTAGTGAGCTACATTAATCCACATCAGAACGGCAGCCTGCGATAGAAAGAGCTATCTACTATATTTTGTGCAGGAGAGGAAGGGAAAGGAGATTTTTCTAGTAGAAGAAAGGAAGTCTTGTTTCTTTAATTCAGTGGTGTGTGTGTGTGTGTGTGTGTGTGTGTGTGTGTGTGTGTGTGTGTTTGTGTGGTTTTCTTTAAAGCAGTATCTAACTTTTTATGTTTTTTCCGCAATCCCATTTTACTTATAAATTGGTGTCCTTTGGGAGAGACATGAATTACTTTTAGGTTAACAGTTTCAAAGATGTCGAAATATTCCTCATTTACCTAGCTTTTGTCTTTCCCATTTGGATCTACCAATGCACTTCAATTCTGAGGAAATTACACTTAAAATGTTTTTATTTCCCACTGAACAGAACTTGGAATTGCATTAAATTCTCAAAGTCAGAATCTATAGAATCCTCAGATTTTTTAATTTTAAAAGAAATTATAACATTTACTCCTTTTTCTAGTACTTTGGTTTTCTTTCTGATTATTCACAATGCCTCAAGAAGTAGTTCAATGATACAGAAATTTTATTTGAAAGCTCCTTTTATAACTTGGGATATAATTCATCTGGGACAAAACATGTGAAATCATTTAGGGAGAGAATTGCTTTCTTACAATCTCACATTTCTTGAGCTTCAATTTCCTCTTACCAATATTATTTTTGCTATCCTTGACAGAGAAAATGGAAATATAATAAAGTTGAGTGGTATGGCTTTTTCTTTGTCATGTATTATAAAAATGTTACTCTGAAGCAACATGTTCATTTTCTCTCAACATATCTTCAAAACTCTATGTTTCATGTCTTTAGCAATTTTTTTTATAAACCTCACTATGATATGGTTATTGGTCTTTAAAAAAATCACTCATATTTCTTAGCCACTCCTAAATATTTGTTGTTGGTTAGACCCCTTTCTCCTCTCTTTTGTACATGTTCTTTTTTATAAACAAATTCATCTACCACTTGTCCCTTTCACAGTCCAATGATTATTGTGGTCATGAAATGTGAATTATAGTCATCAATTCTGTGCTTCTGGGTTATTATGGAAAAATAGGAGACAAAGACAGAGTGAGATCTTTGTTATCAAATGTGTAATTTCAATATATTTCTGAATATTTGTCTTCATCTTTAGCTTTCTTCATTAAAAAAATCATTTTATATGGAAATAGCATCAGATGTCCTTTGGCACCTTAAAAATAAACACATTTTTGTCATGTTTTATGTAATTTTTCAACAATGCGGAGTTCGATTACAGTTTAAAGTACAACTGGATTTGGTTCGATATCCATTGAAATGGAATTAGGAAATTCTAAATGCTGACGAAGTAATACTTATGTGATAGCCATGGAGTTGAATTGGAGTCCTTTGGGAGAGACATGAATTACTTTTAGGTTAACAGTTTCAAAGATGTCGAAATATTCCTCATTTACCTAGCTTTTGTCTTTCCCATTTGGATCTACCAATGCACTTCAATTCTGAGGAAATTACACTTAAAATGTTTTTTATTTCCCACTGAACAGAACTTGGAATTACATTAAATTCTCAACGTCAGAATCTATAGAATCCTCAGATTTTTTTTAATTTACATAGGATGTAATATAGCTTAAGAAGGCCTGGGAGGCTAGGAAAAATGGAGGCGCACTGAAGAGTATTTAGATATATCAGCTATTATTTCCATTATGTAGCTAAGTAAAGGCTCAAGAAATTTAGAGACTGATGTTTCCATGAAGTAAGACAGTCTTTAAACTCTTTAGGAATTTGTTTCTGAAAGTCAGCAGCCAGCCTTAGGAACGTTTTTAATTCCAAGCCATTTTCACATTTGTTTCTCTTTGTCTTCCCACATTTCCCAAGGATTTAGTCTACACATTGATTTTTTTCCCCAGATATCACTACGTATTTTTTCACCAGGTTCTTCCTATTAGAAGATACAGAGTTCTAGAGTCAGGACTGCAGTGAAGGGAAGGGCACTTGTGTAAGACACATAAACTTTCCAAATATTTCCTTGACTTAGAGGATCAAAGGTATTGGTAAGAATATTAAGATATATAAAGCACTTTAAACACACATAAGCTTTTTTTTATTGGATCATGCAGGGAATATAGGCTCTGTCTGAACCAACTTGCTAGCATACAAAAATGCCAAAGAGGATTTTTGAACTAAAAATAAGTTTAAAATAAGTTTCAGAGGGCCTGAAACTTAGATGGGCTCAGGCAATCAAAATGAAAGTTATGAGAATGAAGAAAATAAAATAAAATGGAGGGGGCCCAGGATTAAGTAATATACTGCTAATTAGAGTAATTGATAGATATGGGAAATGAATAACCCTATGTTTAAAAAAAATATATATATATATATATATATATATATATATATATATATATATATGTACTTTGCCTTTTCCCTCTTTCTCTTTTTATCCTACTTTGATCTTTTTTGTAAACAATAGTAAGTTGATTAAGATAGAGAAAATATCAGCAAATGTACATGGAGAATAATAGAGAAAAGATAGAATGTATTTTATTTACATTATGACTTAAATCACATAAGAATTTAAAGCTTCTGAGATGAATATGCTATATTTGGAAGGGCCGCACCTCGGAAATATTAGCTGCCGATAATTTTATTTTGGAGAGAATATTTATTATTCAATTATGTCCCACTCAAATAGTACTTTTGATATACCATTCTTTGGTCCAGAAGTTAAACTGAGTATCACATGTATGTATTACATGTAAATTGTGAAAGTAAATCAAAATTACTATTTAACATCTGCTAAGCATAGTGTAATAGAACTGCTATGTACACGTTCATAAAAATGACATATATAGTTCAACAAAATGTCATATGGGATCACACACTTTTCTACATTATGGATAGACAAAAACATAAAGCCCCAAGCATATTCAATCTACTTAGGTTTTAAAGCTCATTAATGTACTCTTCAAACTAGTATTATCTGAGAGTTAAAATTTAGCATTAAAGAAAGTGCTCTGTTGTAAATTTTGTCCTTGTGAAGTTCATTAAATCTCCTTAATTCATCTGTTACAAGTCTTCTAGATTAGGCAGAAATTGGCATAAAGTGCTTTAAATCATGTTCATCCACTCAAAGTAGTTTAAATATGCTTATGTACAGTTACTAAGTATAATCAAGTATTTTATTATAGTAAGTAATTTTTAAAATTCCATTAGAAATCATCTAAAAACATTCTTGTTGAAAACAGAACTTAACAATGAACTTGAAAATGTACTTTTGCTTTTCAAATCCTTAGTCCTATATTTTGATTTAGGTTTTGAGTCAGATCTACTTCAATAGATCAAAACTTACCCCACCCCTGCCCAAGGTTATACAGTTTAACAGACGACAGTAGTTTGCACTAGCAAGCTTTACAGAGTAGAATGAAAACATGTTTGTAGTTTAATGATGTAGTAGTCTTTAAGAATAAATTTTCAGCCGAAACCGGTCTGGCTCAGTGGTAGCGCGTTGGTCTGTGGACTGAAAGGTCCCGGGTCCGATTCCAGTCAAGGGCATGTACACTGGTTGCGGGCACATCCCCGATGGGGGTTGTGCAGGAGGTGGCTGGTCGATGTTTCCCTCTCATCGACGTTTCTAGCTCTCTATCTCTCTCCCTTCCTCTCTGTAAAATATCAATAAAATATATTTTTTTAAAAAGAATAAATTTTCAGGTGAAGAGCTGCAGCATCATGGAGTGGAAATAACACAGGGCCAGTTAGGAGACTTGACTAGGAGCTCAGTCATTGATTCAATAACCTTGGGAAGTCACCTGGACTGTTTCAGGCGGATTTTCTCTTCAGTCTAAGAGGATGATAAAATTCAACTCACAGCCCTAGCTGGTTTGGCTCAGTGGAGAGACTGTTGTCCTGGGGACTGAAAGGCCCTGGTTTTGATTCCGGTTAAGGGCACATGACTTGGTTTGGGGCTTGATCCCAAGTAGGGGGTATGGGGCACCTGATCAATGATTCTCTCTCATAATTGATGTTTTTGTCTGTCTCTCCCTCTCTCTGCCTCTCTCTAAAAATCAATAAAAAATATTTTAAAAATGCAACGCACAGCATCATTGAGAAAAAAAACTTTACTGATTAGTCAATAAATATATATTTTTTATTTTTAGAAGAAATGGAGGGTTTTATTCCTTAGTAAGCATATATTCTAAGTTTTCACACAACTTTAATATTTAGCTATTTAGATCTATTTCGATGTAATTTGCACATTACAGAATGTTATGATTTAGTTTCGGGAGAACTGCATTTATTTGACAGAATGACATTGATTTTTTATTACTTTACTTGGTGGGAGAAATGGTATATAGCTACTGTGCATATCCACAGCCAGATTTAGTACTTAAAGGAAAAATCTACAGGTTTATAGAACCTCTAAAACTTGAGATGCTTATCATTTCAGCTGAGGAGAAAAATGTTAAGCTGGATTTTTTTTTTTTGTAGCAAATCTAAGGCAGTTCAGCAACCCAATAAGTGTAAATATCTACCTTTTTAGGCTACTTGGGGGGAATTGGTAGAAATTATATGGAAAAATCTAGCTTAGAAGTGACCTCCAGGTTTTATTTTCTTAGCTGCTAGAAGAGGAAGGCATTTGAGAAGCAGTGTGTTTAAGCTCCAGGAGATTAGGGTGCGGGTATGAGCCAAGACATTGTTGTTTGCTGCTTGCTGAAGTGGCTTATTTGTGGAATGGGACCAACAACTGTGTTGAAAGCTAGGTGATCTCGGCCCGAGGCACTGCTATAATGGCAGACACATGTGCAAGATTAATGGAAAAACAGGCTGAACAGAGTGCTGAAGTGTTGAAGAGGGAACTCAAGGACCTTGTCCATCTGAATTGACCTTCAGGTTGATACTAGGTAAAGCCAAGTGTGCTGCATGCTGTTTGCCTGGGAGTGATCCTTGGTCTCGTGGAAATATGGGGGTTGTTGTTGTTTTTCTGATTTGAATCAACTCCCCCACATGAAATGTTAACAAACACATCCAGCCTAGGGTTTTAAAATGTATTTAACAGTCTTGAAAATATTTAATGCTTCAAATAATTTTCTCTAGCTTCTGAGATACCTTGCACTAAAAATGTCTTTCTACTGAAGTAATTTCTGAAATATTAGTTTCTACTTTTGCTGTTTTTGCTCCCAGGGCAACTATCCCTCAGAACTAAAGCAGGTCCTTTATTTTATTCCCCACCCCCCCTCTTCTTTATTTTTTGGTTCTGAAATAACCCTTCCTGAAGACGTAAACAACTTTCTTTGATGGCTAGCCAAGACTCTGTCCTGCCACAGATCTCCTCCTACTCTTTCATTTCTTGCCCCAAGGAGCAGTAAACATGAATTCTGACCCAGCAATGCAACCCCAGAACTGAGAAGATATACACTGCAGCTAAACAGTAAGTAGAAATAAAAACACTGCCTCGACTTGATACTATTAAATGTGCTGGGAAGACAGTCTCCAAGAGAAAGGATAAATAACCTACATAATGAAGAATTAGTTAGCAGTGTTATGTAAATATTGTAGCAGCATCAATGAGGAGGTAAGCAGAAGTATTTTAAGACACTGCATTATACAATACCCTGTGCACTGTTTCCCGGTGATAAGGTTTTTAAAGCATCTTTATAAGCTCTTCTTCTCTGTTGTGACAGGATTATTTTTGCACCTTTGGAAAGCAACAGAAAAAGTAAGCTTGGAAAAAGTGCTTCCTTACAAAGCAGCTTAAACATTAAGAAAGAACTGATTCAAGATACAAGAATGGATTTAAGATAGAAGACTAAAACATAGGCAATAAATGATATCTTCTTTGTTTTTGGCTTTTTTTTGCAGTGCTGTATATTCTTGTGCAGTGAAATGCTAAAATGGCAAAGGATGAAATTGTGTTGTGTTTTTTAAAAAAATATATATTTTTAATGATTTCAGAGAGGAAAGAAAAGGGAGAGAGAGAGATAGAAACATTCATGATGAGAGAGAATCATGGATCGGCTGCCTCCTGCAAGTCCCCCACTGGGGATTGAGCCCACAACCCAGACAAGTGCCCTTGACTGGAATCGAACCTGGGACCTTTCAGTTCATAAGCTGACACTCTATCCACTGAGCCAACCCAGCTAGGGCTGAAATTGTTTTTTGATTATTACACTGAATTTTAGATAGTTACTGAAACAACACGTGTAATGAATAAAGATGGGTGAGTGGATAATATAATGTACAAATTATCCAAAGGAAATGTTTTAGCTACTGGTGTCAATAAATTGTCCTCTGCCCCACTACTCTTCAAAAAATGTTGGCAATATATTTTCTCCTTGCTACACCCTTTAAAACCTCAGTATTAGCATGATAAATATTTTGGAACACTTTCATAGAATGTTGACTCTTAATTGGACAATGATGCACAAATTACTGAAATTCACAAAACTCTCACTTAGACACCTATTTAAGAAACGTTAATATTTTGATTTAGTGAAATGGTGAGGGGTATGTAGTGAAAAAAACACAGAAGAAATGGAAATGTCTTAGATAATTAAAAAAAACTGAATAATTAGGTATCATTAATCAACCCCTCTATATAACCAACCCTTGATTGTCTAGCTATGTTGTTTTTCATTTGTAGACTCTCTACAGAAAGAGAAAGTTACCGTATTTGCCGGCATATAAGAGACGGGGCGTAAAAGACGATTTTTTGGCCCTGAAAAAACCGTATTTGCCGGCGTATAAGAGACTGGGCGTATAAGAGGACCCCCTAACATTTCCACTCAAAATACAGAGTTTGTTATATACTCACCGTATAAGACTACCCCCCACTTGGAGGCATATTTTTCAGGGCCAAAAAATCGTCTTATACGCCGGCAAATACGGTAAATTGAAAAATGCTTTCTTCCTTGTATTCTTCCTGATGTCATTAGTTGTATGACATCACACATACACACACATATATATAGCCAGCAGTCAGACATCCCTCTCACAATCCAATATACATTTCATTTTTTTAATCCTCAGCTGTGGATATATGGTATGTGTGTTTTTAGAGAGAAATTGGTTTTAGAGAGAAAGGGAGAGAGAAAAATAAACATTGAAGTGAGAGAGAAACTTCTATTGGTTGCCTCCTGTACATTCTCTGACCATGGATCAAATCTACAATTAAGGTATGTGTTGTCCTCACGAGGAATTGAAACCACAACCTTTTGGTGTATGGGATGATGTTCCAACCAACTGAGCCACCTGGACAGGACCGTATGAGAAATATTTCAGTCAAGAGGCCACCAGAGCAGGAATATGTCTGGGCACAAAAGCTAGAAACCCAAATGTACTTAATGAAAGTGGTTCTAAACACACATATGAGAAAAATTGTCAGGTTGAAAGCTAGTTAAAAGGAGAGTGAGGCAAATTTTAGAAATGCAGGCACAGACTAATATCTAGGAGTTGCATCCAGATAACCACAGGAGTTGAGTATCCCTGGCTAGGCAGCTCAGTTGGATGGAGCAGTGTCCAGATACACCAAAGCTGCAGGTTTGATTTCTGATGAGGGTACATACAAGAAACAACCAATCTATACTAATAAAAGCTTAGGTGGTGTCATGCCCTCGAGTGTGATGTCATCATAAGATGGCCTCCACAAGATGGCCATGTGCACAGCAGAGGAGGGGCCCGGTGGCTGCTCCTCGAGGTGAGGCCTGGGGATTCTGCAGCTCCATGTGGTGTGGAGGAGGCCATTCCTGGCAGAGGAGGTGGGTCACGTTAGGAGCGGGCAGTTGGGGTCATCAAGTTGGCAGGGGAGTAGTTAGGTGTGAATCAGGCCCACAGAGGAGCAGTTAGGGGACCATCAGGTTTGCAGGCAGAAGTGGTTAGGGGAAATCAGGCAGGCAGGCAGGTGAGCAGTTAGAAGACAGCAGTCCCGGATTGTGTGAGGGATGTCTGACTGCTGGCTATTCCCCGAGGGGTCCCAGATTGGAGATGGTGCGGGCCAGACTGAGGGACACCCCATCCTCCCATGCATGAATTTCAGGCACCAAACGTCTAGTAAATACTTTAAAAAGTGGAACAACAAATAGAGTTCTCTCTTTCTCCCTCTCTTTCTTATCTCTGTATTCCTCTTTATCTTTATTTCAAAACCAATTAAAAAATAAAACAAAGTAGTTGAAGTGGGGACAGAAGAGAGCAGAATGTATTTAGAGTGCAATTAGGTGTCCAGAAATAAAACAAATCTCGGAGAACAAAGTCAAGGTCTTATGAGAAAAAAAAAAAAATTCCTCCATATTGGAAAAAAATTCTTCAGATGTTATTTATAATCCTAGACCCAAGAGCTGTTGAATTCAAACCAGTGTATGGATGGTCAGGTCAGTCTCTCAGTGTGTGCTTCCAGTAGATTGCACTTGGTCTTATTTTTCTTATTCCATTGTGATTAAGAACACCTAAAAAGACTGTATATAATAAGGGGCATTAGCCTTCTAAAAACTGCAGTTTTCCCTCACCAAGCTGTTGATCCAACCTAACTACAGGTTAAATAAGTGAATAGTTAATTAATTACAGGAGCATCAGGAGGGAAAGAGATTTGTAAAAATTTGTGAGCTGGGCTAGAGGTAGCATAGTTAGAACCCAAGATGCCACTAAGGCGTCTGAGATTACACTTATAATGAGTTAGTAAGTATATGGAAATGAAACTGTGAACAAGGTCAAGTTTGTTTTCTTGAATTATGAATTAGGAGACATTTAGAATGAGCACTGTTCTTCAAATCTTTGGGAAATCTTTGAATTTGAGTTGAATTTTACTTTACAATTTCTATTGTTCACTAATATCTACTACTAATTGAATAGAGCAGACACTAACAGAAGAAGCCTATTGCAGTCAACATTTTTATGAAAGAAAATACTCCAGATAACTCAATCTGAAAGGACTACTGTAAAGAATTTGACATTTTTATTAAATCTAAATATTTTTCATAATATTGAGTTTTTAAATGCCAACACAGGTGAAGAATAATGAGCAAACCAGTACATCCAATTGTGGGGAAAAAATTAAAACAACAACAACACACAAAACAACCTAAATTAGCCCTGCTGGTGTGGCACAGTGGTTGAGTGTTGACCTAGAAATCAGGAAGTCATGGTTCCATTCCGGGTTAGGGCACATGCCTGGATTGCCAGCTTGATCTCCAATAAGGGGTGTGCAAGAGACAGCTGATCAATGATTCTTTGTCATCATTGATGTTTCCATTTCTTCCTCTCCCTTCCACTCTGAAATCAATAATAAAAGTATTAAAAAAAAAATAGAAACCTAAATTATCTAAGGAATGGATGGATGGTCACTATTTATATTTAATTTTAGGTTTCATCTCAAAATAAGATAAAACCATTTTGTCTTATTCACATGAAGACCTTTTACAATACAATTTACTGTTAATACTTTGAATTCTAACTCATGGTCACTTGTCATATAAACCAATCATTCAGAGCTCTACACATTGATTATAGCCTCAAAGTGAAAGAATTTCTTTTTAAAATCTAAACAGGCCAGTGCAGAATGAACCTTTTCTTGACAGGAGAACATAGTTAATAATAAAGGAAAATGCCAACCATATTTAGTTTTCAAGAAAATGTTTCCTGAAGTACTCAGTGTCATTTGATTGGCTAACATACTCTACATTTTCACTATCAGATTCCAGAAATAACTTCTGGATTCCCCAGTATACATGTCATTTTAGTGCTGGGAGTTTTGGTTTTAAAACAACATTAATTTCTATTATATATATTAATCAAAATTAGATAAATTAAATATATTAGTTAAACTGTTGTCTTCTCAATTTTACTCCCTATTCTTTTTCCCTAACTTTGCTCTCTTCATTTGGGGGCACTTTCCCTTCTAAAAAAATGAGGTTATAACAGGCCCCACAATATGCGGCCTAGAGATGGATACCAGTTGCTAGTAAAGTCAATCTTATTAATTCTTTGGGATTTTATGTAGAAACTAGAGGCCGGGTGCACAAAATTCATGCATGGGAAGTGGGGGTGTGTCCGTCAGCCCAGCTTGCACCCTCTCCAATCTGGAACCCCTTAAGAGCTATCAAACTGCCTGTTTAGGCTGATCCTGGTGGGATTGGGCCTAAACGGGCAGTGGGATATCCCTCTCACAATTCAGGATTGCTGGCTCCCAACCGCTTGCCTGCCTGCCTGCTAGCCTGATCACCCCTTAAACACTCCCCTGACAGCTGGATCAACACCTAACTGCTCCCCTTCTAACCCACTTTCCCCTAACTGCCCTCCCCTACAGGCCTAGTTGCCCTCAACTTCCCTTCCCTGCTGGCTCAGGTAACCCCTAACTTCCCTCCCCTGCAGGCCTGGTCCCCCTCAAATGCCCTCCACTGCAGTTCTGGTCCCCTCTAACTGTCCTTCCCTGCAAGCCTGGTCCCTCCAACTGCCCTCCCCAGTGACCCAGGATGCCAAGCCTTCCCACCCATCTCCCATTCAGCTCTCTCATCAGGCTTGGGGTCCTGGATGGCTGGGGCAATCCAGGATGCCAAGCCTTCCAGCCCTTCTCCCACTCTGCTTTCCCATCAGGCGTGGTTGGCTTCCTGGATTGCTGGGGCAACTCTCTGCAGGCTCCATGGCTCCAGCCAGCACTGCCATTTTGGTCCATTAATTTGCATATTCCCTCCTTATTGGCTGTGGGCATGGCCATTTTATCTAGAAGTGACAGTTAATTTGCATGTTACTCTTTTATTAGATAGGTTTATTGGAAATAAATATAATCTTCTTGGGGTATGGCTAATCTAGGATTTGTCAGTTGGATCAACTATAGGCCATAGCCATCTCCCACTACTTGGAAGGATCAAATCTTCAATAGGAAAAAATGAGGAAAAATATACTAGATGAGCAAAGATGAGGAGAGCAAATGAAAGAGAGAAAGGGAGGGAAAAAGAAGTCATTAAGGTGAGGGACACAGGAAGGAAGAACAGGGAGACATAATTCAGTATCTGGATTTACCCAAGTTTTTTACAGGAAATAGTACAAGTTTTCTGATCCCTTTTATTTTCCTTAGACTAATTTGATTTTGTGTCCTGTCATTTGAAATCGAAAGTATCCCAACTAACATACTGTTTCAAATAATTTTTTTCACCCTGATATGAAATATGCCTAAGTTTCTTTTCAAGTTTTTGGCATTTAGTTGAAAAACTCTTTAAGTGAACTGGTTGACTTAACTCTAAGGTCTGTGCTTTTCAAAAATTAATTTAAATGGATAGTAATATTCCAACTTTGACTTCTTTAAGGTCTTTATTATGGAAGTTTTAGAAATGAACTTATCTAAATACATGAAATTAATTATCTCTATCTTAATGATTTCTGTGGTCTCAAAAACTCCTTTAAGGATTTGTTTTAGCCCTGAACATTGCAAAGAATAAATTAAAAACCATATATGTTTATGATTTTGAATACAGTGTTCTTGTAAAAAACCCCAAAAAACAAAAAAACTACCCTAAAAATCCAAACTGTCTACACTATGTTGCACCTCAATTTAAATTTTTATTAGTTAAATGTGCTTTTGAAAACATATGTGTGTGCATAAATATATATATATATTTTAAAATTTTACTTTTTATTTTTATTTTTTACATGTGGCACTTTTATAATAGAGTTTATATTTTAAAGCAGTTTTAGGTTCATTGCAAAATTGAGCTTAAGGTACAGAGATTTCCCATATATCATCTTATGTTCCCAGCCTCTCCCACTCACAGTCCCATCCCAAGTTGGTACATTTGTTACAAATGACAAACTTACACTAACATATCACTATCATCCAAAGACCATAGTTTACATTAGGGTTCACTCTTCGTGTTGCATAGTCTATAGGTTTGGACCAATATATCTTGACATGTATTCACCATTTAATATCGTACAGAGTCAATTCATTGCTCTAAAAATCCTCTTTGTTCTGCCTATTCAATCCTCCCTCTCCCCTAATCTGTGGCAACTACTTGTTCTTTTACTGGCTCCATGTTTTTGCCTTTTTCAGAATGCCATACAGTTGGAATCATACAGTCTACAGCATTTCAGTTGGGTGTTTTCACTTAGTTATGTGCATTTAAGTTTCATCCATGTATCTCCAAGGCTTGATAGTCCATTCCTTTTTAATGCTGAATAATATTTCACTGTCTGGATATACCACAATTTATGTACCCACTGACCTACTGAAGGGCATCTTGATTGTTTCCAAATTTGGCAATGAAGTATAGAGCTGCTATAAACATTTGTATGCAGGTGTGTGTGTGTGGACACAAATCTTCAACTTTTTGGGGTTAATACCAATTTGCTCAATTGCTGAATCATCTGCTAGGAGTATGTTTAGTCTTTGTAAATAACTACAGATTAGTTTTCTAAAGTGGCTATACCATTTTGCATTCCCACCAGCAGTGAATGAGAGTTCCTGTTAATCCACAGCTCTCCAGCATTTGGTGTTGTGTTTTGGATTTTGCCCATTCCAATAGGTGTAGTTTATCTCATTGTTGTTTTAATTTGAAATTCTCAAATAATATATGAAATTGAGTATCTTTTCATATGCTTATTTGCCATCTGTATATCTTCTTTGATGAAGTGTCTGTTCAGATATTTTCATATTTTTAAATTGGGTTGTTCATTTTCTAAGAGTTCAAGTACTTCTTAGCAGTTATTTTTCTTAGAATGTGTTATTTGTAAAAAAAACAAAAACAACTATGTGTAAAGTGCAACATACTTTAATAAGGAACATTAACCTTTTCTATGAATATACTCAGTCCTGGGAATATTTTTTTTCTAAAAGTTCTATGTGAGTTTGTCCTTTTAAGCAATAACCACTCTAATATCAATTACTCCTTTTAGGTGCCTGATTGTTTTCAAAGCAGGTCTATCTAAAGTTGCTATGAGGTAGTTTGCTTTTATCTGAACTTATTCTCCCCATTTTTTAAGACCGAGAAAAAGAGATCCAGAGGTTATAATGTTTACTCAGAGTTAGAGTGCAGAAATAGGACTTTATCTCCAACCTCTGACTCAAAGCCTAACTGCTAGAAGAGGTTTAGAGAAATTTTCTTTTTCTTCTTTTGGAGAAAGGAGGCTATACTTTGTGAGGGATAAGTGAGCCTCATGTTAGTGCTATCAGTAGTTTTTCATCACTAAAATATATATATATATATATATAATGGCAAATTTGCAGATCATCAGAATAGTACTCATTATTTACTAAAAATATGTGATTTTATTTTCTACACTGAGTGTATCTTAGCTTTGCAGATGAGACCTGTGATTTCAGGGTGCAACATTATCTATTCAGGTGCCAATCATTTAACAATGTCTTTAGCCGTGTGTCCCAGGGGGCCGTGTGCCCTGGGTGAGCCGTGTGTCCCAGGGGGCAGTGTGCCCAGGTGAGCCATGTGCCCAGGGGGCCATGTGCCCCGGGTGAGCCGTGTGCCCCGGGGGTGACATGTGCCCTGGGAGAGCTGCGTGCCCTGGGGAAGTGGTGGGACGGGGGGGGGGGGACGCGCAGAGTGAACCAGAGGAGGAGCAGATTCTATTCTTGTGGTCCTGATATAGTCACCATAAAACAAGCAGACTGTCAAATGACAGAGGGGAGGGGAAGGAGACCTGGGGGAGATAAGAGATCAACTGAAGGACTGGTATGCATGCATATAAGTACAACCAACGAACCCAGAACTCTGGGGAGTGGGGCCAGGTATGGGAGGTGGAGGGGGGACAATGGTAAGCTATGTACACATATAATACCTTAATAATTTTTTTAAAAAAAGATAAAAAGAAAAGTCTGCTTTATCCCAAACTTCATTTGTAAAAATATCTGCACTTCTTCTATAGTGGCACAAGTTTACTGACCAACTTCATACCAGCCTGATTATCAAACTTGGAAATGTGTATTGAGGAAGTGATGAGTCCATGTGCTATAGAAACGTGACATCCATATCCTGTAGAATAAAGAGGTAACTTTCATGTGCTTCTGGTTTTCTGCCTCTGTACAAAAGTGGTCCTATAGCTGTCTCTTCATTATAAAATTTTAGGTGGTACTTATTGCTTCTTGCTATGTATTGATTGCACTACTTAAGCAAAGTGACAATACTGATAGTTCAGTGTTTATTTCACTTAATAGTTTATTCCATGAGTTCTGAGAACATTTTTGAAAAAAACTAAACTGATAAAAAGTGTTCAGACTTTTAACAATAAAATTAGTCGGCGAAAGTAAAATACTTTAAATACAAAAATTCACAATATTTTATAAAATGTACATGTTAACTACATTCCTAAGACTTTCTTTGATTTCAGCTCTCTCTTCCGGTCTCCCTCCAATGATGTGCTCAGAGTTACTTCTGAAGCAGCTGGGATTTGGGAGAGTATTTCAATAACTTGTTGAGCTTCTCTGAATTGAATTTTGCAAATCTCCATCTCAGGGAAAGCCCTCTGCTTTATCCAGTGGTTTTAAATAGCAGCAGTTTTGATTTCTCTTTTAGATAACTCAGGCTGGATGCTAACTGTGGTCTAAACCCTTTCCTTCTCCCCGGAGGTGGGGGTGAGGGAGGATGGTTCTCTGCAGAGGGCTTCACCCAGCAGGTCAGCATGTCCATCCTAAGCCTTTTGAGTAAAGGACGATGGGAAATGCCCAGTGTTGCGGGAGCTTAGTAGTCACAAAAGGACTGGAATGGCTGAGACTGTCACAGATGATGGGTGGGAAGTCAGGGAAGAGGGCAAGAGGAAGAACTGTTCAGAAGGTTGTGACAAGTGAATCAAGCTGCTGACCAATGTATGAAATAATGTATCTTTGTGTTTGAATGTGGCACAGTTTATAGAATTGATTTTGTTATTATTGCTACTATGAAAATAAGGAATTAGTTTTATTATAAACCTCCCTTTTACAAAATACATACTTTCACCCTCATTTTCAATTCAGAATTTTTGTAGAGTCAGCATTCAGAATGTACATTATTATGACCATAAATACTATAGATGGCTAAGCATCACAGTATATTACACATACACTATTTTCTTGTACAACTTCTTTTCTTCTAGAATTAATTTTTCCGGTGACTATTTTTTATCTGTATTTTTATGTTTTCTGTTGCTTCTACAACAAGGAGAATAGGCAAGGAAGAGCAAGTCTGATATCAAAACACAATATTGTGAAATAAAATGTAAGTAATGACAAGAGTGACATCCTAATATTGTTGCCTATTCTGTTAGTGAAAAGCAGGTTGCATATAGGTCCCACCCAAACTCAAGGGGAGGGAATTATACAAAAGTATGAATACTAGGCAGCAGGAATCATGGTGGCCACCTTAAAGTCTGCCATAAAAGGATCTTTTTGTTTTATTTTTTTCTTTAATTTTGTAGTATACATTCAGTCCCAGACTTACCAATGGAATAAATAATATTTCTTTTACTCTATTAAATACATCAGTCCTCTATCTTTTCTCTTTTTTGAGAAATACTTTCTGGAGCCTTGTGACTGACTACTTGTACCAATTTGGACTGTTGCTTTTGGGCCTTCTGTATAATTGTTATCCTAGGGTTTTCATTTACATCATACATGAGATTCTCTTTGGCTAATTCCTGTTTGAATTGCCTTTTCCTTAATATGCTTGCCTTTCTCTCCCTCTCTTCCACCCTTCCTCCTCCTTCTCCTCGTCCTCCTCCTCCTTCTTTCTTTGTCTTCCTCTCTCTCCCTCTCATTTAATTATTTTTACAGTTTGTCTTCAGAATATTGTATAGGGAAATTTCCACACTTTCCATCTCTCTCTCTCTCTCTCTCTCTCTCTCTCTCTCTCTCTCTCTCTCTCTCTCTCTCTTTCTCTCTCATCTCCATTGTATTCCATAAAGCCAGTTCAGCATTGGAGATTGTATGCTTCTGAGAAGGTGAAAATATATACAAATTTTGTGTAGCCAAATGCATTGAGCTGCACATAAAGGGCAAAATAATAACAAAATGGATGGGTAGATGCAGAAACATAGCTGCTTTTACATCTTGCATGAATAAACATGATGATTTGACTTCTGATTTGATGTGATATTTTGACTAGGTAACAAATTAGAAGTTGGAAATAATTTTTTTGCCTTAGAATTTTGAAGACAATGTCTATGATTTTTCATATTATTGCTGCTGAAAGTGGTTTTATTCTGAAACCCGAGTCCTTATATATGACCTTGTTATCTCTACTAGCTTTTAGTATCTTCTCTATATCCTTTTAATTTTTTTAAATTTTACAACATTGTGCTTTATGCTTTTTTAAAAAACCTATTTTAACAGAAAAAATGTATTTCTTTTTTCATTTCTAAACCACTTTCTTGCATTGGTTCTTTGAAAATTAGTTTCCCTTTTGCTGCATCTGTTCTCTCTTTGTGATACTCCCATGAGAGGAAAATTGGATCTCCTGAATTGATCTTCTGATTTTCTTATACTTCTTTCTTATTTTCTATTTGTCATTTTAATTTCTTAACTTTATATTTCAGTTCTTACAGTTTAAAACAAACACCTTTATTGTTGAAAGTATTACATATGTCCCCCATTTTTCCCCATTGACCCCTTATAGCCTGCCCGTGCCCCCCATCCTAGGCCTTCACCATCTTATTATCTGTATCTATGGGTTATGCATATATTGAGGTTTATTTCTTTCTTAAAGTTCTATTTGCTTTGTGTTTGTTTTGGACTGTTTTTCATGTTAGATGCTTTCCTTGACTATCCAATGATGCTAAGCTGATAGTTTTAATTTTGGGGTAAGCCATCAGAAACCTGTTGGGAAATTAGGTGTATGGCTGAGGCTTGTCACTAGGTGGTTGCACTGTAGAGTTATTGGTTCAGTAGGCTGTCTCACTGGGGATTCTATTAGCATCTACATGTCTTTTCTCTTGAATGGATTATTTTTTGTAGACAATGCCTCCATTTTCTGTTCTGGGGGTTTATCTGGCTGTCAGTAGACTGGGACTACAGGATGGGGTCTCTTATCAGAATTCAGGATTTCATAATTCCTTTGTTTTGAGTATGGCCATACTTTGGCATGCAATTTTGCCTCTTGTACCTAGGTTCATAACTGTTGTCCAAATTCTCTAGTAGGTTAACCTGATTTATTCCTTCAATTTGAGAGAAAAGCAGTTTCAGAAAGATGGAGGGGATATAGCTTTGAACTTTTAAAGCAAATTATCTACTAAATCTCTTGTTTTTAGCCTCACTTGTCACTCAGATTTTCAGAGATATTTGGAACTTTAAAATCATGAGCTTCTCTAGGATTTTGCTATCAAAATGAGATTTTCTATTAAAATAAAAATCAAGTTGATACTCATTGGTATCACTCTTTGGAAACAGTTTTCATCCCCCCATCTATACATATAACATAGCTTTTAACATGGGGTTAATAAATCAAGGATTATTGAACATGGGATTAATAAATCCCTACTCCTCACCACAGACTCCCTTGAAATATAAATTTAACAAAATAAGACAGGATACACTATTTGTTTTCCAATTACCGTTCATATATAATATTATATTAGTTTCAGGGGTACAACATAGTTATTAAACATTTATGTAACTTACAAAGTTATTACACTGGTAAGTCTAGTACTCATCTGGCACAATACATAGTTATTGCAATATTTTTTTAAATATATTTCCTATGTTCTACTTTACATATCCATGACTGGTTTTATAACTGGCAATTTGTACTTTTTAATCCCTTCACCCTTTTAATTTGTTCTCCCAACCTCCAGAGTAGACCATTATATTTAGCCACCTGTCTCATCTAATTTCTCTGGATGTGTTCGGATTCATTTTAGAATTTAGACAAGTGAGTATGTGCTGGATGTCCATAATTAATGTTATTTTTAAGTGAGCATGAATTATTTTCTCTAAAATTTTCAGATTTTTTTATTTTAAAAGCCTTCCTGAAATGCATGAGTAGAAATGTGACAGTGGTTTTATGATGCTAGATGAAACTCTTAGAGAATAGACTTTTGCCACCATGTCACAAATTGTTATATTATTTTTTATTGCTTAACATTTACTGCCAGGCTAGTTAATATCTTAACACTCCCCCCAGAGAAAGACCTTGGGTAAGTAGTCTTTTATGTATCTTTTTTAATTCAGTGAAGTTAATAGAAATGTGTTACCACATAATTCAGTACCTGTAATGATAATATAGGATCTGAAGTTATTGGTCCACTTGAATTGATAGTTATAGACTTCCATAAACTCAGAAACCAGCATTTATCCTTCACCTGCAGGAATCCTTTCCAGAAAAAAAGTTGCTACAGCATGGAGGAGCTTTCTCTGAAGATTCTGGCCTACTTAAAGTTTTGGGCATGCTCTCTTCAGAGTAATCTCATTAATCTTTTGTACCATGGAGTTTTTAGTTCCTGTGATAGTGATGTTGCCCTCACAAATATAGTGTTCATTCCACCATTATTTCAGTCCACATGTCTAAGACTTTACTTTGTTCAACATGAGTACATCTACATTTTGAAAGATTCTCTAAGGCTTCTCTTGTTTAAGTGATTTATAGCAAATCTACTTCTATAATTTTTAAAACCTCTAGTATTTTTTAAATTAAAGTATTAATACTTAGTATTCTCCTGTTTTTACTGTTGTTATTAATTTACAGCCTTGCTGGTGTGGTTCAGTGGTTGAGCACTGACCCACAAACCAGGAGGTCAAGGTTTGATTCCTGGTCAAGGCACATGCTAGATTGCTGGCTCAATCCCCATTAAGGGGCATAGAGAAGGCATCTGATCAATGATTCTCTCTCATAATTGATGTTTCTGTCTCTCCCTTTCCCTTCCTTTCTCTGAATCAATTAAAAAAATTTAAAATATTTACAGACCTATTTAAATATAAAGTTTTGTGTCATATATAGCTTTCAATTTATCTTTATTTTTTAAATACCCAAATAAAGAGGCAGAGTAATATCCATTTTGTAACATATATTGATAGGGAGTCAAAAAAATTCATGTGTGGGGAAGGCCCACTGCTTGTGTCTACAGACGCTCATGCCTACAATGTTAAGTGACTGGAATTTGTTAGGGAAAGGGGAGCTTTATTGAGGGAAGTTCCAGAAGTCTGCATTGGGGGTCTCTATGGGAGATGCTGCTGCCTGCCTCTGTGCAGGAAGACTATGAGTTCTAACAGAGAGCACCTTCTGCAGGGCTGAGAGCTAAAGGGAGGTGCCAGAGGTCATGCAGTGCTGGGCATGTTTACAGTCAGAGCCAGGGAGAGCAGAAAGGCCTTGATGTGCACCTCAGCCATTTTCTTAGGAGTAAAGAAGGCCATGTTTTAGGAATAACTACTAGAAAATAAAGTAAAGGCTACATCCCAGGTCTAAGGACAAAGCTGAAATAGACCCTCTTTAACAAAGCATGAAACAAACCCCAGAGGATCAAGAAGACCTACCAGAAGTTTAACTGCCAGCCATAGCAGAAATCAACACCCTCAAAATGAGACAATATAATGCAAATAATTCCATGCAAGCTCACTAGGCAGGTTACAGCGAGAAAAGTAGCTGCAGAAGGAGGGGTTAGGGATTGAATAAGGAAGTGGCCCCAGTGCAGTCTTGGTGCAGAAGAATGTGATTGAAGGGCATGACACCACAGGAGATGGAACCTTCATGAGGAAGGTGATGGATGAGGGAGAAGTCCACAACCTCCATCGTGGACTGAAGGATTCTGGAGAGACACGGCATCTAGGTGCAATGTTGGTACTGTATAGGACAGCTGTGGGCAAACTACGGCCTGCAGGCTGGATCCAGCCCATTTGGCTGTTCTATCTGGCCCGAGAAGCCGGAAGAGCGGAGGGTTCTCTTGCTCTCCCCTCTGCTCCTTCACCAGCAGCCCAAGATGAGAGTGCCAGCATGGTCAGGTTGCTTTTGTTCTGGCCCTCTGGTCCAGTTTAAGAACTCATTGTGGCCCTCGAGTCAAGAAGTTTGCCCACTCCTGTTTTAGGACCATTTCACAGAGAATATTATTGGGACAATTGATTAAACTTGAATGGGGCTTCTGGTTGAAGAACAATGCGGCAGCACTTGCAACTTTTCTGTAAATTTAATATTTTTAAGTTTTAAGAAAAGTAAAATGAAGATAGGGAAATTGACATTTTTTTGAAAAAATGGGGTCTCACCATTTTTGATAGTATTAGATCTAATGCAAAACTATGGAATAAGTTATGCTAACTCTTGCGTGTTCTTCCTGCCACATGTCGTCATGTTATAAAATAGCATAAAGTACTGTGTGAGTTTATTCTGAACAGATGTGAATTTTAATCCTTAGGTCTTAGAAAAGTATCAGTGTATACAAGTGTGAGAACCCTGACTGATACATACAGATATACTAGTAAATATTTGTTCTAATAATAGTTTGATAAAATCAATAATTTATTCAGGTCTAGAACTTGGAAAACAATAAACTTTAATAATTAAAATGAAGGCACACTTAATAATCAGCAAGATGGAAAATACACATCTATTCTTCAAATTCACAATGAATTAATACCCAGGTGCATATTAATGCATTGTAAGCAAAGCCGGCAAATGCCAAGGAGGTTTTTCTTAGAGGTTTCTAAAGCCCTTGGGATGTGTTCCAAACTCGACTCAAGTCACTGGCAAGAAGTACAAGCTCTCGAAAACTACTTGCTGCTGCTCCAAGGGCCATTTTAGGTTATTGGGCCTTATCCAGAATATTTTCCTGAAGTGATCCCTGAGATACATGGAGCCCTATAGTGCCCTTTATGAGCACTTGAGTGGCTTTCTCCTGCATGAAAGATCTCGTGCCACTTGACAACATGGAGGCAATGGTGGTATGGATGTGTGTAGGCAGGGGCTTTATAAGATATGAGAGAATCATGTAATTTGATTAGAATCACTGAAAAATGATCTGACTTTGCAGACACCTAGTATATACAATGTGTATTCATGAGCCTCAGTCTTTACATGTTGATTTCTTAATATCTTTGTGTGCTGAAATCTATTACACAGTTAAAAAAATTCATAAACAAACTTATGCTAATATGCCCAAGAGGAAAACTATCTGAAAAAATACTGGGAAAACAACACATTTTGATGATAATATTTAGAAAATATTAGAGGGAAATAGAATAAATGGTGCTAAAAATCTGGTTTCAATACTTTTGAACATGTACATTATTTTCATGTTGAAGTCCTGTATTTTTACCATGAGTTCTTAAAATAATTATAAATGTCACTTGTTATGTCTGTGTGAAATTCATGGCTATTATGAAGACAGTATGTCTGTTTGTGAAGGAATAACTCTATAATATGTAAGTAAACAATGACTCCCCAATTATATTAATGGACTTCAAGTCATCTTTTGATTATTTTTCTCTGTTTTAACTATAGGGGACAATAAATTACATTACTCATTATCATTTGTATTTATATTATCATTCTGTCTTTATCTAAAAAATTCAAAAGCTAAATTGTTTTTGAGTAAAAAATTTGGCTATAGTATCCTACTTGTTCTATAAATCACTCCAATTTTGTTTGTTTTTTTCAGGCTTCTCTGATTCTTGTCTTTCTCTATGCTAAATTCAGAGTTTATAATGCCCCATATAAATAATCAAAATATTCTAGGCCTTGGAGCTTATGACTATAAGAAAAGATAGCCCTTTCTTTTTGTACCCAGTGTGTAATGGGCTGCATCTCCATTGTATTGACTGCCTGCAAATAACAGCCTCAGAATGTCTCTGTTTGTTTATTTATTTTTAAACCTTACCCAAGATATGTTTTTTTTTAATCAATTTTAGAGATAAACATAGATCAGTTGCTTCCTGTGCTCATCCAGACCAGAGATCAAACCCACAATCTAGGTATGTGCTCTGGCAGGAATCAAACCCAAAACCTATTGTTGCATGGGGCAGTGCTCCAACCAATTGACCCACCCAGCCAGGACTCCTGTTTGTTTTTGAGACTCCCACAGAGGCAGTCTCCTATGGGCCACAAACCATCAGATCAGTGCATCATGACATGGCACCTTTCTTTTTCTCTTATTTTCTTCTACTTCAGTTTTTGCTTGATCATTTTTGCTTTCTGCAGAGCTGCTTATAGAGGTTTCAATACCCACCATAAGCACACCAGGGTATCAGTGTAAAGGCCAAAGTTATTGTTTCAATTGATTCCAAACTTCTACAATCCTCAGGAGACCTGAGCAATTTATGATTCTGTGTTAAGTATGATGTGATGGTTAATTTTCATGTCAGTTCGGGTCATGAGAAGCTCAGATATCCAGTTAAACATTATTCTGAGTGTGTCGGGAAGAGATTAGCATGTGAATTGGTGGCTTTAGGGGGAAGCACAGTGTAGGTGAGCATCATTCAATCCATTGAGGGCCTGAATAGAACAGAGAGGCTTCTGAGTACCCGACTACTTGAGCTGGGACAGTGGTCTGCTCTTGCCCTTGGTGTTCCAGGTTTTCAGACCTTGGAGTGACAACACCAGCCTTCCTGGCTCTCCAGCTTGCAGATGGCAGAACTTAGGACTTCTCAGCCTCTATAAATAAAAAATCTTTATGATAAATCTTTGAGTGAATTCCCTATACAAAATTTTATTGTATATTTCTGTATCCATTGATTATATATTTCTGTATCTCACATTATTTCTGTTGTTCTTGAAGAGATTAGAATCCTGACTAATACATATGGGGAATGTGTGTGTGTGTGTGTGTGTGTGTGTGTGTGTGTGTGCACGTGTGTGTGTGTGTGTGTGTGTGTGTTTGTTTGTTTGTTTTTTTCCTCTCTCTATGCCCTATCTATCTGGGTCCAAAGCAGCTTTAATTGTACCAGAATTTGAATATCTTGTCAAATTCTGCCTGAATCTCTTTGTGCATAGAAGTTCTGAAATAGTCTCAGAGTAGACTGGCGAGAGATGCCATGTCATAACCTCTCTCATCTTCCTCTGTTCTCCTAATGCCCTGACTACAAAGTCCCCCCATCCTTTTCCAATTATAAAATAAAAAATAGGCTTGTCAATGGATATTAGCAACTGGGAGCACGGGTAGTCTTTATACTAGTAGTTTCTAGCTATTTGTATAGCTTCTACTTTCAGCTCCAGTTCAACTGGATAAAAAAAATGCCCTATTACAAAATGTTTTCAAAGTTTTATTTAGCAGTACATAACCTGAAGCAAAGTTTAATATATGGACCAAGATAAAATGACTCTAATTAGTCCTTCCTGGAGAGAATGCAATTCCCTAACAACAGAGCCAGAGAGAACATAGCGTTCCTGTATTTCCGTGCATGATAGGAATCATGATAGTAAAGTATATAATGAGTACAACAAGGTCCTATCTTATCTTACTCAAAGGCTCTTCTGTGGGGCTGCTATGCTTCCCTTCTACGTGGTCAGAAAAGTCAACTGTTTTTGCAGGAAAGGACCTGCTGCCTTAGAGCTCCCTCTTTATTCTAGATGACAGCTCGTTCCCACATTTTGAGGATCATGTACTCTGAAGTTGCTATCATTTTTAAAATGCATTGAGCCAGGAGAAAGTAGGTTGTTTTGAAATGTACGTGTTTCATTTGTTTTATAGGCCTTTTTTTTCTGAGTTTCTATCTTTTGTGAATCAAAGTTCCTATTCAGGAGCCGCCTTCATGTTGTTAGAGCCGAGTAGAGCTCCCAGCTCAGTCCCTATACCGAAATGTTTCTTTACATATCAAATTTGGAACTTGGAAACTTGTGATTGCATTACGAGTATTTCCAGTTCACAGGGAAAAGAGCAGTCGTGGCTTGTTCTGGAAACAAAATCAGAAAGTTTAGAGGAGTGGAAAATGTTTACTAAACAAGACTAATGAATTCAGACTGTATTCATGAAAGTGTCTGAATTGGCTGGGCATTTCCTTTTGAAGAATTTATTTATTTATGAGATAATAATTGTGATGCTACAATATATGTGGTGCTTTTCAAGATTATAAGGATAAGGATATTAAATAAATAAAAAGCTAGTTACCAGTTTTAGAAAATGTCTGACAACAATGTAGACTAGACTATGGAAAAAATAAAAGATGAGAGATGCAGGGAGACCTGCTGCTCACTGCACCATCCAGGCAAACAGTGGTGAAGGTAGGGATAGACAATAAAAGACTGAAGAGAATAGATTTGAGAGAAAAATCAAAGAGTTGAAATAATATGTTGGGTATAAAAAATGAGAGAGGTGGGGAAATATAAGATGGCCCCTTGGGTTTTAATTTCCTGACTGAATAGATGGTGGCCCTTGCTTGAAAGAGTGCCTGAGGAAGTAGAACAGGTCTCTCTAATGATTGTGATTAAGGTGACTAAAAAAATATGGAATTGTTCACCTTGGCCAGTGTGACTCAAGTGGCTGGAGCATCATCCCATACACCACAAGGTGGTGAGTGCTAGTCCTAATTTGGACACATACCCAGGTTGTGGGTTCCATCCCCAGGGTCATTCCTGGTTGATCTCCAGTTGGGGCAACAGATCAATGTTTCTCTCTCACACTTCTTTTCCTCTCTCCCCACCCTTTCTCTTTTCCCTCCTCCCCTCCCACTTCCTCTCTCTAAAAGTCAATAAGAAAAAAATTTTAAATGTGATACGGAGTTACTCAATTGTAGATGTGCGAGAACAAATACTTTTGTAATTGTGTGTTTGTATGCATGTGTGCATGTGCAAGTGTGTGCATGGGTGTGTGAGTGAATGGCAGGCACAGGTTTCTAATTTCTTGTTATTTAATGTCAGTTTATGGAGAGAGCCTGAGCACTTGTCTAAAGTTCAGTGAAGTCTAGGTGCTGATAGAACATTTTCCTGACTGAATTAAACTGAAAGCATTGAATGGAAAGAACAATCTAGGGGGGAAAAAACCTAAACCATTTTAACAACATAGCATGATTTCTTGCTTGAGCCTAAACTGTATCACCCACAGGATTGGACATTTATATCAAGAGATTATAAGGAGAGGAACAGATATGTAGAGAGTAAGGCACAGACGTGTGTTAAAACTTTGTATATGTCATACTGTATTACTGAGAGTTCTGTAATCCCAAATCTCAAATATTCATATCTGAGTTCTATTGGTTCAGGTAAAGCTAAAAGACTGTATGCACTCGATACTGATTAATATTGCAAGCGCATGTGTAACTTAGAGCAAGGATGCAAGGAGTTTCTTCACTGCCGCAGAAAACACAGCTCTGCTCCGAGTGCTTTGGGCACGTGCTGGCCATGACAAGAGCTTCTGCAAAGATGCTGGGAGTAGGCGCTCCAGAGGTTTGGCAGTGGTGGCGGCAGCGGAAACACCCAGTTGGTACAGATGTCACTTCCCTTGAGATTGGAAGAAGCCGCCTTGGCACACATTGGCAGACATCACACGCAGAGTGGGTGTGGGCAATGGCAGAATGACTTGAATAGGCATAAGCAGCACTCATGCTATCACTGGTCACTGCGGAAGTCTCAGCCAGAGAGGGAAAACCGGCCAATACTGAACGGAAGTTGAGAAGAGGTTGCTAATGGGCATATGCTGTTTCCTGATAATTCTTTCCTGACGATTCTTTGACATTGGGATAACATTTGTGGCTTTTCATAGTTTTCTATAGATGAGATTTCACTTACGACATGACAACGCACAAGAAGCCACATAAAACTGGAGACCCTGTCTTATTCTCTGCAACTTACTGAACTAGTTCGTGGTTGAAGCCACAGAATAAAAGTGAAACAATGTATTTAACAAATGACACCACACACATCAGACATGCTGACATTTCTTCTAATAGCCTGAAAGAGGAGGAATTCACAGCTGTGTCATTTTCCTTTCATTATACAACTAGATGCACTACTATTATTTTTTTGTTCTTGATTTATGTGCACATTAAAGCTATCAAAAATGTTCTAATTTTTGAGTTAGCTTTAGAAATGTCAGTGGTCATAGATATGTTCAAAATGCTAAGAATTGTCTTCCCTAAGAAAGCCTTTGGATAGGAGGGAAAAATAACTTAGGTTATTGTGCCCCAGTGAAGCATAAACAAGCTTGGCTATCTATCCGGATATCCTGCTTGGGAGAAGTCGCATCATTACGACTTCTCATTGCTTTTGACATGAGGATGCGCTGGTGTCAAAGACCCAGCCAGCAGTCTTGAAAGGAGTCTTGTTTACTGTTACGAAAAGATACCAATTTCCTCGGAGTCAGTCGGGTTTTTAAATCACTGTCTTGTCAAGAAGTGTTCTCATAGATGCATGTGCATTGATGACATAACAAAGTTTTTGAGTGCTAAGAAGTTGGCTGCCTTTGGAAGTATTTGACTTCTGAAGGAAAGCAAAATTCTACCCCTTGTGAGAGCATTGGAAAGCCTGATCGCAGAAAAGCTTGGTAGGGTGAAGGGTAGTGATGGATCGGCTCACTTGGCAGGTATTTTGGCCCAGGGAGTCATGCAGATCTGATTGAAGGCCCTTCCGTTGCCTGTGAATGCAGCCGAAAAGAAGGCGCTCCTTTGGCCAGGCTTTCATTCTGTGAGAGGACAGGAGCCGGCAAAGACACAAAGTTTCCAGTTCCGGGCAAAGGGCCTAGGGAGCTTGCAGTGGAGAGGGACAGCCTTGTCTTTTTATCCATTGGCAGAAATCTTTGGGTATATCAAAGTACTGAAAAACTGTTTTGAAAGTTACCCCTGCTCTGATGACCTTAACATTGAAATATGGATTGATTTTCTTTTCTTGCTGAAATAGACAGGATCAGTGATGCAGTGCTTGCCAAAGGTGCCCTTATTGACTGGAGGAAACGATGTGACTAGAATTCCTCCAAAGGGTCTTGGAGAATGCTCTGTTTCTGCACAGTCCTATTCTTGGCTGGCAGAGAGAGGGATGGCCCTTTCAATTCTGTGTAAGCTGGCATCACCAGGTTTTTTCCACTATCACTTGCCCCTAAACTACAACAAAGTCACAAATGTATTAAATACCTAAGAGGCTGTTATGGTAAACTAAAATTTCTTAATCAGGCTTTTTATTGGAATTTACTATCGAGCCAGATTGGTTTTCTTCTTATGTCAAAATTTGACTTTTAATTTCTTTCCCTGAAAAGTTAAAGTGAGAAAGAATTATTTATAAAGTTGTAGGGTTTTTTTTCCCCCTCACCCGAGGATATGTGAGAGAGAAACATGGCCTGTTGCCTCCTGTTTGTGCCCTGAATGGGGATGGAATTCACATCCTAAGAATGTGCCCTGACTGGGAATCAAACCTACAACCTTTTAGTGTAAGGGATGATGCTCCAATCAACTGAGCAACACTGGCCAGGGTTAAAGTGTGTGCGTGCTTTTCTTCAAAATCATTCCACCTATGTGAAGAAAATAAATTCTTAATGAAATGAAATAAAATTTACGTAAAATTTATGTATACTCATGTTCACTATGTTGAGGAAGGGACTCTGGGTTTCACTAATTTCACAAAGAGATCAAGTTATCCTCACAAAAAATGAAACACGAATTGACCAAATGATCTCTAAGAAATTTTCAGCTTTACTATCATAAGCTTCTGTTTCAGAATATAGAAACAGAACCTGACTTCAATAGGAACTTAATTGTCATTTGACCTGACATTAAAATAAATATTTAAGTACTATAATTCTGGGGCTGCTATAACAAAATACCATACACTGGGTGGCTTAAACAATGGAAGTTAATTTTCTGGCAGTTTTGGAGTCTAGATGTTCAAGATCAAAGCATCCACAGGGTTGGTTTCAGTCTGAGGCCTGCTTCTCTGGCTGCAGATGGTCACCTTCGTACTATTTTCACAAATCTTTCCTCTGTGCTTGCATGCTCCAGGTACCCGAGTGTCTGAATTTCTTCTTACTAACACCAGGAAGATTGGATTGAGGCATATCTCAAATACCTCCTTTTAACTTAATAATATTTTTTATAGACCTTGTCTCCAAATACAGTCACATTCCAAGGTACTGAGGGTTAGGACCTTAACATATGAATTTATGATGACATAATTCAGCCCATAACAAGTATCTCCTCAGTACAAGATGGAGTGCTTTTGTGGAGAGGGGAAAGAATAGAAGTCTAATCAAGGACTTCCGTGGAGAGGGAAGAAGAGAAGCTCATACATAATATTAATAAGGAAGCCAGAGATGAGGTAAAATGAGGTTTGAGAAAATTCTAGGAGTGAAAACAATAGATACCTTCAAAAAGGGGAGTTTAATTAGCCGGGCAGCGTGATGAGTAATCAGGTAAGCTAACTATAACACTTGCCTATGATCTGAGAAATGTCATAATAGACATTGTAAGAAGTATGAAAAGTAATTTCAAAACAACTTAGCTTTTCTCTTTATTTGTCTAATATTATGGAGGGAAATTATAATTACACTCAAATTTCTTAATTTTCTCACTTTCTGTCTCATCTACTCAATATAACTGCTTTTTGAGCACCATTAAAAAATGTTCTCCTGAGTTCCTTCCACCGTGCTTAACTCTTTGCCTTTTATGCTATACTCCTATTGTCTCTTTCTTCCTGAATCTCCATAATTATATGCCAAAGGAGCTCATTTGGCTAGAGAAAACCCTCTTTAGAAGGAAGGTAAGTAAAACAGAAGGCAAAACAAAACAAAACAAAAAACTTTGGTTGGGGAGGGGGAAACCCTGGTAGTACTCATAAATTAATTGTCTTGGATTTTTCACATGAGGAATATAGATTTTTTAAATGTTGGATTTGTTGCTGATCTTCCCAAGAATGACTTTAGTTAATGGGATCAGAGGCTATGTTAGAATGGATATAGCAGTGAAAAGGAACACACAGCATACTCCTCTAAGGTGATAACTCAGGAGGGATTAACAAATAGAGCAATAGACACAGGGTAGGGAAAGGGACATCTAGTATAATTGCATTCTGAAGGAAAGGTTTGGGTAGGAAGAGAAGAGTTGATGTATCACAGTTGGTAAGGAGGAGATGAGACAAAATATAGCTAATCTGGGAAGATCTGAAATAATGGATAGATTTTTAAGCAGGTCATTGAGGTGTTTCATGCCTGGTTGACTGTATTTTTCCCCCAAAAAAGTAGGAAGAAAGATTTCTCCAGGTAGGAAGAATGGAACTCCCAGGAAGAGCAGTGAAGGTTTAGAATATTTGGGGATACCAATAGGAGAGAGAATCAAAGTTTGGGGTCTGAAAATTTTGTTTGGAAAGTAGAAAAGGAAATGACTCTAACAACCCTAGTACAAGAATGGCTTCTCTGTTACTGTAGTTAGCAGAAAATGATTGTCAAATAAGAACTGTGGAGAAGATGAACTGCATTTCATCATGAAGATATATTTTTAACGTATAGCTTCTTAAATTGTCTCAATTTGAAAAGCTAGAAGGTATCCCTAAAGCCCAGGAGATCTCCCTCCCCCGCTCCACCACCACCACCTCTTCTCCTTTGTTGAAAACTACCAAAGGTAGTAACATTAGCTGCCATAGCAATTGTGAGAACTCATTTCCTTCAAGTGTAGGCAAATGGAGGATATGTGCTGTATTTTATTTTTATGGTCCCACTTTCAGGCAGTGTCAGCTGTTTTTAGATTGACAATAAAAGTTCTTATTGCTTGGAGAATTATATTTCACAAGTTTCTTGTCTTAGAGTTTCTATTTTTGTTTGTAGAGCTGTTTGCCAAGAAAAGGGGGGGGAGAGGGAAAGAGAGAGAGAGAGAGAGAGAGAGAGAGAGAGGAGAGAGAGGAAGAGGATATGAATATGAATTAATTTGAGAATGAGTTCACACAGTGCCACTAGAGTTTAAGGATTCAGTTGTCATCATTGGAGAGTGGGATACAGGCTGCAGATACACACAAATTAATTTATAATTCTTTATATTGATTCCCCAGTGTTGTAAGAAATATGGCTAAGGAGTTTTTTTGGGTTTTTTTTACAACTCTTTCTGATACAGAGTAATACTATTCTGTAAGAGTCACAGGCACGTGGACACATAATATAAATCTTTACCCACTTTTAGGCTTTTTGGAATCTTAGGCAACACATTTGAAGTCATCTCTGTGCTGCATCTTCTTTCATCAGTTGATCTTTCCATCAGCACCTGTTTCTTGAATGCCTGTTATGTACCAGGGCTTATTCTGAAGGCTTGAAGATATGGTGACGAATGCATAAACCTGTTTCCTATTCTCCTGGTGCTTTAATGTAACAACATTTCTATCTGTACTCAGATTTGATATGTAAAGTTTACCTGGAGAAGCAAATCATAAGAGTACATCCCAGTGCTCCAGGTGAAGTATTAGGGCTATCATAATTAAATTAGTTACATTTACAAAATTGCATTCAGTGATCAAGATGGCCTTCTTGGTGCCTTATATACATTGATCCCCTCGTGAACACTATAAGGTCGTTATTACAATTCTCATTTTACAAATGAGTTAAATAAGTTGTCAGAAGTAATTTCCAAGTGACAGAGATTTCACTCCAGGTACCTGACTCTAGACACTGTGTTCTTTACTGTCTCACTCACTATGTATTACTTTGGCATGTTAAACACATAACATGATTGAATGAAGCAAGTTTATGAGCAGCAGGGCAATGGTTCTCAGAGTGGGGGAGATTTTGTTTTTACAGGATACTTGGCCATGTTGTAAGACATTTTTGGCTTTCATAACTGGAGGAACCCTACTATCATTAGTGGGTGCAGGCCAGAGATGCTTCTACACACCCTGAAATGCACAGGTTAGTTCCCATAACAAAGAAGTATCTGGTTCAAAATGTAAACAGTGCCAAGGTTGAGAAGCAATGCCTGAGAGCATGCAATTTGGAAACTAGCACCCAGAAAGGAAATCAGCAGATTATCTTGAGATCTCCTGATTCCCAATCCAGTTCCCCTTTGTGTCTTTTATTTCCCCCCCCTTGTGTCTCTACAGCTGGTTTTGTTGCCCACAGAGCATCTTAGGGGTGCTGGGTTCTTGACGAGTGTTCAGTGGGTGCTGAGCTTCATGTACGGCAGGTAGATGGCTGGGCAGTCATCAGCAGAATCTGAAAGTTCATGCCCTCCCACCTACCTCTTATTTCATTCATAGGATGCTATGTAATTTTTTAGTTTAAGTAGTATTGTTTAAATTATGTAATGTCTCTAAAATTCATAGACAGTGTCTAGCCCTGGATAAGAATTCAAGAAATATTTAGTATTAGTTGTGGTAATACTAAAGAATTTGAAAAATACAAAACAATCTTTAGAGAATATTAATGCATCTATCCTAACTATCCTTTGATATTTTTCTTCATAGCTTAATTTTTTGACAGTGATTTTCTTTTTTAAATCATAAAATTAACTGATTTTTTGGGGGGGGTGGTATTGAAAGCATTACCCTCCCACCTACCTTTTTTATCTTCCTTTTCTTTTTTCTTCTTTTTAAAAATATATTTTATTGATTTTTTTACAGAGAGAAAGAGAGAGGGATAGAGAGCCAGAAACATCGACGAGAGAGAATCATCGATCAGCTGCCTCTTGCACACTTCTCACTGGGGATGTGCCCGCAACCAAGATACATGCCCTTGACAAGAATCGAACCCGGGACCTTTCATTCTGCAGGCCGATGCTTTGTCCACTGAGCCAAACTGGTTTTGGCTTATCTTTCTTTTCTATTTATTTCCTTGTCTTTTACAAAATCAAGTGCTATATATGTGTATCTTTCCCTCTCTATAGTCTCCCAATCCAAAATTTCCTTTTTTCCCTCAGTTCCTTTTATCCAAAATCTCTGTGAATTTTAGCTAGATCTGAGGAAGAAACGTGAGTAATTATAATCTAAATTGAAATATTTGGTAACCAGTCCACAGCACTTCTGATCCTTTCCTGGAATGTTTACTTTCAATCTGATGATTATTTGAACGTGTGGGGGAAACATTGTAGTTGGGAATCCTTCTCATTGCTGTTGTCCCTTTGTGATTACATCATTCACAATTAGCCAGTAGTTTGAATGTGATCAGTGCTTGCCTTGCTAGTTCTCCCAGTTCTGACAGAGTAAGCAGCCTCTGCTTTCCAGTCTCCCCTAAGGCAAAAATGTGTTGTGCTCCACGGGACCATTCTGATTAGTAAGTAGTATCCAATGTAGAGTGCACTTGGGATCTGTTCCACACTGAATAGTTGTGTCCTCCCTCAGCCACTCAGATTTATAAATTGAAGCCCTGTTGCTAACATGATGGTATTGGAGGTGGTACTTTTGGGAAGTAATCAGATCATAAGGGAGTTGTGATTATAGGACTATCTCGATGGGATTAGTATCCATATACCTGGTAGGAAGGGGAAGATAACTAGAACTTGCCCCCTCTGTCACGTGAGGACATGGTTAGAGGACAGCTGGGAAGAGGTCATTTCCCACTAGGAAATGAATTTGTCACACCTTGATCTTGGAATTACTAGCCTTCAGAAATGTGAGAAATATCTGTCTTGTAAGCCAGTCTATGGCATAGCAGTCTGAGTTGACTAAGAAATGATAGAAAAAGTTTATTCACTGTAAAGAATACCTAGGGCTTCCTTCTAGAGAAATGAGGAGACCAACTTACAAGTGTCCCCTGGTGTATAGATCCAGGTCCCTTTTAAAGGACTTTAAATCTCCTCTACTCTAGCAGGTGAGCCACCAGGGATTTATTTCATTTCTCAATCCCCCTACCCCGTTGAAGTTATATCATGACTATTTAGGTAAAAATTGGTCTGACTTTCTAATTCCCTGGTCTGAATGGTCAAGTGGAGCTCTACCCTCACAGAGAAACTCAATGTTGGCACCACTGTTGTTGAGCCTACTAGAGCAAAGAGTCAAATCCTTTGGCATCTAGACAAGATTAAAGTAACTGGGCTAGTAGTGGTAACTACTAATCTGTTTTTTTCTTTAACTTTGAGTTCCTTTTAAGTATATTTGGTTTATATATACCACATATAAGTGAAATTATACATTATTTGTTTTTCTCTGTGTGATTCCATTTAGTATATTATGCTCAAATTCTATCCATGTAGTCACACATGGCAATATTTCATTCTTTTTATGGCTGTGCAGTATTACATTGTATATTAAATACTACATCTTCTTTATTCATTTGTTCATTGATGGACTTAGGTTGTTCACATGTCTTGGCTATTGTAAATAATACTACAATGAACATAAGAATGCATTTTTCTAATTAGTGGTGTGTCTGTTTTTAATTCTTCAGATGAATACACAGGTATGGAATATCTGGGTCATATGGTAGTTCTATTCTTCGTTTTATGAGGATTCTGTTTTCCATAGTGCCTGCACCAACTTACATTCACATCAAGAATGTTCCAGATTTTGCTTTTCTGCACATCCTCTCCAATATTTGCTGTACCTTATTTTTTTTATGTTAGCCATTCTAACAGGTGTGAGGTGATGTCTCGTTGTGCTTTTGATTTGTATTTCCCTAAAAATTATGTTGAACAACTTTTCATGTGCCTATTGGCCATTTGTGTGCATTCTTAAAAAAAACATATATTTTCTGCATAGCCAAAGCAATCTTGAGAAAGAAGAACAAAGTTGGAGGTATTACACTTCCTGATATCAAACTGTCCTAAAAAGCCATTGAAATCAAAACAGTATGATTTTGGCATAAAATAGATACACAGATTAATGGAACAATAGAGATTCCAGGAATAAACCCACACATATATGAACAATTATTTTATGGCAAAGGAGTCAAGAATGTAAGATGGAGAAAAGACAGTGTCTTCAATAAATGGTGTTGGAATAACTGGACAGCCACTAGCAAAACGTGAAAATAGACCACTGTCTTACTACATGGAGAGAATTAACTCCAAATGGGTTTAAGACTTGAATGTACAACTTGTGACCATAAAATTCCCAGAAGAAAACACAGACAGGAAGCTCATTGACACCAGTCTTAGCAACATTTTTGTGGATCTTACTCCAAAGACAAAGGAACAAAAGCAAAAACAAAAATGTAGGATTGTATTAAACAGGATGCTTCTGCGCAGTGAAAGAAGGCATTATCAAAATGAAAAAGTCGCCTACTGAATGGAGAGATATTTGCAAACCGTATGTCAGACAAGGGGTTAATATCTAAACTATATAAATAATTTATACTATTTTCTTTTAAAATTTAGTATCTGCAGTTGGAACTTAGAGTGCTTTCTTGCAGGCAGAGACATCTTTTGTGTTCTTTGATGCTGATATGTTGGTGGAGAATGTATAAAGTTAAGAAGGGACTGTCTACAAAAAGAAACGAGTGACATCAACATTAACTGGCAGAAGTTCCTGCTTCAGTGCTTAATAAATATCTGTCTTAGAATGAGATGCAAAGCCGAGACCGGTTTGGCTCAGTGGATAGAGCGTCAGCCTTTGGACTGAAGGGTCCCGGGTTCGATTCCAGTCAAGGGCATGTACCTTGGTTGCGGGAGCATCCCCGGTGGGGGTGTGCATCGATGTTTCTAACTCTTTATCCCTCTCTCTTCCCCTCTGTAAAAAAGCAATAAAATATATTTAAAAAAAAAAAAAGAATGAGATGCAAAATTGGTGGTTTTAATGCATTCTATAACCCTCTGAATGTCATTTCAATTACAATGACAATTTTATAGAGTATTTTATTTAATTGTGAACTTGAGCAAATCAGTCTGAGCCTCAGTTTTTCATCTTTAAAATGAGTTTGGACAAGATGAATCTAAGGCCTCTTTCAGGAACAAAGTACGTGTTCTAGTGTTCTATAATGTTTTTCTTTTTATTGAAAACCTATATATTACATTACTTGAGGTTCCATTGCTGACAGTCATCTATGTGAGGTTTTGCTAACATAATGGGCACAAAGAGCAAACTCTGTAATCATAATATGAAAAATGCAAAGTTGAATTAATGAAGATCTCTAGGATTCATTTTATGGTTATTTTTCACTTTCTTTTACAGCTATTTTTTTTCTTTGCTGGTTTTGAAATGAAAGAATATTATAGCTCGGTGTAGTCTTGCATGTTAATGCATGTTAATAAATGGACAAATCCAAATATTTCTGTCATCCCTTGGATACTGATTGAGGCAGCATGGTCACCAGAGCTTTAGTACTAATTCTGTTGTTAACTAATTAAGACTTGGAGTAGGTCATCTCATCTCTCTGCTTCTTGATTTCATACATCTCTCTATATAAAAGGCTAAGTGTCCATCCTTTTGACCAGTAGGTATGACAAACACTGACTACCAGGGAGCAGGTACTCAACACAGGAGCTGCCATGACCTGCACTGGCCATTTAAAAATAAATGGCACCACTGACCTGGTACTGACAAACCAACACTCGGCTTCCCCCAAGTGGGACACAGGCCCCACCACCAACCCAGAGCCACAGTCCACTAAATCCCAGCCAGTGCTGCCAAGACCCCCTGGTGCAAAATGCAGCCCATAGCCCAGCCCAGCCCAGCCCAGAAACAGTCTCTGATGGCACTGGATAATGACTTCACGTAGCAAAGCTGTGTGTCTTCTCCCTAGTGACTAGCCTCCTTGAAGTTTCTTCTGCTCAGGAACCTGACTTGCTTTATAGCCAGGTGCAAACATTTTACAGTTGAACCAAATGTTTGTGAAGCATTTTCATGTGTCTCATCTCATTTGATCCTCACAGAAGTCCTAGAGTAAATAGATAGGAGACTCAGTAGAATCCTATTTTCTTTTAATTAGCTTGAAAACAGAGATTAGAAAGTTTAGAAACTTGACCCAACTGAAAAGAAGTAAGAAATGGTAGATCTTGAAAATGACTTCAGGTTTCCTCACTGCAGAATATAGTCAAACACTGCTACAGTTAAATATTTTACCATTTGTTCTCCTTGTATGATCATATCTAATAAAATATAAATATGCAAATTGACCCTACTTTTGCTATGCCCAACCCCCATGCCCAACAGCCAATCAGGGTGAGTAGGCAAATTAACCTAACCAAGATGGCATTCAGGCCAGAGTGAAGACTGAAGACAGTATAGAAAGAAGCCAAGCGCTGCAGAAGGGAGTGAAATTGCAGGCAGGGCAGCCAAGAAGGGAGGGGAGAAGGTGGGCCAGGGAGAGAGAAAGAGAGATAGTTTTATTTTTCTTAAAATTATCTCCTAGTAAGCTAATTATTAGGGCATCTCTGCTAATTCATATGTATTATAAATATATACACATATAAATAGTTTTATTTTTCTTAAAATTATCTCCTAGTAAGCTGATTATTAGGGCATCCCATTAAAAGATACTGAGTGGCTCATTAAATGAGATCTGTTTTACTAATGAAAAATTTAAGATTTTTTGGGCAGGCTATTACAAATGACACTGCTGTGAGTATATCTTAACATCTTTATTACAATCTCTACTTAGAATGAACTCCTAGGAATAGGGTTGTCGCATCAAAGGATGTTTAAATTTAACAGTTAATTCATGCCGTCATGTTGTTCTCCACCAAGATGTCCGTATTTCGCACTACCACCGACTCTGCCTTAGAGTGCTATATCCTCACACCCTTATCTACATAAGGTGCTGACAATATTTTCATAATATTGTCACAATGGTTATGACAAATGATATCCCACCACTATTATTATTTTTATTTTAAGAGCACTTTTTGAAAGTATAAAATGATATATTTATGACACTAATTTTAACTTCACTGACAATGAGACTAAGGTTAGAGTGGTTGAGATAGAATTGTGTTTTGTTTCTTTGTAGATTGCTTTCAAAGGAATGTATCTAGCAATTTCCTTTCCATCTTTTCCAGGGATTCAAAAATGCATTTGCTTCCTTCTGCATGTGGCACACAAGTTCAAGATCTTTTCCAAATATATTTTCAGTCGCCTTATGGTGTTATAGCACCACATGATTAAGTTGTATCCTGTAGAGATAATGTCATACAATCTGCACCCTGATCTGTGGAAAAACCAAATATTGCTTGGTTAAGTATCTTTTTTGGATTTGTTATCCTATAAAAGCATAAAATAAAATGTTCATTTCTGCTCTAACAATATCTAATTAGTGGCATTTTCTTCACCAAAGTTTCTTTTTTATTGGCTCTAGTCAGACTGTTTTATATGTCCTACAAAATGTCTGATCTTTTTTATTTCTTTTAAACTTCATTATCTTTTTGATGACACAGTAATTTTCTTTTCATTTTTTATCTCCTTTTAGCTGACATCTTCACTTTGTCTTTCTTTACTATGCAAGCGCTTATCCATTTGTTTTGCTAACTTTTAATGGAAAATTCAATTTCTATGAAGTATGTGCTATTATTTTTAGAAGTACTTAATTAAGTTCTCTAAAGGTTAGGTGAGCGGATTAAAGAAAAAAAAATGTATAAATGTGGCAAGTCACCTTCCTCATGGGAATCCACCAGGGAGGATTTGGGGTGAATAGTGACAAATTATATTAAACTGACATTCTATTTTTCCTTAATGTCTTTCCAAAAAAGATTCTGGAATCTGTTAGATGCTCTTTAAATTTAAGATGCAGAAACATTCATTCATACTGAAGAAAGGCAGTACAGGTAACCACAAGACAAAAGAGAGGAGCAAAACATTGAAAAAGGGTAGCCAGAACAGCATATTGGTTTCACAAACAGTAATTAAACATCTTTGTCAAAATATTTTATCAGAAATGTTAGTCCATTCTGTGTAATTTTATCTGTATAATTACTCAGATTCACTAAGCACCTTGCTATTGTGGAAAGCACATTGGGCTGGTAGCTGGGGAAATGCCATCTCTCATCTGTACAGTTTCTTCCAAATGTGAAGTTCCCTGACATCTTTTTCATTCTTTAGTCCTTCTGTTTTCTCCTAATTGGGCTTATACCATTTTGATAAGAGAAGACTGTCAGATCTGTTGGTTCCATTTGCAAATGTGATGATATATCTTTCAGAAATACAGAATCCTTATTTGATTTTTAAACCAAAAGAGAATAGGAAGGAGAGAGAGACTAGGTGAAGTATCCTTTGTTTATGTGGGCACTATTTAATATGTTTTTGAAACCTATTATAATAAAGACTCTCACCTAATGAAATGAAGTGGGAGGGAGGAAGTATGATGGAAAGCAAAGATAGTTTGAAACCAAATAGGGAAATGTTTACTGAGACCATCACCACCAATGATGAAATATGGGAGAAGAATTATAGTGTGGTTTTGGGGATTTTGGATTCCAAAGTCAGAAAGTGCCCCTTTAATATTTCCACTGAAACACTCTAAAAGAACACTCTACTCTGCAGTTCCAGGAGCATGTTCTGAAGAAGTGTAACCAAACAAATACTTTCTGACATATGTCTTTAAATCATGCAAATTTTATATTCTTTCTGATATTTTTATGTTAATTATTTTCTTTATGTATTGTTATCATAAGGACTCAATTTATTCTTAAGCAGATACCTAATATCTGTTTAAAACTTGAGGATATACCTGGTGCTGCTACCAGGCCCTTTAGATAAGACCAAAGTGAAAAAAAGCTAGCTGATAGGGAGGACAATGAAATATTCCTAAGACAGAAAGAAATCTTATGCTTATGTATAGAAAAACAATTCATGCAAACATCTATGTGCATATTTTAATTGCTGCCAGACAATCAGGACAGATATTTTGTCTGATGTCTAAATGTTGTGTGTGAGCTGACTTGAATGACTCTGTGCTGGCCTCAGGTCAAACAAGCCTGGATATGGCAGTGCCGTATAAAAAGAAATCGAGGAAATAGAAAGAAATTGAGTATGTGTTACTGTAATAGTCTTATTAAAAGGAGACAAATGTCAGAGCAACAGATATGGGAGATATTTCATTTGGATATTTTTAGTAAGCACTCACAGAACAGAGATGTGAATTGATTAGCACTTCTCCGTAATAGAGTGAAAAACTTACCTTTCCTGCAGACTTGGGAAATTATTCAGAATATAAATATAACAATTCATTTATTGACTTTGCATCCTAGGAAATATCAAGAAGAATTGTCTGATGTGAATATAGAATTTGGGCTTGCTAAAATCAATATTTATCTCTCATGTCAATCAATTTATTGATATTCATCTCAATGAGAAGTGAGTATGTGTGTATTATCACTATGGACTAAATTTCAACATAGAAATGTTATCATCTTGAATTTAGTTTGCTTCCCTGAGAATACTACCCTCCCATCAATTTTATATGGTTTGTATAAGGTCCAAAAGAGAAAACTTTAAAATCTATTTAAAATTTTGTGCTTTTTGTTTCTCATATCATTAATATAAGCAAAAAATATAGCTTATAAATTATTTAAAATGACAGTCCAAAGTAAACTACTACCAACTTAATTTTTCATAGTGAAATTTTTATAGGTACATGGAAATTATTTAAAGCTATGAATTATAATGATTTTCCAAAGAAATAATGTCATGGCTTTAAAATTAATACTGCACAAAAGTGTGTCAAATAGAGGTAAAAACTCCTAAAATTCTTCTTTTATGGCAACCATCAACTGATAATTTTAATGTAGAAAAATACATATTACATATGAATAGAGAATTCAAGCTAATGTTAAAAGTTAATGAAAAGGAGGTTTGCAGTGCATCTACTTCAAATATTTGTTGTTTGAGAAAAACAATTTCATTTTGAAGCTAATATCTACTGTCATTAGAGAAACTGGTGCCTGTCTTTAAATATATTTGATTTATTTCCCAAAATTTAGTTAAATTGAATATATTTTTCTTTTTATAGCAGGGAACCAAGTATATGAAATATTTTTAAATACTCTTCTTGTAACTAATATGTGTCTGATTTAAACTATCAATGATAATAATACATAAGTGATATTATTATACCTGACTTGTTAATTACCTTTTATATTTTTTTATTTGTTGTGGATAGTGGCCCCAGTTCAATTGTTAGCTATGGCATAACCACCAAAATTGTGCTGTTCCTCTCTTTCCTGTGGAAATATGTTAGCTGCTAGAAAGTTTTTTTTAAAGGTTTATAAAAGCAAATTCACTCCTGAGAAATCTTACATATTTGATATGTCAGCAATCATGAATGTCAAGGACTTCAGGGGAGGCCAATACATTTGGCCTTTTCTTACATATTTCTAGTCATGTGGTAGTGAAAACATCCACCAAGCACACTCAGGTTTTAAAGTTTCTCTTGTTTTCCTGCTCTATTCTGTGAGGCGGAACTGTGGGTACTGGCCTACTTCTCCCAATGCCTGCGTTTTGGCAATCTGAGTAAGTAAAAGGTGGAAGTAGATCAACCAAAGATCCCCATATATGCATAGCCCATAAACACAGACACTGAGGTGGTGACCGCCTGGGGCAGGAGAGAGGAGGGAAAGTGGGAGTAAAATGGGCTAATAGGAGAAAAAGGGGACATGTGTAATACTTTCAACAATGAATATTTAATTTTAAATAAGAAAAAATAAATTTAAAAAATGAAAGCAACCCTCTTGACTTAACTTATCAGACTTCTATCTCTCTTTTTATTTTATTGATTTTGACTACTAGTTTGCCCAAACTTGCCTTTACTAGCTGTTTATTGTTTCTACTAGAGGCCTGGCGCATGAAATTTGTGCACAGGTACGGACCTTAGTCCTGGCCTGTGATCAGGGCCATCATCCCCAGTTCCCTGCTCCCGCCCGCTGTTGTCACTCATCCCTGGTTCCCCATTCGTCATCCAGTGATGGGTGCCTCAATGCTGGGGGAAGGGACCGAGAGCTCGGCTGTTCCCACCCGCTCACCAGCTTTACCCCCTCCCCCCCCTCTGCCAGTGGCCATCAGGAGATCGGAGCCTGCCGGCTGGGGAAAGGAAACAAGAGGTTGTCAGTAAACCTCATAGAAACTGGTGCAGCGGTCATTCTGGTCATTCTGCTGTTAGGATCAATTTGCATATTACCCTTTTATTATATAGGATTTCACCTCAAATTTTGAATATTACTGTAGTCTTCAAACTCCTCTCTTTGAATATTTTAGCATTGATGTTTTCATCAGTCGTATAGCCTTATGATAATTAACCTTCCCATATTATATCCTCAGGAGAAGCTGAGAACCTTTTCCTGACACCTCAGACATTATAACAATATCTACATGGCAGACATTATACAAATGAATTATAATTTAGTTGTCCTTTGATTCTCACATAAAGTGTTTTTCCTTCAGGTTATAGGCGTGGCTAATTTAGCTCTAGATTATTATATCTTCCACATAAACTAATTTTGTGAAATTTAGTTAAAAAATATAACACTCATTTAAAGGTCTGTTTTAATTTTTTATTGACTCTTAATGAATTTACTTTTTAGTTGATTAACTAAGTTATTGTCCTATAGAAACAATTTTAGACGTCAAGCAAAGATTTTCCTGTTTTTAATACAGAAATTCTGGTAAATATAAGGTGAGGCAAAAGTAGGTTTACAGTTGTGACTATGCAAATGAGTTTATTTTTGTATTATTATTTATTAACTACCAGTGGCCTGGTGTACAAAATCCGTGCGGGGGGGAGGGGGAGCTGTGTCCCTCAGCTCAGCCTGCACCCTCTCCAATCTGGGATATTCCTCTCACAATCCAGGACAACTGGCTCCTAACTGCCCACCTGCCTGCCTGCTTGATCATCCCTAACCACTCTGCCTGCCAGCCTGATTGCCCCCAACTGCCCACCCCTGCCACCCTGCTCACCCCCAACTGTCCCTCCCTGCCAACCTGATCACCTCCAACTGACCTCCACTGCCAGCCTGTTCTCCCCCAACCTCCCCCCCCCCTTGCTGGCCTGATCACCCCAACTGCCCTCCAGCAGGCCTTTTTTCCCCAACTGCCCCCCCCCCCGCACCAGCCTGATCATCCCCAACTGCCCTCCCCTCCTGGCCTGATCGCCCCTAACCGCCTCTGCCTTGGCCCCGCCACCATGACTTTGTCCGGAAGGATGTCTGGAAGGTCTCCTGGTCTAATTAGCATATTACCCTTTTATTAGTATAGATTGTATTATTTTGCAGATGAACAACTGTAAACCTACTTTTGTCTCATCCTGTATATAACGTGTGGTAAAGCACTTAAAATATTAACTGATTGAATCAACCTGGAACAAATAAACTTTGGATGAACGGTTTTTGGAAAATTAAGTAATATTGATACTCTCAAAATTTTGGGATCTTATATATCCACTTAACTGATGGTTCTTTAGAGTTCTTCCCCTATCTCTACACTGGACTAATTATTTGTATCATTTGATTTTTTTGATCCCTGCAATTCTCCTTCAATAAAATGATTACATTTGTTATCATACACTTATTTGTGTTTTTATTTGTTCAACATTTGCCTTCTGAACTAGTTAGCTCACAGAACTCAGGAATTATGTCTATTTTGTTCATCAGTGCAAATCTAAGGTGTAGTAGAGTTTTGGGCACATAGTGAGTGTTCAGTGAATGTTTGTTGAATGAATTAATAATTTTAGTGAAGTAAGAGAAAAAAGAGAGATGATGAGAAGGAAAATGAGGAAGAAGAGAAAGAGGCAGAAAAGGAGGATAAGGGAGAGGAGAGCTGGAGGAGGAAAATGGCGACTGATTTTTATGGGTTCTTGTTATGCTTTAGCTATTCCATCCTCACAACAAACCTATAGATTGGTCTCATTGGCGAAAAGGACACAGAAAAGTTCAGTAATATGCTTGTGCTTATGGTCACCCCAAGGTGACAGTTGGATTTTGAATCCAGGCTAAGTGACCCCAGTTGAGCCACTTATACCCTATTCTGAATAAGACTGTGGCATTTTCCTTAGCTGCTCATTTCACTGGTGCCATCTTTTTTCTAAGACAACCGGTGCTTATGAAAGCCGGATTATATAAAAGGAGTGGTATGATGTTGTGCAGTTCACTGAGCCATGTGTAGCAATTGGGTTTTCAGGCACTAAATACATTCACTTTATTCACTTAATGGAAAGGTGTATGCTAAGGAAATTTAATTATAGTGACAGTGGTGGTTTTTCTTGAAGACCATTTATCTTTTGTGTCTGTGAGTTATACTAGTTACATGCTCAGTTATTTCAGATGACATCCCACCCAGAACTTTCGGAGGCTTTAAAATTGTTGTGTGAACCATGGATAGGACATACGATTATTAAGTCTATATATTACTTTAAGCCATGGGCGGGGCGGGTGGTGGTTCTGTGATTTTCTAATAAAGAAACAGGCCAACTTACTGCCCTCAACTTCCTTCCCTTCCATGAAAGTTATTTGTTTTTGTACTTCCAAATTATTTATCTTTTCTTTAAAGTGAAAGTGTTCCTCACCTCCAAGGCTAGCCCCTTTATCCTTGTTGAATCCAGCCCTGTTATTGATTGAATTCATTATTATTCTATTCTCAGTTCTATAATTCTTGTCCCATAATTTATCACTCAATTAAAAATATTTTTATTGATTTCAGAGAGGAAAGGATAAAGAGATACAGCCGTCAGTGATGAAAGAAAAGCATTGATCCTCTGCCTCCTGCATGCTCTGCACTGGGGATCAAGCCCGCAACCAGGCATGTACCCTGACTGAGAATCAAACCCTGACCTCCTGGTTCATAGGCCCACGCTCAACCACTGAGTCATGCTGGCTGGTCTTTCACTCAATTTACCAGCATATCTGATGTTTTTATTTTCACTACAGTTTCTTCAGTCAATATACACTATGAAATTTCCATACTTCAAAAATAAACAAATATGCTTTCCCAGGCCCTATTTCTCTGACAAAATGTCACCTCCTATTTTTTCATAGCTTTATTAAATTTAATTTTTTGAAAGACTGTTTTAATATGCTGTCACCTATCTTTACCACACATTAAAATGTTGTTGTTTTTTATTGCTTCTGTCTTTCACACTGAACCTGCTGTTTCAGAGGGCATTCATATTATATTACTTGTCATTTCTAGTCATTCTTCTTAGTCCTCAACTTCCCCAATATTTCTGCTACATTGAAACACTATCAGCCACTCTTAACTTTTAACTTTTTGTTCCAATAATTCCCTAATATCATTCTTTACTTAGTTATATCATATTTCTTATATTCTGATAAAAAAGGATTACAATTTTTATTCTTGATTTTAAAGTGAGTTCTCAGTTTATAATCTTTCTTCTCTTTTTCTTGTCTATATCACTATTTCTGCTTCCTTTTATAAACCTTATAACGTAATCTTTTTCTATGATTCTGGTCTGAGTCTTTTTATTCTCTAATACTTTCCCCCAACCCCCACATCCCTGGGAAAATATCCTGACCTGGCTTCTGGGTAATAAGTAGTAACTTTGTTGCTTTTTTTTTCTCCTTTTTTTTCTTTCTTTCTAAAATTCTAACCTAATTCCCAAGGATTTGCATGATGTCTCAAAGCCAAATTAAACTCAATCCAGGAGAGCGGGAATGTTACCTTTCCAGTCACTCATAAAAGGAACCTCAGTTATCTTTGTGCCTTGCGTCACCCTCACCACTGCCTCTGATAAATTACTACGTTCTATTTGTTCTTCCTACATAATGCTGCTTCATAAGTTGATCATTTATTTTCATGGTTCCTCTCCTACTGCAAGCAGTGATGTCATATCACACCCACAGTATTCCAGTAGCTTTCCAGTTGATATCTCTGGATATATACTTTTAACACACCATTCCACTTTGTAAATACATCTCTGCGTAATCTTCTTAAGACATGGACCAGAGGACATATCGCTTTTTAAATAAAAAATTTAGATGTTTTCCCATGTCCTATAGAATATAGTCAGATTTCCTAAAATGGCCTCACAGACTGCTACAACTGAGTTCATTCTGCTTATTCAAGCCATCTCCAATGCATTCATTCATTAAGCTTAGCCCTTAACCACTTTTCTTAGTAAAGCGTGTACTTTTGTGCCCACATACTTTTGTTCTTATATATACTTGGAATATACTTTCCCAACTTTCTTCCCGGTCACTAAAAACCCATCCTCAAAGTGTTAGGTTAATTAATTCCACCTTGTATTATGATTGGTTGTCTATTTTCCTTTCTATTTTCTAAACACTTCTAAAGCAGAAAGCAGAAATAGCTTTTAAAAATTATATCTTTCACTCCATCTTCCACCACTCTATACACAAAACACAAACTCTATTTCTCTCTTGTTGGTACATACACAGTGTCCATTAATTTTTTTTGCAATGTTGCTATGAAGTTATGAGAATTCATGAAAGTCAGGTTGGCACTTTAATGTCTAACTTTTTATTCAGGAATTATTATGCACAGTACAGAATATAGTTTGGGCCGAAACCGGTTTGGCTCAGTGGTAGAGCGTCGGTCTGCGGACTGAAAGGTCCCGGGTTCGATTCCGGTCAAGGGCATGTACCTTGGTTGCGGGCACATCTCCAGTAGAGGGTGTGCAAGAGGCAGCTGGTCGATGTTTCTCTCTCATCAATGTTTCTAGCTCTCTATCTCTCTCCCTTCCTCTCTGTAAAATATCAATAAAATATATTCAAAAAAAAGAAAAAAAAGAATATAGTTTGGAAAAAAAGAGGCAGAATTCATCATTTAAAAAGGCTGTATTCATCAACTTTCCTTTCAAGAGCCTGTTGAAAGTGCTTGATATTCATGTATAAACTGGCCTTCACTGCTCATGGCTTTTCACATAGATCCTTCACCAAGACCATTTCTTTCAAAATATATAGCCTGCAGCTGATAATTCTTGACAAATTACATGAATCACTAAAACTTGGCAAGTGTTTTCCATTGCTTCTTCTTCTTTGCTAGTGAGTAGTGCAAGTAGTGGAAGTAGGTATTGGGAAGGGTAATAATGGAAAGATTATTGAACAGAATATTTATCAAATGTCAGAAAAGCTTTTGTAAACAAAAAGCTAAAAATGAATAAAACTCAAACTTACTTATAAATCCAATACAGCTACCCTATATAATAAAAGCCTAGGTGGTGTCACACCCTTGGCCACAAGATGGCCACCACAATATGGCTGCGCACACAGCAGAGGTGGGGCCAGGTGGCTGCTCCACACAGTGAGGCCTGGAGGTCCCGCAGCTCTGTGCGGTGCGAGGTGGCCAGTCCCGTGTCTCTGTCACCTCAGGCGGGGGAGGTGGGTCCCAGTGGAAGAGGCAGTTCGTGGCAGGGGAGGGCAGTTGTGGGTGATCAGACTGGCAAAGAGGGTAGTTGTGCATGATCAGGCCAGCAGGGGAGGTTAGTTGGGGGCAATCAGGCTGGCAGGGGAGCAGGTAGGCGTCAATCAGGCTGGCAGAAGAGCAGTTAAGGGGTGATTAGACTGGCAGGCAGAAGTGGTTAGGGACAGTCAGGCAGGCAAGCAGTTAGGAGCCAGCGGTCCTGGATTGTAAGAGGGATGTTAGACTGCTGGTTTAGGCCCAGTCCCTCAAAGATCGGGGACCTAAACTGGCAGTTGGACATCCACCGAGGGGGTCCCAGATTGGAGTGGGTGAAGGCTGGGTTGAAGGATACCCCCCCTGACCCCCCTCCCCGTGCACAAATTTCATGCACTGGACCTCTAGTTATTAATAAAAACTCATGTGTATAATCTCAAAATATATTATTCAAAAAGCCTTTGAAGATTTTACTTCTAAAATTTTTATGAAAACAATAAGTAGAACATTTTGACAATATAGATGAATGAAAATATTTTTAGTTATCAGAAAGTAACACTATATATCTGCACAGATGCATTTTTAAACAATAATGGGAGCTTATTCTGAGTTTGCTTCTTCCATATTTTTAACATCTTCCTACACCATTAAATGCAATATTATTTTTAATCATGTTTTCTAATGACAGAGATTTACTCTAGTTTATTTAGTGAATCTGTGAGTGGTCAGTATCTAGAATTGCTCTCATGTAAATTGTAAAAATTTAGACTTAAAATTTAGTGGAGTATGTTTAGGAGAATAAGAACAGCAGGGAGAGGAAGAGGATTTGAGAGGCTCTCTAAATCTTGGGTACTTTCAGGGCATATTTCTAGCTCCAATATCCCTTACTCATGTTCAAACCAAAAAAAAAAAAAAAAGAAAGAAAAAAAAGAAAAATATATAATATAAATATATTTAGCCTGAACATTCAACTGATTTAAAGTCCTTTGATGACTCAAATCACAGTTCCAGACATCAGAAATAAAATCTCAATTGGCGCCTGTTAAATGTTAAATAACTCTGTTTTATTATTAATACCAATATTATTTTATTCATTACACATACCAAAGAGATCAGAGTTCATTCATTATTTTATTCATTAAACACAGCTATGACAGCCTTGCTGTATCTCTAGAATGGGGGGGAAAGTGAAAAATGAATATCATAATTTTTAGTGTGTGAAGTAGGAAATGGAAGCAATTTGGGTGGTCAAGTGACTCAATCCAAGTAACTCTTTATAGTCTCTTTCAGTGCCCGTCTACTTTAGCTGGGCCTGCTGCTTACTAATCAGGCTGTTCTACTTCCTGTGCCCAAAACTGCCTTATGTTTCCTGCTGCCAAACATTTGGTCTTGTTTTTCCCTCTGTAGAAAAAGGAAAACTACATGCTGGCAATGAAGACTAAACTCCATAACTCCATATTATATTTTCTTTTGTTACCTTCCTGAGAGTTTCCCAAACTATATTTCATTTCAAGGTTTACTCTTTACATGGACTAGGTAATTTACAGGGGAACTAAAACAGCTTCCATGCTTTAAAAATGTAAAACAGTCCTTGGAAGAAATCATTTAAATAATTTTGATACGTTTCACTATAGTAGAATTTTAGTACATTAATATGAGAGTAACATGGAGGTTCCTTAGGCTAGATTTGGTCTAGCCTGTTTTAGACAACCCTAGAACTTTATACTACTTATTTATAGAATTACTAGAGGCCTGGTGCATGACATCCGTGCACTTAGGGGAGGTCCCTCAGACCAGCCTGTGTCCTTTAGCAGTCTGGGAGCCCTTGGGGGATGTCCATCCTTAGTGCCGCTGGGGAGGCAGGAGAGGCTCCCAACACTGCCACCACTCTCACTAGCCATCAGCCCAGGAGGTAGATCCTGCACTGAGCCTCTACCCCCTGGTGGTCAGTGCGCATCATAGCCACCAGCCATTCTGCTGTTTGGTCAATTTGCATATTACCCTTGTATTATATGGGATTCCAATTATAATTTACATAGTTATTTGTTTAATAACTAAATGTACAGATTATAAACTGCTCAAAGGCAAGGGTCATGTTAATCTTACTCCCTTCTATATCCCAGCATGAGACATAGTTTATGGCTCAAAATAGGAAATATAAAATACAGGTTGAATGAATAAATAATAGAATTGATCTTCAAGAGCAGGATAGAATATGCAATATTTCCCAGGTATATCTGGTCAAGGAAACTTCTTTTGTGGATTATCTATTAATATTTTTATTCTATTTGGATTTCCTACAGGTACTTCAGGTACATAAAGTCCAAATTAAGGAGATTATCTTGTGTATAGTATTTAGTTGTCCTCTTTTGTTCCCTATGTCAACAATGTTGTCACCATTGTTCCAGGTGTACAAATCAAAAGGGGATATTAACTTTTCTCACTCTCATTCACACTCCATCAAAGCCCAGCCCTTTTTGCTTCTATCTTTCTTTATTTGCTTTTCTCAACTCTATTTTAAGGACCCTGGTCAAATAAAAAACAAACAAACAAACAAACAAACAAACAAAACACCAAAAACCTCTCACAATAGTCTCAAAAGTGTTTTTTTTTTTTCTTTTCTTTCTGCCTCACAATAACTTATCACATCCTAACAATCTGAGGTTTGGTCATATTAATCTCTTATTTAAAGTATTTCTGTGACTTTAAAGAAATTGTATAGATTTCTGTTTACCTCTTGATTTTGTTATTATATTCCCTAAGTCACTCTACACTCTAGTTATGTGGAGTGTTTTGGTTCCCCAAAGCCAGCGTGTTCTTTAGCCTCCAATTTCAGGGTCATCCTATTGGGCTGGAGAGCTGTGCGCTGCCTGATGCAGAGACTATGACGTGAAGCCCCCTAGAGTTGTGCACATGACTCCCCTACCTGATCTCTGACTTTTTATTTTTTGTCACAGAGCACTTCCTGGTGCTTCACTCTGTTTCTGTTCTTCTGGTGTCTGAGTGGCTTTCCTGCCTTCTGAGGTATCTATCATGACGACTCCATGATTGTTGGGCTCCTTTGCTTTGAGTCTACAGAGTATATCTATGTGATGCCACATCATTTCTCACAGTCTTCTGTTATCTCTGCTCTCTTCTAACTAGCCTGGGAAAGCTGTGGAAGCAAGCCCTTTTCTCTCTCACTGTAGCTGAACATTCACATCTGGGCAGTGTCCAGCAGGGCCTTTGTCTTTGCTATTTCCCTGCCTGTGGTGCTCTTTCCCAGATATCCTTGGAGGTCTTTCCTTCAACTCTCTCAGGTGTTTACCCAAGTATGACTGTCTTCTGTTGCTTACATTATGGTTCCCTCCCCTGTCCCTGCCTACCTTCCTTTTTAAATTCTGTTCTGTTTCTGTTAAAGAAGTGTGTCCTCCCTAAAATCAATCCTTGAAACCCTAACTCTCAGTGTGATGATATTAGGATGTGAGAGGTCTTTGGGAGGTAAACTGGTCTTGAGGGTGGAGTCCTCATGAATGGGATTAGTGTCCTTATCAGAAAAGATGCTTCTGCTATCTCTGCCTTAGGGTGCAGTTAGAATATGGCCATCTGATAATCAGGAAGAGGGCCTTTACCAAGGACTTGAATATGCTGGCACATTGACTGTAGACTTCTAGCCTCCAGAACTGTGAGGAATAAATATTTGTTGTTTAAGCCATCCAGTCTAAGTTATTCTGTTAAAGAAACTGGAATTAAGATAGCCTATCTTTGGAGCTCAGGTGATCTGGAGAATGCTGAGCTGCTAGGTGTCAGAGTAGCCAACTGAGACAACCAGGCAAAATGAAAGTAGCAGTCAAACATTTAATTACTTACTGTTGCCCGCATAAGCCAGAGTAAACCAGAAAAACCATGGATTCCTTCCTGTTCCTTTCCCCCCATATCCTCATGAAGAGGAGCATTGGTCCAGGTTCAGGTAGATTAGCACAGAAATGGAGGTTCCTGCAGTTTTAGGGATCTGAAGGGTAGGGGAAGGAGGAAAAGGAGAAAAAAAAGGATAAGAGTGGAAAGTACTGAGTACTAATTCAGACTGGCAAAACGTATCTTTGAATTCAGTTTCCTACTTCCATCCCCCATAAGGTGACATAGGCAGAGGAGCCTGGGGAAAGCCCGGGCTGAAGCCTTCAGATGTAGGTGCCTGGGCTGACTATGCAGATATACATAAGAGCATGGCCGCCTGAGATCTGGACCGAAACTCCCTTCAGACTGAGTGCACTAGCTGTGGATCAGGTCTGCTTTCCCCACAAGGCCTGCCAAAGCCCTCACAATTGCTTATATTTTATTACAGTGGGCATTTAATAATATATTAGTTTCACATGTACAACATAGAGTTTAGATTGTTATATAACTCATGAAGTGATACCACAGATAAGTCTAGTACCCACCTGGCATTATGCATAGTTATAGCAATGTTATTAATTATATTCCCTATGCTCTACTTTACATCCCTGTGACCATTTAGTAACTACCAATTTGCGCTTCTTAATCCCTTCACTTTTTTAAACCTAGCCCCCAGTCCCTTTCCCAACTGGTCCCTATCAGTTTGTCATTTGGATCCATGAGTCTGTTTCTGCTTTGTTTGTTCATTTATTTTGTTCTTTAGATTCTACATATATGGAAATCTTAGGGTGTTTGTCTTTCTTTGTCTGATGTATTTCACTTAGCATGTTACCCTCTCGGTTCATCTATGTTATTACACATGGTAAGAGTATATTCTTTTTTTTATGGCTGAGTAAATCCAATATGTATACTATGTACTGCCCCTTCTTTATCCAATTGTCTGTTGATGGGAACTTAAGTTGCTTCCATATCTTGGCTATTGTATTTAATGCTGCAATGAACATAGAGGTGCATATAGGTTTTTGAATTTGTGTTTTACATTTCTTCAGATAAATACCCAGAATTGGAATTATTGGATCATAAGGTAGTTCTGTATTTAATTTTTTGAGAAACCTTCATATTGTTTTCCATAGTGGCTGGCTGCACCAATTTGCAATCCTTTGAATGTGCATACCGTTCCCTTTACTCTATATATTTGCCAATATTTGTTGATTTATTGATGATAGCCATTTTGACAGGTGTTAGTTGATGTTTCATTGTATTGTTGTTTTTTTCTTAATATATTTTATTTATATTTTTACAGAGAGGAAGGGAGAGGGATAGGAAGCTAGAAACATCGATGAGAGAGAAACATTGACCAGCTGCCTCCTACACACTGGGGATGTGGGATGTGTCCGAAACCAATGTACATGCCCTTGATTGGAATTGAACCTGGGACCCGTCAGTTCTCAGACCTATACTCTATCCACTGAGCAAAACTGGTTTTGGCTCATTGTGGTTTTAATTTGCATCTCTCTGTGACACTGAGCATCTTTTCATATATCTTAGCCATCTGTATGTTTTTTTTAGAGAAATGTCTGCCCATTTTTCAATTGTACTGTTTGCTTTCTTGGTGTTGAGGTATATGAGCTCTTTATATATATTTTTATATTAACCCTTATCATGGGGTGTGTTTTAGCCAATTATCTTCTTCCAGTCATTAGGTTGCCTTTTCATTTTGTTGATGGTTTCCATTGCTGTGCAAAACTTTTTAGTCTTTGTAGTCCCATTTGTTTATTTTTTCTTTGTTTCCCTTACCTAAGAAGATATATCCAAAAAAAATATTATTAAGAGCAATGTCAAAGAGTATTAAGCCTACACTTTCTTTTAGGAGTTTTCTGGTTCTGGATCTTATATTTAAGTCTCTATTTTGAGTTTATTTTTGTATATGGTCTAAGAAAATGGTTTAGTTTCCTTTTTTTTTTACATGTATCTGCTCAGGTTCCCAAACAACATTTATTAAAGAGATTGTCTTTACCTATTGTATATTCTTGCCTTCTTGTCATAAATTAATTGACCATATAATCATGGATTTATTTCTGGGCTCTCTATTCAGTTCCATTTATCGACGTGTACGTTTTTATGACAGTACCATGCTTTTTTGATTATCATAACCTTGCAACATCCTATACAATAAAGAGCTAATATGCTAATTAGGACAAACAACTCAGTGACCCTCCAGAAGTCCTTCTGGATGACCTTCAGGATGAAGCCAGGAATGTGAGGGCCAGCTGAGGCTGTGAGGGGCTGTGAGGTCCAGCATGGGATATGAGGGCTGAGCCCCTTGCACTAATTTTATGCATCCGGCCCCTAGTAGTTTGGTATTAGGCAATGTGATGCTTCCAACTTTGTTCTTTCTCAAGGTTGCTTTGGCTATTCAGGGTCTTGTGGTTCCATATAAATTTTAGGACTATTTTTTCTACTTCTATGGAAAATGCTATTGGTATTTTGATAGGGATTGTATCAGGTCTATAAACTGAAAGCCAATCTTTTTCTTTCCATTCTTCCCCTCCCCTCTCATCGTTTCTGTTTCTATAGCTAGAAATATATATATATATATATATATATATATATATATATATATATAGACATCTATCTATCTATCTATCTATCTATCTATCTATCTATCTAGATAGTTAGATAGATAGATATAGATATGTAGATATAGATATACCAATAGACTTAGACCTACTAGTGGTTGTTTCTCTGGGGAACCCTGACTATGTAAGATTCCTGTTTTGTCACCATCTTGTTTACACTCTTTAGGAACCACTATAATTTATTAGTATTCCACTTAATAGATTGTTCCCAAGTAGATACTGTGCTCTAAATATGTTCTTGTCAGTGTAAGGTACAGGAATATTGTTAACTTACTTGCTTAATACTGCCTTTGTGCAAATGCAATAAAAGGGTGCACTATGTTTTTTGGCTCATATTAAATCTCACATTGATTAAAAAATGTTTAATTTTAGCACCTGTTTTGTTCTAGGAATTGTGTTAGGATCTATGAATATGAAATTGCAAGGAATAGTCTCATTCACCAAAGAACTTTGCTATTTCTTCCCTGTTTATAGTCTCTGTCATCCTGTATATGTGAGGTTGACATTAAACTGGAGAACTAGATGTTATATTTATCTTCTAGAATTCTTTTTTACCCAATTTGATCCATTGTTCCAAGCCTTATAATTGAAAAAAAACACCTATTTTCTCACCATGTTTCTGTCATTTAATATTTAGCTATTTCTACAAATTGATGCATATTTTTTTATTTTTATATCTATTTTTAACTTAAAATTGTGAATAAGGCTTATAACAGGTTAAAAAATGAGCCATATAGTCATCATGGTTTGAGAATAATTTTTCAACTAGCAGATATCCACATAATTTACTAACATCCTCTCCACATCTATCTTGTCCAAAAAGACATCAACAGAACACACCATTAAATGCCTCATTGACATGCAGATTTATTATGTCTATATAATTTAATTAATTTGGTATAATTTATTCTTAGTGAACTTAAAGTGGCTCTTGGTGATTGCCACATCCTTTTCTAGGTGTTCACAAGCCATCTGTCTAATTATATGTCTTGGAATTTTGCTAGGAATTGATGGAATGTTTTATGATGTGTAATTTCAGTATGTAAATTTTAATTTTACATGAAAATAAGAAAATATTGACCTCAACATTATTTTAAGCATTCTTTCCAGTCACATGCTCATTCAATAGTGCTTACATTGGTGCTGTAATTATATGGAGAATAAGGGTTTTCTTGTAGTACACAAAGGCAGGGATACTATTGTATTTCAGAAAAGAACCACATATTAGTTCATTTGAAGGGAACTCAGTAAGTTCTATCTGTTATTTCTAGTTCTCTATTTATATCACCTTTTTTGTCTTCTCATTCTCTTTATTTATTTATTTATGCCTTTACATTTTTCATTAATTTTTTATTTTTTTCTCATTTTTTAAATTAAGGTATTATATGTGTACATACCTTACCAACCCCCACCACACCCCCACTCCCATTCATGCCCTCCCTCCCCAGAGTTTTTCATCCATTGGTTATGCTTATATGCATGCATACAAGTCCTTCGGTTGATCTCTTATCTCCTCCAGATCTCCCTCCCCTCCCCGCTGTAATTTAACAGTCTGCTTCTTTTACTGTCTCTGTATCTATCCTTTCATTCATCAGTTTATAATATTCCGTATTATCCATCAATGATTGAGGTCATGTAGTGTTTATCTTTCATTGACTGGCTTATTTCACTCAGCATGGTGTTTTCCAATTCCTTCCAGGTTGCTGCAAATGATAAGAATCCCTTCTTTTTGATGACAGCATACTATTCCATTGTGTAGATATACCATAGTTTTTTGATCCAATCATCTGCTGATGGGCACCTAGGCTGTTTCCAAATCCTAGCTATTGTAAATTGTGCTGCTATGAACATAGGGGTGCATATATCCTTTCTGATTGGTGTTTCTAGTTTCTTGGGATATATTCCTAGGAGTGGGATTATTGGGTCAAATGGGAGTTCCATTTTCAGTTTTTTGATGAAACTCCATACTGTTCTCCATAGTGGTTTCAGCAGCCTGCATTCCCACCAGCAGTTCACGAGGGTTCCTTTTTCTCCACATCCTCACCAGCACTTGTTGTTTGCTGATTTGTTGATGATAGCCATTCTGACAGGTGTGAGATGGTACCGCATTGTTGTTTTGATTTGCATCTCTCAGATAATTAGTGAATTTGAGTATGTTTCCATGTGCCTCTTGGCCTTTCTTCTGTCTTCTTTTGAGAAAATTTTATTTAGGTCCCTTGCCCATTTTTTAATTGACTCATTTATTTTCCTTTTATTGAGTTGTATAAGCTGTCTGTAGATGTTGGAGATTAACCCTTTATCAGTGATATCATTTGCAAATATGTTCTCCCATACAGTGAGTTTTCTAGTTGTTTTGTTGATGGTTTCTTTTGTTGTAAAAAAGCTTTTTATTTTGATGTAGTCCCATTTGTTCATTTTCTCTTTAGCTTCCATTGCCCAAGGGGCAGTATCAGTGAAGAAGTTCTTTAGGCATATGTCTGAGATTTTGCTGCCTGTGGATGCCTCTACTATTTTTATGGTTTCCCATCTTATGTTTAAGTCCTGTATCCATTTTGAGTTTATTTTTGTGTATGGTGTAAGTTGGTGATCTAGTTTCATTTTTTTGCAAGTATCTGTCTAATTTTCCCAACACCATTTATTGAAGAGACTGTCTTGACTCCATCATATGTTCATGCCTCCTTTGTCAAATATTAATTGAATAGTGATTTGGGTTGATATCTGGATTCACTGTTCTATTCCACTGATCTGTATATCTGTTCTTGTGCCAGTATCAGGCTGTTTTGAGAACAGTGGCTTTGTGATATAGTTTGAAATCTGGTATTGAGGTATCTCCTACTTTATTCTTATTTCTCAGGATTGTTGTGGCTATTCGGGGTCTTTTTTGGTTCCAGATGAATTTTTGGAGAGTTCTTTCTAGGTCTGTGAAGTATGCCGTTGGTATTTTAATGGGGAGTGCATTGAACCTATAAATTGCTTTGGGAAGTATGGACATTTTGATGATGTTGATTCTATCAATCCATGAACATAGTGTGTTCTTCCATCTGTTTACATCTTCCTCTGTCTCTTTTTTCAGTGTTGGGTGGTTTTCCACGTATAGGTCTTTTACCTCCTTAGTTAAGTTTATTCCTAGATATCTTTTTTTTTTTTTTTTGTGCAACGGTAAATGGGATTGCTTTTTTAGTCTCTGTTTGTATGAGTTCACTATTGGTGTATAGAAATGGCATAGATTTATTGGCGTTAATTTTGTATCCTGCTACATTGCCGAATTCATTTATTAAATCTACTGTATTTGCCGGTGTATAAGACGATTTTTTGGGCCCTGAAAAATAAGTATTTGCCTGCATATAAGACGACTGGGCGTATAAGACGACCCCCTAACATTTCCACTAAAAATACAGAGTTTGTTATATACTCGCCGTATAAGACTACCCCCCACTTGGAGGCATATTTTTCAGGGCCAAAAAGTCGTCTTATATGCTGGCAAATACGGTATTAGTTTTTTGATGGAGTGTTTTGGGTTTTTTATGTATAATAATATCATGTCATCTACAAATAAGGATAATTTTACTTCTTTTTCCCCCCAATTTAGATGCCTTTTAATTCTTCTTCCTGTCTAATTGCAATGGCTAGTACTTCCAGTACTATGTCAAACAGGAGTGGTGAGAGTGGGCATCCCTGTCTTGTTCCTGTTCTTAGAGGGAATGGTTTTAGTTTTTGCCCATTGAGTATGATGTTTGCTATGGGTTTATCATATATAACTTTTATTATGTCGAGGTATGATTCTTCTATTCCCACCTTGTTGAGAATTTTTATCAGGAAAGGTTGTTGGATTTTATCAAATGCTTCTTCTGCATCAATTGATATGACTATATGATTTTTATTTCTCAGTTTATGTGATGTATCATGTTTACTGATAAAGGTAAAATCAAGTGAGGACAAAATAAAAAAAATAGCTTCGTGAGTAGATGTTGCAAATAATGAAAATAAAAACAAAAATTAAAAAATTAACATTAAAAACATAAATAAAATGTGCAGTAGTAAAGGTTCATTCACTTCCTCTATCTTTCTGTTTGGCATGCCTGTTTCTCAGTCCAGACAGTATTGCAGTTCCCTGCATTTCACTGCTTCTCAGTGTTGTAACCACGTGAAACAAACAAACAAAAAAAAAACCCCTTTCTGTATTGAATAAGAGGTTTCAACCTAAAATAGGCTTTTTCCCCCTGAAATATAGAAGATATAAATTTGAGAATTATTGGTAGGTATCTACATTTGAAATGGGAAACACATAAATATTCTCTGCAAAAGGAAGGAGAACACCTGCAATTATGTCAACATTAAAAATTTTAATGACAGTAGGAGACAAAATGATGGAAGACCAGATGGACGGGTTCTGAGCCTTGTCCCGAAGCAGAAAGAGAAAGCAGCTGAGGGTCGTGCTGGGAGTGTTTGTTAGCAAGCTAAGAGACAGGCGAACTCCAGGAGAAGGTGGGGGGCTGCTGATCAGGGTGACTCTGACAGGAAAGCACCCACGGCGGGACTAGGTCCCCTCCCAGAGATACACCTATGGGCTTGCAGGGGAAATCTCGCCATCTTTAACAAAAAAGTGGATCTTGTCAGAGGCCTGAATATCCACAGCCGCAGTGAGCACCAAGCAGCCGTTTGCCCCAGAAAGCCAGTCACAGTCAGCGAACACTTGGACTCAAAAGGTGATATTTCGCTGGGATAGGGAGTCTCCGTGAAGACAGAAGCCTGCATGCACCTTGTGCACGGAAGTTGGAGGACTGGAGTGCTGTTTACTTCCGCGCACAAGGTGCATGCAGGCTTCTGTCTTCAGGGAGACATTTTCTGTGTCTGGAGAAGCTGTTGTCAGGTGATGGAGTTATATGAACATGAATACCTCTTAAATCATGTGGGTAGTAGGAGGTAAGCTGGAGTTTCCAGAGCTAGAGGTGACGTACAGCCCAGTAGGTATCCATTACACATGGTGTCTCATTTAGGTATCCAGAGATGAGAAACTAAGGGTAGCTTGGGCATGTGGAGCCTAGAATTGGAAAGCCAGTATCTTAGGCTGTTTTCTGTCTTTCTTGGGATGCCTGGTTTTTCATCTATACTTTCTCTATATGCATGCCTTATCATCATGCTGCTCTCAGTATACTTGCCCTCTTCGGCTACTTATGGACTTCTTTCCTCCATGATATCAGTGTACAAAATGGCTTGTAATTGCCATAATGCTGATCATGGCCTGCCTTAAAATGACTTTTTAGTTTTACTACTTACCTTTATCTGACTTGTTTTTGTTCCTGGGTTTCTTAGTTTAGATTCTAAAGAGGGAATCTTCTTAGTTGCCAGTGAATAAGTTGGGATCTTTTTGTTAGATGTCTACTGCTGAGAAGGGGACAAAGACAGGACAAATTTACTAACATTTTAAAAAATTTAGAATAGCCCAGCCAGTGTGGCTCTGTGGTTGAGCATCGACCTGTGAACCAGGAGGTCACAGTTTGCTTCCTGGTCAGGGCATGTGCTCAGTCCCCAGTGTGGGGCATGCAGGAAGCAACCAGTCAACTATTCCTTCTCATCACTGATATTTCTAACTTTCTCTTCATCTTTCTTCCTCTGAAATTAATAAAAATATTTTTTAAAAAATATAGTATATATTTTATCCATGAACACTTAAATTTACCACTTAATATAGGTATAGCCATATTTTATTTAAATTTGTTTATCCTTACTACTATAAAGGTATGATTCTATCATAGAGCATATGAGCATTAACTAATTGTGCTTATTTTCTACTAGAAGCCTGGTGCACAAAATTTGTGCATGGGTAGGGTCCCTCTGCCTGGCCAGCAATGGGGGCCGATCAGGGCCATCTTGCCCAGTCCCGATTAGGGCTGATTGGGGGGGGGGTGGCTGGGGAGGGGCTGTGGGAAGGACCATGGGAGGGCTCTATGGCGTGTCCGGCCCCATCTTGCCCAGTCCTGATGGGATGGACTCCAGCAGCAAGCTAACCTACTGGTCGTAGCACCTGGCAAAATCAGGAGCATCTTTTAAGCCTTTTGATTGCTGCCATGCTGCTTTTCACCACATGAAACACAGAGGTATTTCCTGACATGACAGGTCAGTGAGCATGATAGCAACTGGTTGGTCGACCACTCAGTTAGCATACTAGGCTTTTATACAGTATATATAGATTTTTGATGAATATAAATTGATCAGTACCAAGTACTTAAATTAACAATTTCTCTTTTTTTTTGAAAACTGCTTTTGTGGAATATAATGAGGGCAAAATAGAGAAGGAAATGAAAATACAAAAAGAAATGTAAACTAATGAACACAAATAGATCCAGAGATTTAGAAGAATCTAACAGATTGTCAATCCTCAGAGGGAAGGAAGGGAGGGAGGAGGGTAAGAGAGCAAGCAAAGGGCTTGTATGCATGCATATAGCATAACCAATAAACACAGACACTAGGAGAGTGAGGGCATGTGCTGGGAGGTGTGAGTGGCTGGGGAGAGGTCGTGGTGGGGAAAGGAGACATATGTAATACTTTAACCAATAAAGAATAAAAATAATAAAACAGCTTTGCACATGGCTGATCATATTTATTTTATTGTCTTAGTAACTCTGCACTCGACTTCATATTTCTGGATTCTCCTTATTCTCCTTGAGCCTCAGTTTCCTCATCAATCAGATGGATACAGAAACACCTCTGTGTTAATGAGTTAGCATCTTGTTTCCACATAAAAGATGTTCAAAATATAATTATTTTCACTTCCCTCTATTAAAGTACATGCTGTAAAGTGTGTGTAGTAATGTTAATTTCCTTTATGTCTTTCTCCTTTATTCCTACTTTGAAGTAGCCATTTGTAATTTTCTTATCAGAATTTGCTTTTCAAGGCCTCCAGTCCTTTTAAAAGACCAACGTTGTAAAGTTACTCAAATTTCCTTTCTAAAACTTTTGAAATTTGCTTTTCTAAAGTACAAGATACCTGTCAGACTGTGCTGAGTGTTTCCTTTCTTGGCTATTTCAAGCACTAAGATGACAAGTTTACATTCTCCCAAGGTTCCTGTCACTTGAATTTCATGATCCAGTTCTTTCTTTTGGTCAATGTTAAGTCCAGAGAAATAGTCCCTCCTTGCTTCATCAACTAGCTGAGAGATGGAATTTTTAGCGAAATGAGACTTCTAGCAGATGTTTGGATTATTGACATCTCAGCTATAGCCTGTCTATCTCACATCAAAATTATTTATGTCTCTTAATCCTTTGATATTCAGTATGGTATATAGTGCACTGTTTCTTAAACAGTGGTCAGAGAATACAAATTTTGGCCCATAAGTACTCTATAGAAAATTTAATTTTTTTGTGTTTTATTTTTATAATTATCTAAAGGTTAATGTACTCACATTCTGGTTATGATTTTAATTCATGTATTTGCATATATATTTATTATTTAATATATATCAAGTGATTGCTTAAAGTAGCACTATTTAATATTACTGTGATGGTAAAATAAATGGGGCTGCCATTAAGATAGTATGTCTTAATGTCAAAATGAGAACAATAACTTAATGTACATTGTTGCTGAACCACTTTATCTGTTATAAACACATAATGTTAAATTGCAAATTAAATTTTCCATTAAAGACATTTTGTACCCCCCAAAATGTGTTTTTTTTTAAGTTATTGGAAAGATTAAAACATTGATTTGACTTCATGAAAAAGACCGAGTAGTACTAGTTTAATTGTTTCTGGCTAATGAAAATAAAATAGAGGTTGTACTGGGCATATAAATAATGCAGCCTCAGCAAATAAAGGCCATGCTTCTTTTCGGGAATAAAAGTGTCATAGAGTTTGAAGGGAAAAAATGGAGGAAGAACTGAATCATGGTCAAAGTTAAGTCCAGAGAAATATTCCACATGGCACACATAAAATAGCATTGGGCATAACAATACAGGTTATAATGACCTTGATTTTATTTAAGAAAAACAAATATTCCATTAATAATGTTGAATGTTGGTGGCGGTGCTGGCCATTGTTCTGACTTAGACTATACTTTATAAATTTTAACTTTTTAAATTATTCCACATTTGGATTGGTGTTGGAGCTTCAGTGGTGAGAATAAGGAGTTCCTAATTTCTGTCCTAGAGGAACTTTCTTGGCAAAGTCAGGATAATCTTTTAAACCTTGTGATTGGGGCCATGCTGATTTTCACCACAGGAGACAATGAGGCATTTCCTGACTTGACAGGTGAATGAAAACATTTCCCTAGTCTTCTATTTTCACTTATACAGCTACTTTGTTGCATTAGGTAGACTATTATCAAACTTTCTGGTTATTAGACAAAGGTTAAAATAGTGATTTGGATCCTCTGAGTATAGTTTTATGTAAGAAAAAGTCTTCTAGTAGCCCAGCTATCTTTGTGGGAGTCTCAGATCGTATGTGAGATTATGAGGAAGAAAGTGGAGCCTGGGTGGAGAAATTAAAAGTTCAGGAAAAGAAAGAATAGGAGAAAAGTATAGAAAAAAGGGAAGATGAGGGCAAAATAAAGAAGGAAATGAAAATACAAAAAGAGATGCAAATTCAATATGAAATTAGGATTAATATCACCTAAATAATTATAAAACTGTAACACTATTAATTGAAGACAGATTATATATATGATTATTTTCTAATATTTTATTTTTTCATTAATGTGTTACAGTAATTGATTAGAGAGTCAGAAATATTTAGATTATGAGGCAATCATTACATTTCATACATTGTGTATAGGTGATAGTTAAAATTTCAAAAGAAACATACTCTGGTAATAAAGTTAAACATAAAGGCAAAAATTTAGGGCAGAGTATGTTAATTTATTATATATATATAAAAAGCAGGTTCCAAAAGATACCAGTTCACACTTTATTCTGATAATCAAGTGATATACTTTTAAAATGTTGTTTAACTTTATAAGTAATTATGAATAAAATAAAAAAATAAGATATATTTCATCTAAAACACTGAAGGATATAAAAGTAGAAAAAAAGTAGTGCATTTAGAAAAGTTGACTGAAATAACATTAAATAATGTAATAATAAATATGAATGAGATAAATTTACTTATTAAAACACATAATTGAAGTTTAAATCATTTTTAAAAGACCCGTCTGCTGTTTATAGGAGATTTTTGAAAAACAAAGTGATTAAAAATATAAGTACATTTAAAAAAACAAATGCTTAATAAAAACATGAAATTATATTACTGTACTAGCAAGTAAATTAGGTCATTTTAGTTGGGTGAAGTTCAAATCAAAAAGGTCACTGAATTATGAATGCGAGTTCTTGTAAGTATTGATAAGACATCAATAAGTAAAAATTAACTAAGAGAAACCAAAATCATAAAATCTATAATAGACAGAAATAAAAATGCCTTAGGAGACTTGGGATGGTGATCACGCAATACAATGTACAGATGATGTTTTGTGCAACTATGCACCTTAAACCTGTATAATTTTGTTAACCATTTTCACCCCAATAATTCAATATAAAAGAAAACAATAACAGAAACAAGCCCTGTCAGGCAAGCTCAGGTCTGGCCATGTGCCGCAGGCAACCAATCAGTATATCTCTCCCATCAATGCTTCTGTCTCTCTGTCTCTCTCTCTCCCCAGACCCCTGCCCTCCCTTCCACTCTCTCTAAAAAGTAATAAGAAATTATTCTTGGGTGAGGATTAATAATAACAAAAACAAAAAAAGAAAAAGAAAAGAATGCCTTGATGGACAACAAAAGTAATCCTATATAATAAAAGGCTAATATGCAAATCGATCACAGAGCAGAATGACTGGTCACTATGATACTCATTGACCATCAGTGGCAGACGCTCAATGCAGGAGCTGCCTCCTGGTGATCATTGCGCTCCCACAGGGGGAGTGCCAGTCAGCCAGAAGCCTGGCTCACAGCTGGTGAGCACAGCTGGCGGTGGGAGCCTCTCCCTCCTTTAAGGCAGCTCTAAGGATGCCTGACTGCAGCTTGGGTAGTGGGCCTAAGCCAGCAGTCAGACATCTCCTGGCGTCTCTTGGACTGCAAGAGGGTGCAGGCCAGGCTGAGGGATCCCCACATGTGCACAAATTTTGTGCACTGGGTTAGTATAAGCATAATAATCTGAATAAGAAATATTGTATTATTAATGTGTTCTAATATCTGTGGAAAAAATCATGTTTTGGGGAAAGGCAATGAGAGTTTTAACTATTTAAAAATAAAAACATATCTGTCTTTAGTATGTCTAAAACATAAATTACATTTAGAATAAATTAGTGGTTTAAATTGGTTAAATTATTTGGGGATAAACAACCAACAATAATAGACTGTAGGCGATCCACCATAAGTATTATTTACAAATCCTAAGTTTTTTTCTTCACTAGTGAGGTTTGCCTCATAAAACCTAACACTTTTCCACACTTATATAATTATGGAATATTTTTACACATAATAATATAGTATTAACTTGCCATGCAATTAAAACTATTCTGACATTGCCATTTTCTATCTCCAATCACTCTTTTAAAGATCTATTGGAGAAATAATTTAATGTTTAATAATTTTGTATTATTTTGGAACTCCCACACATTCCTAATTTATTTCTATTATCACTGGGCATTTAATTTTAATAATTTTCTATAGAAAACTCCATATTGTTTTCAATTTTCAATTATATATTTTTATTTCTGAAATTCTCTCCCTAACTTGCCTCGAGTCTTTGCCCTTAAACTCCAGAAGAGGAAAACTTTCTTTTGGTAATTCATTAAAAATATACACACACACACAAAAAGGCTCTTTATTACTGAGAACCACAAAAGTTTTCATATTCATAAATACTCTAATTTCCAAATTGAATTTTATGTTAAGAACAATTATTGGCTTCTCTTTTCTGTATGTTTGTATGCCATGAGGGTTGGGAGTGGGGAAGAGGGGGTTAATGGGAGGGAAAAGGGACAGCTGTAATACTTTCAACAAAAGAAATACATTTTACAATAAAGGAAGACACTTTTCCTCTAGGTCATAGTTTCATGATCTCATCTCAGGACTAGTCCCCAAACCATTTGGTCAGCGGCCTGCTTCTTACACCTAGTGCCCTGACCTCCCATTCATCTTAGTTAAAATAACATTATTGATAAAAATGATTCTGGAGGGAAATTAAGAAAGATAATTAATGTGGTGTCCCTTATAGTTACTAAATAGCACGTCCATCTTTATTTGTTTAGTGGGAGGCGTAGAAACTCCATCCAATTTAAATGAATTTGGGTAAAATTTGTCACAGGGACTTTCAACTCAAAGACCTTATTAAATGTGAGGATGATACTACATTACATTTAAACAGCACCTGTTGCAAATTAACACCTAATAGGGTGTAATTAGTTAACATTTTCCTCAAGAGGAAAACTGCCTTTTATCTTTAGTTTAGTTCACTTTGCTTAGAAGAACTTGGTGTATGTTATTCAGCTTCTGGCTCTAACCCGAGGTGAAATATTTATTTGTTAGAAAGTTAAGCACCTGGGTTGTTGAACAGTTCTGTTACACAGCAGAAATATTTTACCTCCTGTGGCCTTTTACGCAAGTAGTTGATAGCATTTTATACATGTCACTTAGTGAATTCTTCAGCTTCATCTAGATCTGCTGAGGTTTGAGGACTAACTATAACCAAATATATTCATTTAAAAATATATTTTATTGATTTTTTTACAGAGAGAAAGGGAAAGGAATAGAGAGTTAGAAACATCGATGAGGGAGAAACATCTATCAGCTGCCTCTGGTACACCCACTACTGGGGATGTGCCCGCAACCAAGGTACATGCCCTTGACCGGGATCGAACCCAGGACCCTTCAGTACACAGGCTGATGCTCTGTACACTGAGCCAAACTGTTTAGGGCCATTTTTAAAATTAATTTTCATTTTTACTCGATAGAATCTACACACATCATTGAACAGTTCAGACATTTCTCAAAGACTTGTGACAAAACAATAGCCATTTCCCTTCCTACTATTTCTTTCCAAATTCCCCTCCCCAGGACTCATGTTCAGTGGGTATACTGCGGCATGGCTATGGATAGAATGTATTGGATTAATTGGTGTCTCTGTGTTATTGATTATATTTTGAAATTCAACCAGATTCCTGTCTATCCTCAATTCTCATCTCCAAAGCCAATTATTTTTTTTAAAAAATTTTGTGAAGAATTAGAGATAAGTAATAGAGAACCATGCAATAGAACATCAAGGACATTATTATTATAGGAAAAAATAGAGAAAGAGATAAGAAATGCAATTTTAATGGACTGTGGTCAGCAACTGGAATTATGTATATAGTCATAATTATGTTAGATCTGAATTCTGATTTACATCAGAACTATGAAACAACTATATTGGGAGAATGTGAAAAGGGAAAATGGTGTGTTGATGACATAAAAGTGTCAGGTAACATGAACCTTAATTAATAGTATCTAAAACTGATAAAATAGCTCTATAAACATATAACAAATTGCTTAGAAATATGAAATCAAGAATAAGAATAATTTAAAGCAGTGTTTCCCAAAGTGTGGTATGTGTACCCCCAGGGGTACAGGAAGAGTTTGGTGGGGGTACATGTTGCACTGGAGTTTGATGGGATATGCACTGCACTGTGCTTAGCTGCGCCTAATTCTAAGTTCTCATAAGTCAAGTCAAGGCAGTCTTGTGAGGCGTGAGATGGTCCAGTGTGCAAATAAATGTTATTTATAATATAACTTTTATTTAAATTTTATTATGAATACTTTTATTTTTTGTTTATTATTATTTTGTGTATGTACAAAAATAATAAATAAATACATTTTTATTGTTATTAAAATACAACCATTTTTTTTGACAAGGGGTACTCATTACAAAAATTATAGAAGGGGTACACATATGTCAAAAGTTTGGGAGACACTGATCTAAAGAATTTATTTCCTTTGCTCACATTTTCTGTTCTTTTAGGGATTAACCTAAAAATTGAAATTTTCAATCTTATCTCATTAATGTTCAAATATATTTTGACTAGAGGCCCAGTGTAATGGATTTGTGCACCAGTGAGATCCCTCTGCTTGACTCGTTGGGTTCAGGCCGAAACCAACTCTCTGAAACCCCCGGAGGGTTCTGGAATTTCGAGAGGGCATTTCTCAGGTGATGCACCCCAGAATCGGGCCCCCTCCTCTCTTCTGCGAATATTATGTCACTTTCTGTATCTGTCTCACTTCTTTCATCTCACTTTACCCTAAGTTTGGCAGTAACTGATGAATTGTGGGCAGTTAGCTGAAAAATGCAATCATTTAGCAAACAGGACTTACTTAGCCTGGAACCTAGTTGGCTGAGGACAGGGCCCTGCTCACTGTCAGGCTCCTGCCCAGGCCCTTCCGCCAAGGTGGAGTCCTGTGGTAGCCATAACTTCCTTCTTCCCACCTGAGCTGCTCCTTCACCTCCTTCCCTCCCCAGAGGTTGCCTGCTAGCACTACTGTCTGTCCAGAAGAAGGGAAGCCATGGCCAGTTTTTCAGCTGAGAGTGGTAGCAGCAACATTTGCTGCCTCCACGGGAAATTGATATTAAGGGGATGGGCCAGCATGGATGCCAGATATCAGGGCCACAGCAAATGGGTCCTGCACATCTCATCATTTAGCTAATCTAGTTGAAAAGTTTCTGTAAGGGCCAGACCCAGGACCTCTGCAATGGGCTAGAGGCCCAGTGCACAGATTCATGCACCAGTGTGGTCCCTCAACATGGTCTGCAGGAATAGGGTCAAAACCATATTGTGAGAGGGTGGTTCTTAGGTGATGCATCCCAGCACCGGCCTCCCTCCTCTCTGGTTCTGTGTATGCCACCTGAGAACCACAGCTGCCAAGTCACTGCAGCTTGGCAGGTTCTGCGGTGAGCATCTGCCCCCTGGTGGTCAGAGTGCATCGTAGCTACCAGTCTGGTGGTCAGATATCAGCCAATTGGCCAGTAGCTTAGGCTTTTATATACATAGATACTGCTGTTCTCTCAGAGAATACAAGAACTATAGGACAGTTTATTTCTATTTAACACCACATCCTCAGACTTACATGGTATTATGTCTTTTAATTGTATTTTAACCTCAAAAGCAAATTATTATTTTATATGGCTCTTATTCACTTTTCACTTGCTTTGGTGTTCATTTCTGGGATCACCCCCCTCATGCTATAGTACCTCCTTTAGAGTTTCCTTTGATGAGGCAGGTGTGCCTTGGCTTGGGTCGAAGGCAGTGTAATGATGGGCAGTGGGCATCTTGTATACATTCCTTGTATGAAGAAGGAACCTTACATTGAGGCATATTTAAGTAAAATAGGAGAGGTGGGTGCTTTGTTGTTAAATCTGGTTAATCACTGAGATCCTAGTATGATCTCTGAACTTCTTTTGGCTTCAGTTGTCTCACCTGTAAATTGAAGCAACAGAAAAAAGTGGTAATTTTTCAGGCTGCAATTCCCAATTTTTGACTATCTATGATCCTTTCTCTGTTCATATAATCTTATCAATATCTGTCAATTCATGATTTTGCAGAATGACTTTTTTTTTGTTTTTTTTTTTTGCTGCTGTTCATATATAACTTCTTGGTCAACTGTCACCACAAAGCATTAGCCATAGGATAGAAAGAAAAGGGGAAGTAAATGATCAGATATAGGATATAAAATGTTGCTCAGTGACTTCTGTCATTATCCCAGAAGGAGATTCCTGGTGAAACTAGGGTCTTGAAGCCCCATTATTATATTGGATCTCAGGGTTTTGAGGGACGTACATAGTAAGCCCCAAGCAGTACTGGAATGTCCCTGTATACCAAGGGGCAGCATTCACATTATTTTATGTGTGAATAATACATTGTTTTATGAGTTACTAATATCCTCTGAAACTTTAAGAATTAAAAAAAAATCTATATTCTGGCTTTTCTACATTTTTAATTAATTATAGTACTAGGAGTTCCACAACATGATACTCCTGGTCTCAATGGAAAAATTCACCTGCTCAAAGGTAAAGCTTTGCACAAAAACTTTTCTCAATGATCCAACAAAAAAGGTACCAAAAGAGAAATATTATAAAAAATAAAGTTTAAGGGAGAAGAGAAACAAAGATATTTTGATTCTTGTTTATAGATCTGATCAAGAGAGTTGAATTCAGACAACTATTAGGTACAGTTGAATCAAATAGCATGGAGGCATCTATAGCAATGGGCATATATTATCTGTTGTATCTGTGTTTTCATTTTTGTGAATTCACCTAAACCCAAAGAGGAAATAAAATACAACAAATTACTTGCCTTGCTTTTCTATTTCTGCTTAATAAGTTTTCTTTGCTTTGTAGAAACAGCAAAAAAAGCATTGCTGATGCTCATTGTAAATGATGCAACTGAGTTCCTTCTTACTAATAATTTCACTGTAGGGCATTTTTTGAAGAATGGAAAGGCATTTTCGCAATCAAATTCTGTATTAATTTTCTTCTGTGTAGTAAAATTAGAAAAGCATATATTCTAAAAGGCTATGTTAATGACATCACTCCTTTTATTTTTTATATGTATTGATTCTTCACAATTATGGGCTTTTAGAAATATACGACAACTACATGCCATTGATTTGACAACATTTCTTTCCGAAGATTTAATAAGCACCTATATAAAGAAGAGAAAATTGATGTGATGTAAGAAAAAGTAACTTTCAGTTTCAAAGTTATTACTCCCAACTTTTAATCCTTTTAGGAGAGTAAGGCACCTATCTTTCTACCTGTTCTCATGCTGCCACCTACATTTCTATCCCTTTCCATCCTTAAGGGTTCCTCATTTAATTTATCACTCACCCATTCCTGACACCTGCAATTCCTTAAGTTTTTGGAATATATTTTGCCATCCACCTCATCTGATTCTGTACTTATTCATTTTCATATGAATAGTCATAGTTAAAAATCTCAATCTCTAATTTTTTTAAAAAAATAGATAAACCTTACTCTTGTTCTGGCTAATATTGATAAAGAAAGTAAAATATGCCTAGATGTCATGGCTCAGTGGTTGCCATCAATTTATGAAGCAGGAGGTCACAGATCAATTTCTGGTCAGGGCATATGCCCGGGGTTATGGGCTCCTTTCCTAGTGGGGGTGTGAAGGAGGCAGCTGGCCAATAATCCTTTTTCATTATTGATGTATCTACCTCTCTCTCCCTCTCCCTTCTTCTTTACAATCAATCAATATATATATATATATATATATATATATATATATATATATATATATATATTTTATTTTTAATTTTTTAAACTATATTTTTATTGATTGCAGAGAGAAAGGAAGAAGGGAGAGAGAGATAAAAACATCAATGATGAGAGAGACTCGTTGATTGTCTGCCTCCTGCACACCCCCACTGGGGATCAAGCCTGCAACCCAGACATGTGCCCTTGAACAGAATTGACCCTGGGACCCTTCAATTCATAAGCCAACACTCTATACTCTAAGCCAAACTAGCTAGAACTAAATATATATTTTTAAAAATGAAATTAATATATACATACTGCATGATACATGTGTGTTTAATCTTTGAGTAAAACAGTGCATGTTTTGAAGATGCTATTAGCTATTTCCATTAATTAGTTTATTTGAAGGGTATCACAGACTCAAAAATATGTAAAACATCTAGATTTTCTTCATAACCTTCCCACTGGTTAAAGAATAATTTTTAGTGACTTCTATCTTAAACTAATTATGTAACCCTTTAGTGATTAAGTATGTAGTAGAAAGAAAACTGGAATACTTTTTTTTTTTAAATGTACAGAGCCCATTTGCTTTTATTTTCTTCTTGAATTTTTATCCTTAACTGAGGATATGATTTTTAAAATTATTAATTTCTAGAGAGAAAAGAAGGGAGAGAAACATTGATGTGAGAGAGAAACTGAACAGTTGCCTCCCATACATGTCCCAACTAGGGATGGAACTTGCAACCTAGTTATGTGCCTGGACCGGAAGTCGAACTTGCAACTTTTTTGGTAAGTGAGACAATGCTCCAACCAATGGAGCCACTAAACCAGGGCAAAATGGAATATCTTTAAACTCATTAGCATTTCTCATGATATGAATAAGAGAACTAATAAGGTAGCTCAACCACTCAAGTGTAGAAGCTTCTACTCTGTCATACTTCCTATCTACTCACCTTTCATTAGCCAAGGCAAATCACACAGCTAAGCCAAGATTAATTGGGCAGGGTAATTATGATATTAATGAATAAAGTCAATTTGCCTTTATGTCTAGCTGGTATAACTTTCTGGAATTTTGTACCTACCAAGAGATAATGGTTATTTAAAAAAAAAAGTAAAGTACAGTTCAATGTTATTAAAAGTTAGATTTTAGTTTTAATTACTGGGAGATAAATGATGTCGTTTTAAAGAATGATTCGCCTTTGGTTTTAATGAGAAAAAATATGCAGCAAGGAGTTTTGAAACACTCAGTAAAACTTCTCTAAATTTACCAAATGTTTCTCCAGATGTCTGTAAGTGTCAAATTAAACTTGCAAATTATTTTGCTTCATGTGGGATTCTTAATTGAAGAATCACTCATTTTCTCCTTTCTTCAAAATTCCTGACATGGGTAGTTGATAGTATTGTAGAGGGAAATTTGCTTTCAATAAAGTTATTACTTGTCTTTCCTGAGCAGCAATGCCCTTGCAGCTTCCAACATGTGCATGTGGTAGTGAATGGCACCTATTTTAAATAATGCTTTCATGTTTCTTTATCAACAGGGTACGTGAATAAAAATTGTACTTTCTTAGTTAATTATATTTTCCTTCTTAAAATGAAAAGAAAATTGCAATGCAAATCTAAAATTCTTAAAGAATATGAGTCTAGACTTAACTCTTGCCGGTTTAAATATAGTTTCCTGAATGAAATTCACTAAATATATGTCTGAAAATTATGCTTCAAATTTTGTTATACCAGTTAGTGACAGAAGCAGGGGGCAAGCTGTTTTTATTGCTTTATGTATTAGTTCAAGGAGAGATAGTCATGGAACTACCCAGGAAGTGGAGGAGCCAATGGAAACATACTCTACTTAGTTCATGATGAAAAAGGTATTAGGTGGCTCACATAATCAACATGAAGGATGAGAACTGGGACTGGGTAGGATCTAAGAAAGTCTGCACAAGATGTTGCTGTAGGAAGTGTGTGCTGAGGATATCACCGTTGTCACAGTTGTCACTGGGCACATGGCACTGCTGGCCCAGATGCACTTTGATAGTTAGCTGATATGGTGCAGTACTCCACATGTCTGAATATTTGGTTTATGCCATGTAGTTTTCCTCTCAACTCCTTGGTGGCTGCTCCATGGAACTTCTAACTGACCCATTATATTATGTCACACCCCCGCCCCCCTAATGTTTATTTTTCTGGTAGCAGTTATAATTGGCTGCCTAATTCTAGCTGCTAAAGCATGTTGAGACAGACACATTTTCATATACCACAGTATGTCCACATACCTGGTAATCAAGGAAATACCCACAAAACAATGACCTAATCACATTTTTGCTTGTCAGACTGACAAATATTAAAAAGATTTATAATATTGTATATAGTAAGGACTATTTTTTTATTTAATCCTCACCCAAGGATATATTTCCCATTAATTATTTTGATTTTTTTTAGAGAGAATGGGAGGTAGGAGGAGAGACAAAGAGAGAGAGAAGCATCTATGTGAGAGAGACACCTCATGTCAACTGGTTGCCTCCCACACGTACCCCAACTAGGACCAGGGATTGAGCCTGCAACCATGGTATCCCTTGACCCAAGAATCAAACCCACAACCCTTCAATCCATATACCAATGCTATAATAACCACTGAGAAAAAGGGGCTAGGACAAAAAACATCACTCTTATAGTAAACTAGAGGCCTGGTGCATGAAATTCATGCACTTGTGTGGGGGGGTTGTTCCTCAGCCTGGCCTGGACCCTTTCATAGTCCGGGTACCCCGTCATCAATCACCCCCGCAGAAGGAGGCCCCACCCACTTGCTGTATACAGCCCACTGGTTGGTGGCCTGGGCCTCTCTCTTTGGGTGGAGCCCCCTGATTGGTCACTATGCTGACTAGTGGCCTGGGCCTCCCTCTGTGGGGTGATCATGGGGTGATGGCCGGCTCCCTGACCAATCGTTACTTACCTGACTTGGCTGGCCTGGAAGCAGTGGGTGTCATAGATTGGTCATCCAGATGATCATTCCACTGTTTGGCCATTTGGTTGATTTGCATGTTACACTCTTATTATTATTGATTGGTACTTTCTGTAGGGGAGTTTGTTAATGAGAGTAATCTACTAAAATATGAGTGTATTTTAATACAGACATTTTTTCTGAGAACTTATCTTAAGAAAACAAAATAAATGTGAGATAATATATGTCAAAGGTATTTATTATACTACTATAGGCCTGGTTCATGAATTTGTGCATGAATTTGTGCATGAATGATAGTTCCCCAGCTCACCCCAATGGGAGGCTGTCATCTGGGACAGAGTGGGGAGGGGCTGTGGATGGTTGTCCAGCCTTCCCTGTTGCCAATCAGGGTGTTGGGGGCTGATAGGAGGTGGGTCTGGTCGGGGGAAGGACTGCAGATGGTTGGCTGGCCAGCCCCACCCCCAATCAGGGTGCGTGGGCTGGGATGGGTGGGGGTGTGGGGCCAATTGGAACCCGAATCAGGCTGGTTGGCTGCCACAGTGCATGTCACAGCCACCAGTCGTTCTGGTGGTTCTTATCATTCTACTCTTCCAGTCTCTGGGCTTATATATATATATATATATATATATATATATATATATAGAGAGAGAGAGAGAGAGAGAGAGAGAGAGAGAGAGATTGTATGCAATAGAGATAAATAAACTAAATGCCAATAAAGAATGATATAGACTTATAGAGATAGAATAAGAGAGAGAGAGAGAGAGAGAGAGAGAGAGAGAGAGAGAGAGATGTTTAGAAATTTATTTCAAAAATATATATAGTACTTATTTTCTGCTTATGGGACATGGAGTGAATTTTATTTTCTCCTTTGTATATTTCCACATTACTTAAGTTTTCTATATGAATGTATAGTATTTTAACAATTAGAAAAATAATGTTCTAATTTTGATCTAAAACCTGTAAGTAAATTATTTTAAAAATAATCCTACATTCTAAATCTGGTTCTGTTTATGTTTCTGAGTATTTATTTCTTCCTCTTTAAAATGAGGAGATACGGATATATGATGAATTATTTTATAGAATTAAATCTCCAAGATATTTACTCTATGAATACTTCAAATCTTAATATCTCTTCTTCAGAAATAAAGGGGTAATGGATAAGGTAGACTTGAGTGAGGTAGTGTTCAGTTGGAAGATGACTCAACTATTTCTAGAGGAGCTTGAGTAGTGGTGTGAAATCAGATTTGTGGTGAGGTGGGAACACTTGGTACCTCTTGGCACCTCTTGTATGAACTCTTGGGAGTGATATTAAATGGATCTAGAGATCAGAAAGCCAATACCAATGTCAGTTTTTATTCTCAGAGAAACTCTAAGGGAAAAAGTGATGGTAGAACCTAACATTACAAAAGAATTTTAAAAGGCATTACATGACAAAAGAGGACATTCAGTTAATAAACATATAAAAAGGTTATCAACCTTATTAGTTATTAGGAAAATGTAATTTTAGATCACAATGAGCTATCATAAAATGGTCAAATTAACAGAAATTAAATTGTCAGAAATATCAAGTATTGGTAAGAATATGAAGCAATGCATACCTTTTTGGTGGATTGTAAGCTGGTGCAATCACTGTGGAAAAACAGATTTGGCTTTACCTAGGAAAATTAAAGATGTAGATATCCTATCATTTAGTAATTCCACTTCCAGAAAAAAGTATATGTGAGGCCGAAACCAGTTTGGCTCAGTGGTAGAGCGTCGGTCTGCGGACTGAAAGGTCCCAGGTTCGATTCCGGTCAAGGGCATGTACCTTGGCTGCGGGCACATCCCTGGTAGGGGGTGTGCAAGAGGCAGCTGGTCGATGTTTCCCTCTCATCGACATTTCTAGCTCTCTATCTCTCTCCCTTCCTCTCTGTAAAATATCAATAAAAAATGTTAAAAAAAAGTATATGTGAGTATCATGAGTTCATAGTAGCATTTTTTGTGGGGATAAATCAAAATCAGAAACAACTCAAATGTCCATCAATAGTAGAATTTTAAAACGTTGGTATATTCATAAAATAGAATACTATATGATACATTCCCTAACATGGATGAACATATACATAATATTGAGTAAAAAAAAGAGTCAAAAGGATATGTGCACTATGATTTAAATTTTACACATTTAAGAATCTGGAAAATCAAGCTATTATTTTGGAATTCATAGATAGCAAAACATAAGTGAATTATTCATAGATCAGAATAATGGTTATCTCTAGTAAGAAGGGAGGCAAATGTAGTCAGGCTTATACAATACTGACATTCTATTTTTAAAATCTGAGTGAGTTATTATTGTTTTTGTAATTTACTTACATATAAAACTTATATGTAATTTACTTACATATAAAACTTATATATAAGTTTTATATATATATTTATGAAATTTTAACATTATTTTAAATTAGAGCTATGGAGGAAATACAATAATTATTTCTATATGTTCCTCTTTTTCTTTATCTGATACTGGAAGTTCCTAAGAAATATAAAAAGGCTGTGAGTTGGGGTGAAGGAAAGTGGCTTAAATTAGAAGAGAATGGTTCAACTAAGATATTCCATGAGGTCTTCAACTCAGTTGAGATATCTATATTAATAAAATGGTAATATGCAAATTGGTCAGGATGCCCTCACAGTAACAAACAAACAGCAGATTGCATGGGGTGATAAGGCCAGCAGAGGATTAGAGAGGGATGACCAAATGACTGAACAGCAGTATTGGGGTGACCAGGCCAGCAGGGGGAGGCAGTTAGGGGTGATCAGGCCAGCAGACAGAGGTGGTTAGAGGTGATCAGTCTGGCAGGGGTGGCAGTTAGAGGTGAGCAGTTAGGAGCCAGCAGTCCTGGATTGTGAGGCGGGTGCCTGACTGCTGGTAATTGAGCCCAAACCAGCAATCAGACATCCCCAAGGGGTCCCATATTGGAGAGGGTTCAGGCTGGGCTGAGGGGAACTCCCCCTCCCCCCCCCCCCCCGCCCCAGTGCATGAAGTTCATGCACCAGGCCTCTAGTGTGTATATAAAACCCCAGTTTCTAACTTGAGAGAACACATGTGAGAGGCATAAAAGCAAGAAAAAGTCAAGAAGAGATATTGAGAAGGATGTATATTATGCTGCTATTGCATGGAATGTTCTATAAATGTCAATTTGATCCAGTATGTTGATGAAATTGTTAAGTTCTTGTATATTCTTAATGAATTTTGGACTACATCACATTCAGAATTGTTAAAATCTCCAGCTATTATTGTGAATTTATCTGTTTCTTCTTATATGTCTGTCAGTTTTTGTTCCAATGTATTTTGTAGTTCTCCTGTTAGGTACCGTATTTGCCGACGTATAAGACGATTTTTTGGCCCTGAAAAATATGCCTCCAAGTGGGGGGTAGTCTTATACGGCGAGTATATAACAAACTCTGTATTTTGAGTGGAAATGTTAGGGGGTCGTCTTATACGCCCAGTCTCTTATACGCCGGCAAATACGGTATTTTTCAGAGCCAAAAAATCGTCTTATATGCCGGCAAATACGGTACATAAAAATTTAGCTTGGTATATCTTCTTGGTGAACTAAAACTTTTATGATTATGTAATGCCTCTCTTTACATAATCATATATAATTTGAATTGTCAGATTTGAATATAACCACTCAAAATCTTTTATCTTTGCCCTAACCTGTTTGGCACAGTGGATAGAGTGTTGGCCTGCGGACTGAAAAGTCCCAGGTTCAATTCCGGTGCAGCTGTAGGAAACCTACAGCCCGAGGGCTATATCCTGCCCATTCTACTGTTCTAAAGTATTGAAATAAAAAAAAAAGACCATACCCTTTTATGTAATGACGTTTACTTTGAATTTATATTAGTTCACACAAACACTCCATCCATGCTTTTGTTCCAGCCCTCTGGTACAGTTTAAGAACCCATTGTGGCCCTCAAGTCAAAAAGTTTGCCCACCCATGGATTAGGGGCATATGCCCTGGTTGTGGGCACATCCCCAATGGGGGGTGTGCAGGAGGCAATTGATTAATGTTTCTTTCTAATAGATGTTTCTGACTCTCTATCCCTCTCCTTCTCTGTAAAAAAATCAATAAAATATATTTTTAAAAATATCTTATCTTTCTCAATTCCTTTGGGTTATTGGAACATTTTTTTAGCATTCATTTTCTTTTCTTTCTTTTTTTTTTTGTGGTCAGTGCATGTTATAGCAATCAGATGTTCAATCGTTTGGTCTATTTGCATATTATGCTTTTATTATGTAGAATAAGGACATGGATTTTTTTTTTGTTCATCCTGTTTCAGACTCACCAAGTTCTAGAATCTATAGAAATCTTTTGCTTAAATTATGATGGTTTTTGGTCATTATTTTTTTCTTTTAAAAATATATTTTATTGATTTTTTTTTACAGAGAGGAAAGGAGAGGGACAGAGAGTTAGAAACATAGATGAGAGAGAAAATTGATCAGCTGCCTCCTGCATACACCCCACTGGGGATGTGCCTGCAACCAATTTACATGCCCTTGACTGGAATCGAACCTGGCACCCTTCATTCCACAGGCCAATGCTCTATCCACTGAGCCAAACAAGTTAGGGCTTGGTCATTATTTTTTTCAAATGTTTTTTTCAGCTTTATATATATATTTTTTCTCTTTTTAGAGTTCTGATCACACAAGCATTCTTTTTATTGTCCCATGGTCTATGATTCTGCTTACTTAAAAAAAAAACATTTTTCTCTATATGTTTAGATTGAATAATACCTTTTGATCTTTCTTTAGGTTTACTGACACTCATCTGTCAACCTCATTCAGCTATTTCTAGTCAATGAGTTACTATAATTTTCTATTTTAAAATATCCATTTGGTTCTTTGTATCTTCTATTGCTTTGCCTAGTCCTCCTATTGTAAAATGCCTTTTAAGATTTTCAGGGTTGCTAAAATAAAGCATCTTATAATTGCTGCTTTAAAGTTTTTGTCATATTATCCCAACATCTGTGCCATCTTGGTGTTGGCAACTGTTTGTTTATCTCTTCATATATGAGTTGAGATTTTCCTGTTTCTTCATATGTCATTTAATTTTGGACACTTTAAATATATTTTGTTATGGAACCTTGGGTTTTGTTTAATCTTATTGGGATATTGATACTCATTTTTTGGTAGAAAACCAGTCTACTTATACTCAAGCCACAAGTTTCACCTAGCGTGGTGGGTTATACTTCTGATATCAGTTCAATTTTTTGAAGCTTTTGCAGTGTATTTTTTATTTTTCCTGGCTTTGTACCACTTAGTGCTTAGTTCGGAACTTAAACAATGGCCTGCCCATTAATTCGGTTCTCAGCATTTGGTAGTCTACCTGAAATCAGATTCATGCTTGTACATCTGGATTGAGCCTTAAAGTTTATATACATCAGTTTGGTTTGTTTTTTTGCTTTCTATCATCACTGTGAAGCTTTCCAATTTCCTGTGGCTTTTTAGTCCACAGGCCAGAAATTGGTATTCTAGTTCCTGTACTCTGTTGCACATTTTCATTTTTGAGCTTCGTATTCTACTCTGTTGCACACTTCCATTTTTGAGCCCATATCCAGAACTTAGTGATGTGAGGACAGGGAGAGCAAAAAAGTAGTGGGGGTGACCACACTCACTTGGAGCCACAGCTCCAACAAACAGAAGGGAAGGTTCTCTTCCCTCAGAATTCTGATTACTGCCTTGGGTTTGTTGGGGCTGGAGCATGGTACATCAGAGGAAAAAACAGGCTGATTTCTGCATGATCTCTGAGCATTAGGAGTTCTATCACCTGTTCTTTGAGTAAGAAGTAAGCTTTTTCCAGCATTCTGGCTGCACCACCGGACTCATTTTTAGACTTCTGACTGCATTAACATTCTGGTGAAGAGATGCCAGAATTTTAAAAATGGTAAAATTGTCACTAGTTAGCTGGCCCTTCTAATTCTGGTGTTCTCAGATATGGCTGCTGAAATCTACTTCCTATTTTTATTTTACTTTTAAAAACCTTTATTTTAAAATTACAATTTACATTCAGTATTATTTTGTATTAGTTTCAGGTGTTCCGCATAGTGGTTAGACAATCATATACTTTACACACGACCCCCCACCCCCACCCCTGTATGTCAGGTACCCTCCGGGCACCATACATTAGTGACTATATTCCCTATGCTAAACTTTACATAAGTAAATGACTTTTTGTAACTACCAATTTGTCCTTAATCCTTTCACCCTTTTCATCTAGCTCCCTAAACCACTGCTCTCTGGCAACTAGCAGTTTTTCTCTCTTTCTAAGAGTCTGTTTTTGTTTGGTGTGTTAGTTTATTTCATTCTTTAGATTCCACATATAAATGAAATCATATGGTATGTGTCTTTCTATGTCTGATGTATTTCACATTGCATAATATCCTCTGGTTCCATCCATGCTGTTGCAAATGGTAAGATTTTATTCTTTTTTATGACTAATATTTCATTGTATATATTTATCACCATTTTATCTACTCATCTATTTATGGGCACTTAAGTTGCATCCATATCTTGACTATTATAAACAATGCTGCAATGATCATAGGGGTGTATATATTTATTCAAATTCGTGTTTGGGGTTTCTTTGGATATATACCCAGAAGTAGAATTACTGGGTGATAAGGCAGTTTGATTTTTAATTTTTGAGGAACCTCCATTCTGTTTTCCACAGTGGCTGTGTACATTCCCACCAACACTCCACAAGGGATCTCTTTTCTCCATGTCCTTGTCAACACTTGAGGTCTGTTGATTTATAGCTGTTAGCCATTCTGATAGGCGTGAGGTGATAGCTCTTTGTGGTTTCAATTTGTATTTATCTGATGATTAGAGACCTTGAATATTTTTTCATATGCCTATTTACCATCTGTATTTTATCTTTGGAGAAGTGTCTATTCAGGTCCTCTGCCATTTTTTAATTGGATTATTTGTTGTTGCTTTTTTGTTTGTTTTTTAATTTACTTATTTGGTGTTCAGTTGTATGAGGTCTTTATATATTTTGGATATTAACCCCTTATTGAATGCATAATTAGTGAATATCTTCTTCCATTCAATAGGTTGTATTTTTATTTTGTTTATTTATTTATCTTTGCTGTGCAAAAACATTTTAGTTTGATGTAGTCCCTTTACTCCACATCCTCCCACCATTTTTTACTGTTTTTTAAAAATGTTTGCTTGTTTCCTTTGCCTTAAGAGATATATTAGAAAAAAGTACCACTAAAAGAAATGTCAAATGGTTTACTGCCTATCTTTTCTTATAGAAGGTTTAAGGTTTTAGGTCTTGCATTTAAGTCGTTTTTAGTTTATTTTTGGGTATGGTTTAAAGGGTGATCTATTTTGGATATGGGTAAAAAGGTGATATATTTTTTCCATGTATTGGTCTATATTCCCAACGCCATTTTTTTTAATTGACTGCTTTTACCCACTTCATGTTTCTTGCTTCCTTTGTCATAGATTTATTGATAGTACAGTTGTGAACTTTTTTTTTTCTGGCCTCTCTTTTCAGTTCCATTGATCTATGTGTCTGTTTTTATAACAGTTCCATGCTCTTTTGATTATTATAGCCTTCTCATACAGTTTGATATCAGGTAGTGTAATACCTCCGTGTGTTTATTTTTTTTTAAAGATTGATGTTGCTTTTTGAGGTCTTACATTTCCATATAAATTTTTAGAATATTTGTTCTAGTTCTGTGAAATATGACTGGTATATTTATATGAATTACATTACATCTATCTATTGCTTTGGGTATTATGGACATTTTAATGATAATTCTATCTATGAGAATGTTATAAGCTTCCATTTCTTCTTCACTTTCTTCAAAGTCTAATCATTTCTTGAGTACATGTCATTTACATTATTGGTTAAATTTCTTCCTAGGTATTTTATTTTATTGATGCAATTATAAATGGGACAGTTTTCTTAATTTCTATTTCTTTTACTTTTTCTCCCCCTTTTGTCCCCATTGACCCACCCCAGCCCGCCACCACCCCCTGCCTCAGGCCTTCACTACCCTAGTGTCTGTGTCCATGGGTTATGCATATATACATACAAGTTCTCTGGTTGATCACCTCCCACCCACCACCCTCCCCTGCCTTTCCTCAGAGATTCCACACTCTGTTCCATGCTTCCATGTCTCTGGATACACTCCATTCATCGGTTTATTTTCTTCATTCAATTCTACCTATGAGTAAGATCATGTGATACTTATCTTTCTCTGACTGGCTTTTATTTCACTTAGCATAATATTCTCCAGGTTCCTTCATGTTGTCTCAAATGGTAAGATATCCTTATTTTTCACTGCTGCAAAGTATTCTATGGTATAAATGTACCACAGTTTTTTTATCCACTTGTCTACTGATGGGCACTTGGGCTGTTTCCAGATCTTAGCTATTTTAAATTGTGCTGCTATAAATGTAGAGGTGCATACATTTTTTTATTGGTGTTTTGGATTTCTTAGGATATATTCTTAGAAGTGGGATCACTGAGTCAATTGGCAATTCCATATTTAATTTTTTGGAGGAAACTCCATACTATTTTCCCCAGTGGCTACACCAGTCTGCATTCCCACCAGCCGTGCTTGAGGGTAGGGTTCCCTTTACCCCACATCCTCGCCAGCACTTGTCATTTGTTGATTTGTTGATGATAGCCATTCTGACATGTGTGAGGTGACACCTCATTGTTGTTTTAATTTACATCTCTCTGATAATCAGTAATTTTGGGTACTGTGTCCTAGCTAAATTGACACATAAAATTAGCTATCACATTCTGAAAGGTGATTATAGATACTCCTTGGATAATTTTCTGTTTTCTGAGTAGCTTTCTTTGAGAGCTACCATTGGCAATCAAAGACTGTCTTTTAAGGGAAAACCATTTCTCATGGATCATCAATATCTTCTAAGAATGATTTTACTGTAATTGAATTTAAGTATATTTATATCTATAACTAAAATATAAATGGCTTAAATTTTACCTCTTTGAAAATTATATATCATACCAAATCCTCAAATTAGATAGAAACAAAACCATATCTTCGATAAAGTTAAATTCACAGCATTGATTTAATTGGGAATGAATGATGTTTGCACTGATTGAGTGTAGAATAAAAAAAATCAGGACTATTACTGTAATCAATCTAGTTCTGCATTTCTATTTCAGTGATACTATTTATTATCAGTTTTTCCTCTTAGTATTAGAGTTAGTGCTATTGAGACTTAGCGGGATTACAATTATGACTGGAATTTCCAGGTCCTTTTCAATGTTCTGAGTCAGAGTATCTGGAACACAGTCTAGTTTCATACATCTTACATTATCTCCTCTGATATTCTAATATTGATGGTCTATAGATCTACAGTGCAAATTCTACAACAGTGGCTGCAAACATAAAATAGTTAAATTATCAGAATCACATGCAACCTTAAAATTATATATATATATATATATATATATATATATATATATATATAGTTTCAATTTCATGTGCCACCCTTACTAAATCAGAATATCTAGTGGCCAGACAGAGATATGTGTTTGTGTTTTATAAGTCCTTCAAAGGATAAAGCAGTCATCTAGGTTTTAGAATTACTGCTCTATATTATTTTTCTTAGAAAGCAATAGTTTCATTTAAAAGCCTGCCAATATCCAGATGATGAAAAACTATTCTTTGATATCAATGGAGAGTGCCTGAGTAACAGGTATTTTAACATTTAATTAGATGGAAAAAATTGTACATTATAGATTTAACAGGAAAACTTGATACTTTATTTTGTATAAGTAAAAAAAAAAGATACTTTGCTTCCTTGTTCAAATAGATGGCATTTCATATCTATTAATCATAATAAACCCAAATCATAGCCAGAAGTAGTTTTCCATTTTGCAAAAATGTATGCCTTCACTTCATCTATCTTATATATCTGATGATGGAGCTACACATTTATAAAAAGGAGAGTTAAAGGACATACTTTTTAAAAATATATATTTTATTGATTTTTTTACAGAGAGGAATAGAGAAGGATAGAGAGTCAGAAACATCAATCAGCTGCCTCCTGCACGCCGCCTCCCCCCCCCCCCCACACACACACTAGGGATGTGCCTGCAACCAAGGCACATGCCCTTGGTCGGAATTGAACCTGGGACCCTTCAGTCTGCAGGCTCTATCCACTGAGCCAAACCGGTTTCAGCAGGACATTCTTTATTTGTGTTTTTGTGCCCTTAGTATTGGAATCTTTTCATTCTACATGTGGGCTGCATGTTGTTAAGAGTGATTACATTGGGTTGTTGCCAACCATCTCAGTTTAAGAAATTAATCAGCCTAGAGTCCATTCAGTTTTATGCCTAGCTTAGACTCAAAGGTCTTCAAATATATGAATCTAGTTCCCTTTCTGGTTACACATTATTTGATAAAGACTCCTGTAAGGTACAGCTGTTTAGTTGGCAGAGTACAACATTGGTCATATCTGGTATTTCTTTTTTTATAATATATTTTATTGATTTTTTACATAGAGGAAGGGAGAGGGATAGGGAGCAAGAAACATCAATGAGAAACATTGACCAGCTGCCTCCTGCACACCCCCTACTGGGGATGTGCCCACAACCAATGTACATGCCCTTGACTGGAATCGAGCCTGGGACCTTTCAGTCCACAGACCGATGCTCTATCCACTGAGCCAAACCAATTTCAGCCATATCTGATATTTCTTTAAGTTCTTTGACTTACTGTTGAAAGAAGAATTTGATCAAGTCCTCAAACATTTATGAAGCTAGAGAAATGGTTGCAAACCAGCTGTTAATACTATTTTTAAGAAAGCGTGATTCTGTTTTTCATTATTTTTTCTTTCAATGAGAATATAGTGTGTTAAATTTTCTAATATTAATATCCAGCATTACTAAAAAACGTGCTGATAAATAACAATTTGTACATGTTAATGATTTATAGGAATTCCTAAAAAAGAGAGAGAGTGGGCAAAAATATAGATAGTATTGGTAAGTCAAATGAAATACAATGTCTTGATATAAATCCAAGTATATATGGCGATTTAGAAGGATACATGCTTCATCTCATAATTAGGGTAGAATAATACATTCATTAAATGCAGTCTGATAACTAGCCACTTGAGAACAACGAAGATGGCTCATTACATTCTCTACACCAATACAAATTTCAGGTAGGTTAAATATTTACTTATATACAATGAAATCACAAAGTATTGGAAGAAAATATTTTCCTTAATGCTAATGTAGTGGGGGAGGCTTATCAAGGCATAATGTGTCACAACCATAAGACCTTTATAATTCAAAGATTTTTTTAAACAGCAATCCAATAGGGAAATATTAAAAAGCTAGAATCTGACAATGTATAGAAGGTATTTAAATGACTAATACATGAAAAACAAATTCATGAATAAACAAAAAAAATCACATAAATTAAGCTTTTACTTTTCACAGTGACACAAGTTAAATAATTGAAACTGTTTATTTTGAGGCAAAGATGTACACAAATGGACATAGAAATTGAACCGTGGTTGAGGTGTATGTAATTCAATGTCATTTTTTTGGAGACAGTTGTGCAGTAGCTATTTAAACTATAATTTTTCATAATCATTCACCAGGGATTTTACTTTAAGGAAAGAATCCTAAAGACATTCTCTCATTACTGCCCCTCAACTTTGTACATTACAATAACTACACATTGAAGTATATTTTCTAACGTAAAATAGGTTAATCAGAAAAATACTAGTTAAATTATGGTCTAAGATGGCATACAATGCAGCTGTTAAAGCATAAGGAAGCTTGAAATGTTTGAATATGTGTAAAATGAGCCAATGATATAGCCATGTACCATGTAACAACATTTAGGTCAATGGCAGACTGCATATACAGTGGCTGTGTGATAAGATTATTATGGAGCTACTCTAGCCGATTTTACTCAGTGGACAGAGCATCAGCCTGTGGACCATAGGGTCCTGGGTTCAATTCCAGTCATGGGCACATACCTCAGTTGCAGGGTTCTCCCCAGCCCAGGCTCTGGTCGGTGCTTGTGCAGGAGGCAACCAATCAATGTGTTTCTCTCAATCAATGTTTCTCTAACATTGATATCTCTCTCGGTTTTTCCCTCTCTCTCTCCGACTCCCTCTAAAAATAAATGGAAAAATTTCCTCAGGTGAGGATTAACAAACATACTATCAAAAAAGATTATAATGGAGCTGAAGAATCCTAACCTCTAGTGATGTCGTAGCCATCACAGTGCGATACTTACTCATGTGTTGCTAGTGTAAACAAACCTTTGAATTATAGAGGTCTTATGCTATGTGCTGTCAGTTATATAAAAGTATAGGACATATAATTATGAACTCTACTTGATAAAGATAATAACAACTATTTTATTAGATTATATATTATAATACTTTTTATTATTGATTAGAGTGTACTCACTCTTTCTACTTATTAAAAAATGTTTGGCCTTAGCTGGTTTGGCACAGCGGATAGATCGTCAGGGTCCTTGGTTCAATTCTGGTCAATGTACGTACCTCGGTTGGAGTTCGATTCTGGACAAGGGCATGTACCTTGGTTGGAGGCTCTTCCCTGGCTGGGCCCCGGTTGGGGCACATGCAGGAGGCAACCAATCGATGTCTCTCTCTCTCACATCGATGTATTTCTCTGTCTTTCCCTCTCTCTTCCACTCTCTCTACAAACAATGGAAAAATATTCTCTGTTGAGGATTAAAACAACGAAAAGTTTTTGTTATTCACTAATGAGTGGGGCTGTTTTCCTGAGCAGGATGCAAGGGTGATTTCTTTCCCCGGTTCTTGTCCATAAGGATTCAAAGAATGAAGCCATGGACAAAAGGTGGTAGGTGAAAAAGGTGGACAATTATTGGAAGCAAATACAGATTCCCATGTAGGGAGAAGGTTCCCAGGGGGTAGCCCACTAAGCCCCTTTGTTTCTAAATTTTATAAAAGCTGTAGTTCTTTGTTTCTTGATATTCCCTTCTGATTGGTCAGAATATCAGCTCCAAAGCCCAAACCCTATGTGGGCCTTCCCTCCCCTCCCCTCCCCCTTCAGTGGTAGAATCCTCTTTCTCCTGTGAAAATCTGTTTTTCTCTTTCTGCCATTTTTGGAATTTCTCTATCCTCTGTGAAAGTTTGTTTCATTTTTCTCCCTGTACCTTTTCCTTATCTTCTGTGAATGGGTGTCTTCCTCTTCCCTTATCCTGTGGTACCCCCTTTTTTTTCTTTTCTTTTCTGTGAAGGTATGCCTTCTGGTGGCTCCAAGCCCTCACTTATGCACTCCTCCCCCACAGACCCTCTTTATTTATAAAACTCTCTAAACCTGCCTATTTTATCCCTAAAACTCCTTTCAATAGTATGCTGTGATGTGCTGGCAGTAGCTTCATACATCCAATGTTTACCATATCTTCTGACTCAGTAGTCAGCTAACCGTGGCTCTCAAGCCACATGAGGCTCTTTAGCCCCTTGAGTGTGGCTCTTCCACAAAAGACCACGGCCTGGGTGAGTCTATTTTGAAGAAGTGGCATTAGAAGAAATTTAAGTTTAAAAATTTTGGCTCTCAAAAGAAATTTCAATCGTTATACTGTTGATATCTGGCTCTGTTGACTAATGAGTTTGCCTACCACTGTTCTGATTGAATCAGTTTCTCTTGTGCATGATTGATTCTCATGTTATTTTGTTTCTTATGTCTTCTAAGTATATATACACTGCTAATGTTGCCAGTAAGAGGCCATGTCAAGTGCTTGACATTGAAATGAAATTAAAAGTAATTAAGGAACGAAACCAATTTGGCTTAGTGGATAGAGTGTCAGCTTGTGGACTGAAGGGTCCCAGGTTCAATTCTGGACAAGGGTATGTACATTGGTTGTGGGCACATCCTCAGTACGGGGTGTGTAAGAGTCAGCTGATCGATGATTCTCTCTCATCGATGTTTCTAACTCTCTATCCCTCTCTCTTCCTCTCTGTAAAAACATCAATAAAATATATATTTTTTAAAGTAATTAAGGGCTATGAAAGTAGAAAATCAGTAATGGTTATTGATCACCAGTCAGGCATATCCCATTCCATGATAGATACCATCTTGTAGAATAAGAACAAAGTGATGGAAGCTGTTAAAAGATAGTCTTCATTGAAGGCAACGAGACTAATAGAAATCTGAAAAGGGTCTATCTCAGCCATGGAGAAACTTCTAATGATTGGGTTTGAAATTTAGAAACCTCAAAAAGAAGAGTATTCTCAGCATCACAAAAATCATGGCCAAAGCAAAAAGTGTTTGTGATGTTGAAAGAAAATGCTGGACCTGACTACAGTGTTGAATTTACTGTTAGCTCTGCATGGTTTAAATGATTCAAAAATTGTTATTTACTGCATAATGTGAAAGCGAGTGGTAAGCCTGCAAGTGCTGATATGAAGGCAGCTGAAGAATTTTTTGGAAACTCTAGGTAAGTTGATTGTGGAGGAAAATTACTTGCCAGAACAAACATTCAATGTGGATGAAACCTCCCTTTTCTGGAAATGGATTTCTGAAAGGGCTGTGATCCCTAATGAGGCCAAGTCAATGCCAGGTTTCAAGGCTTTTAAGGACACACTAGAGGCCTGGTGCACAAAACTCATGCACGGTGGTGGTAGTCGGGGGGAGTCCCTTATCCTGGCCTGCACCTTTTTCAATTCAGGTCCCTGTCTGCTTGATTGCCCATAACCACTGCTGGCCAGCCTGATCCTCCTAACTGCTCTCCCCTGTCAGAATGATCCCCCTAACAACTCTCCTTTGCTATCCTGATTGCCCTAACTGCTCTCCCCTGATGGCCTGATTGCCCCTAACTATCTCTGCCTCGGCCCCTGCCACTGTAGCTTTGTCGAATGGACCTCCTGAAGGGTGTCCAAAAGATGTCTGGTCTAGTTAGCATATTATCCTTTTATTAGTATAGATAGCATTCCTGCTTAGGGGCAGTGTTGCAGTTTGACAAATTGAAATTCTTTGTGTTCTGGCACAATGAGGGTTTTCAAGCATATCAATGAGCACATACTGCCACTGTGCTAAAGGAGCAATGGCAAGGTATGGATATCCTCTTCCAAGGTGCCCTCCTGAATTGCTATGCCAGCGAATTGGAGAAGTACTGTTTGAAGAATAATGTACCTTTAAAGACTTTTCTTATTGTTGATAATGCTCCTGGATATCATCTTTTACTGGAAGTCTTCATCCAAATATCCAAGTCGTGTTTTTCCCTCCAAATACCACTTCTTTGATCCAACCAATGGATCAAGGATTTATAGCTGCTTTTAAGGCCTGCTACCTGAGGAGGACCTTTTCCCAGGCTTTGCTGCAACTAAAGAAGATATAAGAGAACACTTATACAATTTTGGAATGATTACTGAATTTATGAATGCATCAAATACCTTGCTTGGGCTTACAGTGACATCACTAAGGAGTGTATAAAATGTTATCTGTGTGAATATACTCCATAACTTCAAAGGATTTTCCAAGGATAAGGAGGTTGCAAAATCAAGGCTGTGTTAAGATAGCAAACAATTTTCACCTAGGTGTGGATGAAGATGACTTGAGGTTCTTCTAGAGGTGATTCCTGGAGAATTGACTAATTCTCCAGGAACAATTGAGGAGTTGTTGGAACTGGAACAGGAAATCGTACCTAAAGAAAAGGAAACTGCAGGAAGATAAAAAGAAGGGTAACCACAAGAACATTCACAGAGAAAGGTTTAACAGAAGCTTTTGCAGACCTCAACAAACTCCTTAAAAAGTTTGAAAACATGAGTCCCAACATTGAATGTTTTTATTAACTGAGTGGGATGTATTTGCTCTGTTATCTGCTTACAAATGAATTTATGATAAAAGAAACAAATTATGGAAGCCTCCATAGACATATTTATGATAAGAGAGATAACTCCTCATGAGGAATCTCAGAAGAAGGCATTGCTGTTTAAGAGATGGCAGCTCCATGGGTGTTATTGCTCCTGAAGACCTTCCAGTGGGACAAGACCTTCCAGATGTGGAGGTGGAAGGCTGTATATTAAGGATCCTGACCCTGTATAGGTATAGGCTAATGTGTATGTTTGTGTCTTACTTTTTAACAAAAAAAGTTTAAAAAGTAAATAAAGTCAACAAATTAAAAATAGAGAAAAGCTTATAGAAAAAAGATAAAAATATATTTTGTATGGCTGTTTTATAAGCTAAATGTTATAAAAATAGTTGAAAAGTTTAAAAATTATCTTTATCTTTATAAAGTAAAACTATTACATTAAGCTTAAGTTCTTATTGAGGAAAGAAAAAAAATAGTTTATTAAGTGTACAGTAGTTTACAGTAATGTCCCAGACCTTCACAGTCACTCATCACTCATTCATTGACTTATTTAAAGTAACTTCCAGTCCTGCAAACTCCATTCAAGCTAAGTGCCCTATACAAATGTACCATTTTGGCTGTTGTTAATGCTCACTTGAGGATTTAAAAAAATTATTGTTATTGTTGAAAGTATTACAGATAACCCCTCCCCCCCATTGACCCCTTCTAGCCAGCTCTCTCCTTCTCCCCCTGCCCACCCCTCCATGCCAGGCCTCCATCACACTATTGCCTGTGTCCACAGGTTATGCATGTTTGCATATAAATTCTTTTTTTAAAATATGTTTTATTGGTATTTTACAGAGAGGAAGGGAGAGAGATAGAGAGCTATAAACATCGATGAGAGAGAAACATCGACCAGCTGCCTCTTGCACACCCCCTTCCGGGGATGTGCCCGCAACCAATGTACATGCCCTTCACTGGAATTGAACCCAGGACCTTTCAGTCCACAGACCGATGCTCTATCACTGAGCCAAACCGGTTTCGGCTGCATATAAGTTCTTTAATCAATCTCTTCCCACTCAACCATCTACCCCCGCCTTCCCTCTGAGACTCATTAGTCTGTTCCATGTTTCTGTATCTCTAGCTTTAATTTTCAATGTTTTATACCATATTTTTACTGTACCTTTTCTGTATTTAGTTATGTTGAGGCACACAAATACTTATTATTATGTTATAATTACCTATTCAGTACAGCACAATGCTGTACAGTCTGTAGCCTAGGAACAATAGGCTATACTATGTGTGTAGTAGATTATACTGTGTAGGTGCATGTAAGTGCACTCTCTGATGTTCATGCAACAACAGAGTTGCCCAACAGTGCATTTCTCAGCACCTACCCCCATCATTGACACATGACTATAAATGTTAAAAACTGTGAGAAGCATATTTATAGTGGGTGTCTACTTTTTTTAAAAAAAATTACAAATATGTAAAGAGATAGGTAGACAGATCTACCCATGTAAATGTACCAAAATGTTAAAAGTTGTTACCTCCAGAAAGTAGGATTGCAATAGGAATACTTCTGTTTTTATTTAATCCTTATGTATTGTTTAAATTTTATAGCACACTTGTTAGTTTTATATGAAAATACTTACAAAGGGGATGGATACAAAAGTAAAAGATTAATGGCTTGCTGCCATCCGGGAGTGCCACAAGGCTCTGTCTTCTGCCTTCATACTGTTGAAAAATGTTATCAATTATTTGGGTGAAGTCATATATGACAAGCTTATATTTTCAGTTGGAAAAAGTTGTGAGGGATAGCTAGTAGCATAGCTGATTGAGTCAAATTTCAACTTCTCTAGAACTGGGATACTGGATATAACTAACAATAAAAATTAACAAGGACAAATATAATTTACTCTATTAAAGCATAAAAATTGGTTAATTTTGTTCTAGATATGAGAATATCAGGCTTGTACTTCAATTTTCCATAAGCTCAGTATGAACTAAAGATGTGATACCTTTGCAATTTTAGATCATCAAAGTCTCAGAAGTTTTTGAGCTGCTTTGTGCTGGTCCATCTGGAATAATTTTTCTATTAGGAGTGCTGCATTTTTTCAGAGAAACATTGCAAGTGGTGAGCATAAAAGGACAGGGATTAGGATGGAGAAGGATCAAATTGTAACTCAACTTAGAGAAGAGAAAGTTCTTGAGACAGGATAGTTGTCTCAATATTTGCCTTACAACAACATTTTTCTTTGTTAATTCTGAGAGCAGAAATGATACCAATTAGAGAACCAACTCCATGAGCTCAACTAGTGTAATAAAAACTATCAGTTCCTAGACAACTGAACAAAAACTAGATAATGTATGTAGATATTGTTCAATGTATTTATTACCTGGGCAGGGGTGTTGAATCAGGTATTCTCCAATTTTTCTTTTTTTCTTTTTAACGCAGCACCTGTAATCTAGGATTCTAAGATAATGATTATATATTATTTTCTCATATATGTAGAATATGTAGTTAAACCTGTAAGGACTTTAAACCCATACATTTTGCAGAATCTAAGAATGTATATCATAAGTTTATAATAAATTTCAAATAATGAAGTCTAAAGTTGTTATAATTAATACTTATTTGATAGGGTGAATTATAGTATTTGAATAACCTCTGGCAACCAATGGGAACTCTCCTCTGGATTTCTATATATAGGATTATTCCTGGGACATAGTAGGTGCTCGATACATTTTTTTTAATGAATGAAAAGGAAGGGACTCAGTATAAGAATCAGAAATGTGTGACAGAAAAATGGGATATATTTGGCAACAAGGGAAAGATGATATAGTGGAAAGGCCAAGATTAGATATCTATGCACATCTACATTATTAGGTAAATAATTTATACCAGACATGGGAATTTGTGAACACCATTATTTATTTAAACTGACCACCAATTTACACCATACACAAGAATAAACTCAAAATGGGTAAAATACTTAAAAGAAAATTATAAAACCATAAAATACTAGAATAAAATATGGGCATTAAATCTCACACATCTTCACATAGCAGAATTTTCAATGATATATCTCTTAGAGAAGAAGAAAAAGAAAAAAAATAAACAAAGAGGGCTATATTAAACTAAAAAAACCTTCTGTTCAGCAAAATAAACCACCAACAAAATGAAAAGGGAGCCCATTGTATGGGAGAACATATTCACCAATGATGCATCTTGTAAGCAGTTAATTTCCAAAAATATATAAAGAATTCATACAATGCAAAAAAAGAAGGCAAACAGTTTAAATAAAAAATGGGCAAAGGACCTGATTAAACAATTCTTCAAAGAGGACATACAGATGGCAAATAGACATATGAAAAAAAATGCTCACTGTCACTAATCTTCAGAGAGATGGAAATTAAAAGCACAATGAGGAATTCCCTCACATCTATCAGAATGGCTGCCATCAATAAAAGCAAGTACTAGTGAGGATGTGGAAAAAAAGGAACCCTCATGCACTACTGGTGGGGATGCAGACTTCTACAGCCACTAGAGAAAATGGTATGGAGTTCCCTCATAAAATTAAAAATGAAACTGCCTTTGACCCAGTGATCCTACTTCTAAGAATATAGTCTAAGAATCCTGAAACACCAATCAAAAAGAATGTACCCCTATGTTCATATCAGTTTTATTTACAATGTTTTAATATCTGGAAGCAGTCCAAGTGCCCATCAGTAAATGAGTGGCTATAAAAGCTGTATACATTTACTCAATGGGATACTATGTGCCTACTTTAAAAAAAAAAAAAAGATATTTTACCCTTTGTGACTGCATGGATGGATTGGGAGATTGTTATGCTAAACTAAATTAGCTAGTCAGAGAAAGACAGATTATCTCATAATCTTACTTATTTGTGGAATCTGATGAACAATATAGGTCTAAAGGTTTGGGTGCTTGGAACAGACTGACAGATCTCAGAGGGGAGGAAGTTTAGGGGCAGGAAAAGAGATAAACCAAAGAATTTATATGTGTAGTTCATGGACACAGACAATTGTGTAGTAAAGGCCTGGGGTAGGGTGGGGGCTGGGTGGTGATTGCTAACAATAAAGAAATACATACATACATACCGTATTTTTCGGACCATAAGACGCACTTTTTCTTCACCAAATATGCAGTCCCCAGGGACACGGAAGGTCCTGGGGAACCCGCTGCCGCTCTGCAACTCGGACCATAAGACGCAGGCACTACTTCTATTCGGACCATAAGACGCAGGCACTTTTCCTCCCACTATTTGGTGAAGAAAAGGTGCATCTTATGGTCCGAAAAATACGGTACATACATACATACATACATACATACATACATACATACATAGAAAACAATAAAATAAATGTAAACTGATAAAATTAGTCTGTGGTAGACAATGCAGGAAGATTGTGAGGATTAGCCAAAAACTCAATTTAAGTTCAAATCAAGGATGTCTCCATATTAGGGAAGAGAAGAGATTGTAACTAATCATCTAGCATTAGATGTTATGTATAAAATTCAAAGGCTATTCAAATGAAGGTTTAGGAAATTCAATTCCTGAGTGTCCAGAAGTGCTAGGTAAGGATTAAGGCAACTGGAAATCAGGAAATCTGCTATTACAGTTAAGGTAAGCCAACAGTCAAAAGGATTTAGTGCTGAATACTTTGACCTAGGATTTCTTATACTGGGCCTTATTCTAAAAACATGGAGGGGGAAACTGAATATTCAGGGGTGGGTTGGTAATTCTATTATAGATTTGGAAGGTGATAGGGGTAGGGATTTAAGTAGAATATTACATAATCATTTTCAGTATGACTCTTGTGATGCTGAGTATCAGTGGTTGATAGGACAGTAGTAGCTCCTGATTTTGTTTTACTTTTTTTTTCAGTTGAAGAATCTTAGATTGCCAAATACAAGCTTCTAATCTATAATCTATAATCTTTAGTTTTTAGAAATTGTAAATATATTCTTCAAATATAAAAGTTTTCCTTCAGTTTTATGTAGTCTAGTTTTTCTTTAGTTTTTTTCAGTCTAGTAGTAACACATTTTTACTCCAGTGATAATTGAGATAATTTCAAATAGATAGTGATAAAAGGAGAAAAAAAAATTGGTTGTCAGGAGAAAATAAGAAAGCTTTTATGTCCTCTCCCTAATCCTAATGAAATAATCCTAATATATAAAAATCCAGGGTCTGTAACTTCCAATACGACTGAAGGCTTGACTGACTGGAAGTCATTCCTCCACTGAGTGCTGGGTTGCGACCCGGCACTGACTGCTGAGGAGACCATGGATCAGGCCTGGAGAGAGGCCCAAAGAGAGAGGCAGGGTCTGGTCCGCAGCCTCCATGGGAGATGTTGATCAGCCGTTGCCTCTCTCTTTCTTTCCAGGTTTCACCAGCAGCTGCACCTCTGTTTCTCTGCAGGCCTCCTAGGGTGCTGCTGATTAGCCCACTTCACTGATCAGGGCCTGAGATAGGCCTGGAGATGCTGACTGCCATAGAAACCAAACAATCAGAACCAAATCTGGGTCAACTGTGAGGAGCCAATGGCTGGCCTAGGAGGCAAAGCTATTGATGCTGGATGGCATAGAAACCAACCAATCAGAACCAAATTGGTCAGCAGGGAAAGGCAGTTAGGGGCTATCAGGCTGGCAGGGGAGGACTATTGGGGGCAAGATCAGGCTGGCAGGGGAAGGCAGTTGGGGGTGATCAGGCAGGCATGCAGAGGCAATTAGGATGATCATACAGGCAGGCAGAGAATTTAGGGGTGATCAGGCAGGCAGGCAGGCAGGTGAGCGGGTAGGAGCCAGAGGTCCTGATTGCATAGGGATCAGGCCTAAACCAGCAGTCAGACATCCCCCAAGGGGTTCTCGATTGGAAAGGGTGCAGGCTGGACTGAAGGAACACCTGCCCACCCCCACCTCCATGCACAAATTTCATGTACTGGGTCACTAGTGCTTTCATAAGAAGTCAAAACATGCTATTGAGAAATTGATAATTTTTCTTGAAGAAATTAAGTTACATAATATTTAGAGTAAAATATATTAAAAACTATACTTGGCTACTTATAGTAATCAGTGATTTATGTGCAGCTTTGTTTAAAGAATGTATCCAGAGTGTAGTTTATCCATTTGAGACAGCGATTAAAGCTTTATAGTAGAAAACAATAAAAACGAACCTTTAATACAGTTCCTCGTGTTGTGGTGACCCCTAACCATAAAATTATTTTCGTTGCTAGTTCATAGCTGTAATTTTGCTACTGTTAATGAATCGTAATGTAAATATGTTTTCCGATGATCTTAGGTGACCCTGCTAGTGGTTCTTTACCCTACTAGTGGTTGAGAATCGCTGTTGTAGAATCTAAGACCATCGGAAAACACAGATATTTATATTACAATTCTTTAACAGCAAAATTACAGTTATGAAGTAGCAACAAAAAATAATTGTATGGTTGGGGGTCACCACAACATGAGGAACTGTATTAAAGGTTGCGGCATTAAAAAGGTTGAGAACCACTGTTCTAGAGGATCCTCACAGTAAGAATTGGTTTGTCAGTGCTCTTGTTTATTAAGACAAACTTTTGTCCTCAACTCCAATCTACTTTGTATATATATACTATTTCTTAGTTAAAATACACCTACATTTACCATGCTCTACTTAATAACCTACAACAGTTCTCAGTTGTTTGATGGATTTTCAGCCTCCATAGTTACAATTTGCACTTCATCTGATCAAACCTTTCTCACTTTATGCCCCAGCATGATCCTCTGACCCAGATACATACTTTATTTGGATGTGTGGTATATAAATTGGATCAGGTTCAGCAACATTTGACTAAAATTCAAATTAATAATATCCTAGAATGTTTAACTTGAAAGAATTGTATTTATTTTGTTAAAGAACTTCATTTATAAGGTGCTTAAGACATATAACTAGTGGTTCCACAACATCGTCAGGGATGCACACCTCTTCAATTCATGACTTTCTCATCACGAGGTGTCATAAAAGGCAGTTACTAGAGCTCTAGGTGTCCCAGACAACTTTTAGATTACAGTCAGGATTCAAGAAGGGCAAGCCCCCTCTCTCAAAGAATCCTCTTGGAAGATGCATAGAAAATTTTTTTTTTAAAAAAAAATCTCATTGGCTAAAAGCTTACCATGAAATGTAAAAAAGTTTTGTCCAACTTGTTAAAATCCCTAATTATGTGGGTTGGAAAGGTTAGCTAAGCTCTTTAAATCCGTTTCCATTTCTAAACTAAGAATACCAATGCCCATCCACAGAAATTCTGTAAAAATACAAGTACGCATTTGAAGCTCTAGTACAGTGACAGGCTCATAGCAGGATCTCAATAAGTAGTTGTTGTTGCTACAACAGGTGAGATTATTAAAATTCAGAGATTGTTGTAGCTCCCCCCAAATCATACAGATAATAATGGCTAAACTAGTATTCAAATCTAAATCTGTCCGACTCAGATATAGTGAAATATGGCATGGACTAGAACTGAGAGCTTCTATTTTACAGTTTAATCTCCTATGTCCTGAATTGTGATGGACTTTTGGTCAGATTTATTTTGGATCATTGAAAATAGCATTAAAACAGAAATCTGGTTTCTCTTGCTTGATTTATCCAAATAGTCGCCTTGCTTTCCACTTCTTTTTGTGGAGACTTGACTGAAATCAACAGCATTAATTGAGTGTGCAATTCTGGAACCATCTAAGAAAGCCAAAATCATTTAAAATTAGTTTGAGTTTAGTAACTAGGTTGAACTTTGCCTTTGTCAAGCAGTTTCCAGCTGACTCACTGCAGCTGCAACAATTGACATCATTTTGTGCCTTTCATGCAAAGACTAATTTGGCAAGCAGCACTCCCAGTGGAGTGGGTTTCAGAGCCTCATTGAATCCCAGGGTTGGAATGGACTATAAAGATCAGGAAATCCAAACCTTAATGTAATGATTGAATTGGATTACATCAACCTACCAAGTGGTTTTCTAACCTGCACTTGGATAAGCCTAGTGACAAAAAAAAAAAAAAAAAAAGAAAAAAAGAAAAAGAAAAAAGCAAACATTTCCACATGGGCTGAATTGTGTATCCCAATCTGTATTTGAGTAGCTCTGACTTCCTTATATTGAACTGAGTTCTGTACTCTTAGCTTTCTAGCCAACATTACTAGTTATAGTCCCAGTACAAATATAGTACTTTTTATATACTTACAACCTTTCAAATGTTTGAAGACCATGACCTTGCCTTTTCCTTAGAATATTTTTCACTGCTAACTACCCCTGATTCCTTTAATTTTTTTTTCATTCAACATGGCTTTAATTTCCTTCACAGCTCTAAATTCACAGGTATATACTTTTGGTTTGGCTAGATTATTCTTAAAGAGTTTCTCTCTTGTTCTAGGGGAGAATGAAATCCTGCAGTTGTAGATTGAGAGAATTGTCCTGGTAAAGTAAGAAGGGAGTTGGTTGAAAAATTGTGGAGTGGTGATAGCTTATGAAATATCAAATTGTTGAGGTTTTGCTGGACCTTCTACAACTAAACCAATGTGACATATTAATTTCATACTATGAAGGGCTCAAAGGCATGAATGAGTCATATTCTTTAAGTGCAAGGTAGAGTAGGTTCAGTTATTGTGATAGGTTAAAGTCTGTCTGCTTTATTTTATTTGTATGGGTCCCTTATTTTAGTGCTGAGGATGGATGGATAGATAATTGCTTAGGAGGAAATAAGGGTTGTCCTTACACTACATATAAATTTAAAGCAAAACAAAGAAAAAATTATTTCTGAATCTGACAAAGTTTCATTTTTTAATGGATTTAAACCTGCAGTTTGAAGTAATTCACTGAAATGCATATTCCTTTAGTAAGTTCAGAAAACTTGCTCTGCTCTTGAAGAAAGAATATAACTGAATTCGGGATTTGGTAATGTTCCATGTCTGTCACTGAACAGCTGTGTGTTATTTGAAAAAAAGTATCGCTCACTATCTCTGCTTGTGAAATGGGGGGAAATTAATCCTTCATTGTGTAACAGATATGAAGTGAGGATGAAATGATATATTTTCTTTAGTTCAATTAGTATTTATGAAACTATTTTCATATTTTATTCAAGTTCTGAGAACTGAAGATTCAGTGGGGAAAATGTTTGACAAGGCCCAAGTCCTCAGATAGCTTATATTTTATAATAAAACTTTAGATTAAACATTTTTATGGGCCTTGCAACACAAGATACTTTACAATATTTTTTGAATCCTTAATTTTTTACTGTTGCATTGAGATGGCCATTTCTTTCTGGTACACAATTTAAAAGATCCTAGCTTTAAACTGGATTTTATTCCAAAATTTTGAAAGTCACATAAAGATTTTATTTTATACTAGAGGTCCTGTGCATGAAGTTCGTGCATGGGGGTGGTCCCTTCAGCCCTGCCTGCACCCTCTCCAATCTGAGACCCCTTGGGGAATGTCCAATGTCCTAAGGATCAGGCCTAAACTGGTAGTCAGACATCCCTCTCACAATCCTAGATTGCTGGCTCCTAATGGCTCACCTGCCTGCTTGCGTGGTTTCCCCTAACTGGCCCCCCCACACTGGCCTGATCGCCCCTCACTGCCTCTGTGTGCCAGCCGGGTCGCCCCCAACTGCACCCCTCCCCTCCGCTGCCCTGGCCACCTCTTACTGTCCCCGCTGCTGGCATGGTCACCCCCAATTTTCCCCTCTGCCATCCTGGTCAGACCTAACTGCCCTCTGTGCTGGCCTGGTCAACCCCAACTTCCCCCTGCTCCTGCCAGCCTGGTGACTTCACTCAGCCTGCTTGTTCAGTCATTAGGTTGTCCCTCACTAACCCCCAGCTGGCCTGGTCGTAGGCAGCTCTCTTGTGAGGGTGTGAGGGTCAATTTTCATCTTACATCTTTATTATATAGGATATGGGATAAATGACCTATATTAAAGTTTAAATTTTACTCTAAAATATTTTGCCTTGTTTTGTAATTAATCTAACAGCAAATATTGAAACTATTGTATCTTCCTTATATCCTTTCCAAAAGATACACTAACATTATTAAAATACTATGTAATAAAGAGCTAATATGCTAATTAGACTGAATAGCAGAACAACTGTCCAGACAACCTTCCGGACAAAGCCGGGGCTGTGAGGGTTGGCAGGGTTGTGAGGGCTGGCCGGGCTGTGAAGGCCGATCCCCTTGCATGAATTTTGTGCATCAGGCCTCTAGTATATCATAATTTTTTTAAAATATATTTTATTGATATTTTACAGAGAGGAAGGGAGAGAGATATAGAGCTAGAAACGTCAATGAGAGAGAAACATCGACCAGCTGCCTCTTGCACACCCCCTACTGGGGACATGCCCGCAACCAATGTACATGCCCTTGACCGGAATCGAACCCGGGACCTTTCAGTCCGCAGACCATAGCTCTACCACTGAGCCAGACCGGTTTCGGCTAGTATATCATAATTTAAAGAGCTATTGGGCAACATTGATTATGAAAGTCTTGTGGATTTGGAGGTCTAATATTGCCAAAGTTGTTCAATATATATATATATATATATATATATATATATATATATATATATATATGTGTGTGTGTGTGTGTGTGTGTGTGTGTATGTATATATATTTATATAATTGAAGAAGGGCTACAAGTAAATGATTTTTTCTGGCTTTTTCCCCCCTCATAGATTTTCTGGCAAACATAGCATACAACCTGTAACTTATTGACTTTGTATGATTCTTTTATAAACATAATTTTGTGTTCAGAAATGAAATTTACTTAGGTTTTTATTCAGTTACATTTTTATGCTTAAAATTTTGAGTTTTGAAAGCTTTTTTGTAACTTCCTTGAGCTTATCTAAGTTCTGAAAATAATTTGCTGTTTAGAATTATCGTGGAATAGAGATTTGAGTTGGCTTAATTCTTTTGTATTTTCTTTAACACAAGTAAAAGATCATTATTGTTACTTTCATATTACATCTGGAAATATTTTAACATATTAACTATTGTGTTTCCCTTGGGGATTTTTGTTGCCCATATTACACTCTACTTTGTCTCACATGGTTTTGTGAGACATCCACCCTCTCAAAGAGAGTCATTACAGATTTGGAGCATCTAATGCCTCTTTAGAGATGTGAGAAAATATAGTTTTGACCTACAAAAGCTTAAGCCTTGAAGAACTCTGGGCATAAAACTCATTGCATAAACAATAAACATGAAAAAAAATCCACACAATTTCAATTCAGAAAAAATTCCCTCTCTTTCGCCCAGATGAAATAAAATTACTGTTGCATTTTGGAAAACAGAGTGGAAGTAGAAGAAGGGAGGAACACTGTGTGTATGTGTGTATGTGTGTATGTGTGTATGTGTGTGTGTGTGTGTGTGTGTGTGTGTGTGTGTGTTTGAAAAAGGGGTCTTTGCTTTTATCCTCTTTCTCACACTAGCCAAAGTACCAAATGGTTCTGGTCTCAGCATCTATAGTTGGAGGAATGATGTGGTACTAGAGAACAGAGATGGATATTAGTGTGTCTAGGGAAGTCAGCCTGAGGTAGCCTTAGAAGTTCCAGTGTTATTTATGTGTCCAAAAAGGATAGACACATAGTTAAGAGAAAGCACAACCCAAGAAACTTTTTGTTCAGGAGTGTGGGATACACATAAGTGCTTCCGATTTAAAAAAAAAAATGAGTAAGAACAATGTGGGATCAGTAACCTGTTAGCAACTTGCATTAGTTGAAGATTTAGTACAGGATGGAATAATAGCTATCAAATTAGTTAATTTTTTTGTGGTTACTTGACAGATGCTAAGTATTTTAAGCACTTTCTCACAGATACTTCACAACAAAACCATTATATAGACCATGCTTCATTATTTCCATTGTACATGAGCATACTAGAGTACAGGGAGATTAGCCACCTGTCTGCACTCTTGAACACTATATCTACTGCTTACTTCTGAGGGAATATACAGCTTGCTGAGAAGATGATAACAACCTAAGATTAGATGCAATATCCATATCCCACACACTCTAAACTCCACAAAGTATTAACTTAAGCCAGTGTATAGTACTGAGGTTTTGAAATGATAGAAAACCATGAAATAAATGGACAACTTCACATAAATTGGGTATATATAGGGTTGCCCAGAGTTACCCAATTTATGTGAAGTTGTCAGTTATGTCATATATATATATATATATATATATATATATATATATATATAGTATTACACTATAGAAAATTAAAAGAACATTTCTTGCACTCCTGAGTTTGTGACCAGAGTTTTATATTTATTATATATTGAAGCAAAAACATGACAGAGATACTAGCAAAAGTAATCAAATCTAGTGACCCAGTAAAAGGTCACTAACTCTAGGATCCCTTGAAAGAGAACATCTTTCAATATACTCTAGGGTAGTGTTTGCCAAAGTGTGGTATGCATACCCCCAGGGGTACGGGAAGAGTTTGGTGGGTATATGCATTGCGCTGGAGTTTGGTGAGGATATTCACTGCACAATGCTTCGCTGCACCTAATTCTACGTTCTCATGAGTCAAGTCAAGACAGTCTTGTGAGGCGTGAGATGGTCCGGTGTGCAAATAAATGTTATTTGTAATATAACTTTTATTTATATTTTATTATGAATAATTTTATTTTTCATTTTTTATTATTATTTTGTGTATGTACCAAAAAAATAAAAAATAAATACATTTTAATTGTTATTAAAATACATCAATTTTTTTTTTTGACAAGAGGTTCTCAGTGTTACGAAAATTATAGAAGGGGTACACATATGTCAAAAGTTTGGGAAACACTGCTCTAGGGAATGAACCAAAGAATATAGTGAACATTTTACAGCAGTTTGCTATATAAAAATACAATCACTGAAATACCTTGAACTACATTGTTATTTATAGTGCTTTCTTTCATTCTGACCAATTTCTTCCATGATACCTTCATATATCCTTGAATTTTTAAAATTGAATTTATTGGATTGACATTGGTTCACAAAACTATACAGGTTTCAAGTGTACAGCTCAATAAAACATCATCTGCACACTGCATTGTGCACCCTCGGCCTCCAAAAGACTCTTTCCATCCCCATTTCCCCTCCTTTTCCACCAACACATCCCCCCACCCCTCCTTCCATCTGGCTATCACCTCACTGTTGTCTGTGTCTATGTGTTAGGTATATATGTTTCTTGTATAATACATTCATCTTCTTTTATCTAGTTTCTTCCTCCCCCAGACAGTTGTCAGTTTGTTTCATGTATCCATGCCTCTTTCTATTTTGTTTGTCAGTTTTTGTTGTTCATTAGATTCCACATATAGGGGAGATTATACAGTATTTTTCTTTCTCTGCCTGGTTTATTTAATTTAGCATCATAATCTCTAAGTCCATGCTATTTCAAAAGGTATGAGTGCCTTCATTTTCAGAGCCATGTAGTATTCCATTGGGTAAATAAATGTACCAGTGCTTTTTTTTATCCACTCATCTGTTGATGGGTACTTGGGCTGTTTCCAGTTTTTGGCTACTGTAATAGCACTGTTATGCACATAGGAGTGCATATATTCTTTCTGATTGGTGCCTTGGTATTCTTAGGATGTATTCCCAGAAATGGAATCACTGGGTCCAAAGGCAATGCCATTTTTTAATTTTTGCAGGAAATTCCATACTCTTTTCCATAGTAGTTGCACCAGTTTCATTTCCTAACAACAATGTGCAGAGAAAGGGTTCCCATTTCTCCAATCCTCACCAGCACTTATTTTGGATTTTTGGAAGATAGCCATTCAGGCAGGTGGGAAGTGATGTCTTTATATACTTTGGAAATTAACCCCTTATTAGATGTCTCATTGACAAATATGTCTCCCATATAGTTTTGTTCCTTTTTTTAATTTTGTTGATGGTTTCTTTTGCTATGCAAAAGCTTTCTATTTTGATATAGTCCCGTTTGTTTACTTTTTCCTTTGTTTCTTTTGTGCTAGAAGATATTTTGGCAAAAAAATACTGCTACAAGAGATGTCTGAGATTTCACTGCTTATATGTTGTTCTAGGATGCTTATGATATTGTGACTTAGATTAAAGTGTTTTACCCACTCTCAGTATATCAATTTTAAGTGTACAGTGTACTTTTTTGAATGTGTCTGTCCAATTTTCCTAGCACCATTTATTGTATCAGGGGCTTTTATTGGCTTCAAAGTCAATCTTCATTCCTTAAAGGTTATTGCTGGCATCTAGAGTCTCAGAGTGTCTTTCTCAAACATGACATTCCAGTCAAAGACTTGGTTAATAAAACTACAATTAGAAACTGACTTTATGTACTCTTTGTTAAGGAAATCAGATTCCTATCGGATTAATGAAAAAAAAATATATTGCCATGAAAATAACAATACTTATTAATAGATTTTAAATTCTGGAGGGAAAAAGTAGGGAGAAAAATATAAATGTTTTGATATTGTTAACAATTTACCAAATTGCTCTAAGAAAACAAGCAAGTTTTAAAAATCAATATTTTCAATAGTCATAAGAATAATAATTATCTTCAGCTTGTTCAGTCCTATAATTAATTCTTGCATATCCTGGTTATTGTCCAGTATTTCTATGAATCCAGTTATTTCTTAGAATTTTATAAATTTTATGTATTTTAAAGGTATACTCTGAAAATCTATTCTCAGAAATTCATATTTTAGAATAACTCAGAAGATGTAACATTTTTGCAAATGCATCAGAGTGAAACAATGACTGTCTCTAAATGACAAAAAAAACCTCCAAATAAGATGATTATAGATCTGATTTTAATGCAATTGACAAAGGAATGTGCTTATTTTGGAATAATACTTTAAGATAACACTCAGAATTACAAAAGAAAGTATATCAGATGGAGAAATCAATTAATTCATTCTCCACTCTCAATTTTACCTGGGATTTTTGTGGAGAAATTACCATTGGTTTTGAAAAATCAAAAGGAGCTTCCTGGCCTTTTCATTTGTCATTAAAATTACCACTCTGCTTTACTATCTATGTATATACTTTTCTTTATTTATTTTTTTCTATTTCAATTTCCCTTCTTGAGTTTTCCTCCTCTAATATACAATTCCCTGCAATATGCATATCCCTTTCTTTTTCATCTCATTTAATGTCCTCAACTCTTTCTCTTTTTGCTGCTTTGCTCTTCACAATCCTTCAACTTGCACAAACCCTCTGAGATGTACACAGACCCTCTGCCACTTTCCTAGTCCTTTGTTTGCATCTTTTTAACTCAATTAGAAATAACCAACTTTAGAACAACGTACTTCCAATTCCATGTGACTAAAATCATATACTTTTTTCCAGCTTAATTAGAATTCTAACAACTAAACGTTAGTAATTAGTATTCTTTAGATTGGCAATTTATGAATACATTTCCTAACTTTCAGAAACATTTTCCCCTCCATTGGCATATACACTTACAATGTTAGAGCCATAACAGAGACAACATAATTTTGTTTTGTATACCCAGGCACAAACAAACATTTTATTGTTAATAACTTTAAAAGACATCAATTAAACTTAAATTAGCCATTTGGATTCTTGGTGATTACTTTATTTCTTTAGTGTGCTCAAAAGTGAACTGTTTTATTATCTAGTGTCCTTGGCAACTTCTAAGAAGGCTGGAGAAGAGGCAGGGGTATGGGGCAGAGATCAGGCGCAGAAGCTTGGATTTAAAAGGGCTGTATTTTTACTTTACACTGATGAGCTAGTGGCCCCCTGCTGCTTCCAAAGCCTGCACACCATTTGGGGATGGCATTAATTTCCCCATTGTTCCTGGGACTGCAGCAGCTCCAGGGCCTCCAGAAGGATTTAGAGTGTATGAAAGACTTATTTCCTCACATTTTTTCTTCTTGAGTTTTACTCTCTGGGAGGGAGGGAGATCTTTTCCCCCTCTTTGAACCATCAATTTAGAAATTTCTGATTAGAATTCTTATGATGTAACAATATGAAAGCTTGAATATAAGAGATATTATCCTATTTACTAGATCTCGGGCAAAACAATTCTATGTTATAATACACTAGAGACCTGGTGTGCAAAATTTGTGCCTGGGAGGGAGTGGGGGTGTGTGTCCCTCAGCTCAGCCTGCATCCTCTCCAACCTGGGACCCCTCGAGGGATGTTCCACTGCTCGATCTGGCCTAACTGGGCAGTTGGACATCCCTCTCAAAATGCAGGACTGCTGGCTCTGAACTGTGTGCCTATCTGCCTGCCTAATTGCCCCTAACAGCTTCTGCCTGCCAGCCTGATCAACCCCTAACCACTTCCCTGCCAGCTTGGTTGATGCTTAACTGTTCCCCTGCTGGTCCAATTTCCCCAAACTGCCCTCCCCTGCAGGCCTGGTCCCCCCAACTGCCCTCCTCTGCAGGCCATCTTGTGGCAGTCATCTTGTGTCCACATGGGGGTGGCCATTTTTTTTATCACATGGGGTTGACCATCTTTTGTGTTGGAGAGATTTTCAATTTGCATATAACCTCTTTATTATATAGGATGTTCATCTTTTTATTGATCATTGACTCATAACCAAAGGTGGACCACGTGGACAGAATGTGACCTAGGAGATATCCCTGTGTAGTGACACTGAGGTCTCCCATGATTAAGACTCAAGGGTTACACACAAAATAACAACTAGATAAATAGGAGTGAGTAAGCAACTATGTTGTGTATGGTTCTTATACAAGTTTCTCTAAGCAATAATATCCCAAATTAAAAACACAATTATTGCCGAAACCGGTTTGGCTCAGTGGATAGAGAGTCGGCCTGAGAACTGAAAGGTCCCAGGTTCGATTCCAGTCAAGGGCATGCATGTTGGTTATGGGCACATTCTCAGTAAGGGGTATGCAAGAGGCAGCTGATCGATGATTCTTTCTAATCGATATTTCTAATTCTCTATCCCTTTCTCTTTCTCTCTGTAAAAAAAAAAAATCAATAATCATCCAGGTCCCAGACAATAGCCTCTGAGGGACTCACACTTTGAATATCTCTACTCTTCCTCCCCCCCGCCCCTTGGGAATAGAGGGCTGATTCTAACAGCCTCTTGTTGGGAGTGGTGCCCACAAGCCTGTAGGAAGGGGTGGGGACATTTCCCCCTTCCTGTGGTAGCCGGGGCTGAACTCACTGGAGAGAGAAGTGTGATTCCCCCTGCTCCCCACATGCGATGCAGCCACACACTCCAGCACCTGCCCATCTGGTTCCCAAACAAAAGCTTATCTGAGAGACACTGTCCAAATGCCCCAGCTCCGCAGGGCACTGTGATCCCCGCACAGCTTAACTCAGCAGGACAGGCAACAAAGTGATTCAACTGGTGGGGGGCAAGGCATCCGCTATGTGCTGGAGATGGGGGAGATCAACCCTCTTTCCAGAGCCACGCAGTTTAGTCACTTTCCGAACTCTGCCAAGAGCCTCTCCAGAAAAAATGGGCTCCAAAAGTCACTGCTGGGTACAACCAGCAGACCCCTCTGCAGGACCTGAGCACAGCAGAGTAGCCTTGAGACCAGTCAGCGATGAGGCGGCACTCTCCAGGCTGGTGCTGCAAAAATAGGTGTGCTGGTCCCTGTGAACAGGGCAACTGGGTCTCCCAGGAGGAATGAAGCTTCACTGATTTTCACCACCAGATGCTATGAGGCCTCCTCTTACTGTCTCCATTGCTCTGGGTTGGAGATCCCTGCATGGGGTTGAGATCCCATGCTCCTGGAGGAAGGAAGTTTTGCAGCCCTGATGTCACTCAGGCTTTGGAGCCCTGAGTGTGGGGGCCTGCCCTTATTTGCATCTCTGCCTTTCTCACCAGTCTCCATGAGGCTTCTTCTGTAAATCCTTATTATAATATTTCAGCACAGCTAGCCGTCAGTGATTATTCAGGTTGGTTGCTACATACCTTAGCGCTAAATCTGGTTTGGGACTGGGAGCAGATGAGTGTAGCTCCCACCTACTCTGCTGCCATGTTCGAGTCTTCCAAATATCCTTGAATTTTGACTACTTGCTATGTGAGCTAAAGATTAAATGTCATTTGAATTAAAAATCCAATTTAATATTAGATTATCATCCAGCTATAGTTATCAGTCCAATTTTTTAAGGTCTGATATAGGTTTTCTCTGTTTATAAACATTACTCACTTATTTTTATTAAATAAATATACATTATTGTTTATAAGTTTGATGGTTATATAGGCCTGGTCACTGGGAGCATAATAATCAGCTGCCTTTTGAGTCATGCTAAACTTTAAGATTTTAAACATATGAGTGTACTTTGACATGATAGAATGTGCTTTTTATTCATGATAAAATATATTGATATGTTTTACAGGGAAATATAAGACAGTATAATAATTTATCTATACTAGATTTTATAAAAAGGAATATTATATACCTACCATAAGAGAAAATAAACTAATATATGTAAGGTGAAATGATTTCTATTTTTTAAACAATGGCATAAAAAGAATTAAAGATGTTTCCTATAAATCAAATGTTTTACTGTTTAAAAAATAAAACCTCATTTATGTATTTATTTATTTATTTATTTATTTTTTCTTTCATTTTTTAATTAAGGTATTATATGTGTATATAATACCTAAGATCCAAATTACAGCCCTACTTGATCAGTTTTAATGTCACTTTTCTATAGCATCAATAGCATTTTTGAAATAATTTCAGAAGATTACTAATAAGAGGAACACTTGATCATTACATTAACCTGAATTTAAATCTTCTAATGTCTCCTTAGAAATATATGGTAATTTTGCACTGTAAACAAAGATTACAAAAAATGATATTTTTTATCATAAAATATCCTATTGTAGAATTTCAAGTAACATGTTAGATTTGTTTTATGTCTATTTAAGTAATATAAAAACTGGGGCATATTAAGTTTAGCTATCTCATTTTTAGACTGAGAAGGTCAGAACTATTTTTACTCTGGATCAAGATAATATCATAATATATACCTTCATAGAAAGCACACATCCACATGGGAAATTATTTAAATGAACCCTTTCCCCCCCTCTTTTATTACAGAAAATTGACAAAATGGATAGATATGTAGAATCTTTCTTGGAGAGTAAGACAACACTCTGAACCTAATTCAGCCTAGAAAACAACACCATATTGCCAATAGGATTATTCAGAATAAAAATGCAAACAAACAAGGGAAGATACCCAGACTGTTAGTATTGGACATATTATTAGTAAAGTTGGAACATCTGTGTACTATGCGATTTCCCTTAATGTGTCATAATTTACAAATTTAATATATTTGCTCTTGTTGTAAGGAGATTTATATTGAATTTTGCCAGCTCATTTTACCAACATCATCTGGATTTTTCTGCCCAGGTCCACTCAGATAAAAACAATAAATACATAGGGGATTTTTTTATTTCTTATAAAAGAATTGTGTGAGGAAATACATTGGCAAGCAACATATCATAATAAGACACTGTGGTTCTGTCTCTTGATGTCCTGAAACTTTGATATTGCAGATGAGGATGTCAGTGATGGACAAGGTATGAATGTATGTGTTATACACACAGGTATTTGTGTGATGCACTTTCCCCCTCCACAACCCACATATGATTCTGAAAGGAGATGGATCCTGAAATTTCTAAAACACTATCTTTCCATTTCCAATCTCAGTAGGCCAACAGAAAATAACGCTTTTTTTGTGTGAATTCTCCTATATTGCTGTAAAAAAAAAAAGCAGAGAAATGTTATGCAAATACACTCATACAGTTCCTCTGCAATTTCCTTTGTTAACAAAAAATATGTGGGAAATTGACATAATGAAATTGTTTTCTATGGGACATATTAGACTAAAAAATGTAAATTTTTGTGAAACATGCAAAAGAAACAATTACTGTCAGGGTTCCCTGTAGCTGGATTTAATATTCTGTTGTAATTTTCATAGGAAGCAAGAACATATTCAATCCTATTGATAAGGTGAATTTTTATTTGTTTATTCAGCAGTTTATAGTAGTTGGTGTGTTCTAGTCAATTTATTAAATATTAGGACATATACAGAGACAAATAACATACTAGAGGAGTGTACCTATCCTATTGTGAGGAAAGAATCTAAACAAGCAAATGACACGTGATACTGCTATGCTGGAAGTGTGTGCCGTGGAGATTTGAGGCAGTGGTTAGTTCCCTATGGCAAGGTTTCTGACCACTAAAGTGATTCTGGATATACACTAGGCAAATAATACTGGGACACATATTTCATGCAATGGACAGCTTCATTTTAAAAAAAGGCACTGAAGGTGAATATGCACAGTATATTTAGGGAATGGCAAACAGTTAAGAGATGGGTGTTTCAGAGGAAAATATCTTTTGAGCCTATATGTTTATTTTTTTTTCCTGGGGCCATTTATTCTACCTCTGGATAGAATCTTTTCTATTGAAAAATATCTTGGTGACTGCTGAATTTCTCTACTTTAAATGAATGATATTATTAACTTATTTAAGGGAAAGCAAATGTATTAGTTGTCTTAAGGACTTAGGATATTTTATAAGAATAAAATACCAGCGAGAAAGCGACTTCTAAGATCAGTTAAAAATAGAACATTTTGATAACTGCCATTTATTTGGACTCAATAGGTAGAAACTTATTACGGGATTCGGTATGAGCAGTGCAAATGGGGCATGAAGGCTTCAGTGTATATGTAGAATTGGAGATGCTTTCACTTTCCATTTGATGAAATTGAATTTCTCAAAATGGACTCTATATCTTTTTAATTCAAAGATTTTCAGCAAGCAGGAGGAAGTTATCCTGTAATTTATGAAGGTAGCTTGCTTATTTATTTATTTATTTATTTATTTATTTATTTATGTTAGCTCTCAGCTTTAGCAACTTGCTGCTGGTGATCTTGCTGCTGGTGATCCTCATAAGGCAAGCCGCCGTTCATTTTCATCTCCCTTAGCACAGCTGGTGCTTACACTGCTCTGAACATCCATTGAGTCATTTCCTGCTGATAAATGTCTATATGTAGTCACGATTGTCACCTATGTATGGGATACAAAACTGTCCTCTCTTTTTAAACCTAGATAGCATTTGTACCAGCCTCTAATCTTGTGTACCACTTTCTCCCCTTTCAGAACCAAGCTGGCAATTCTCGACTTGAATAGCTTTAAAATTGCTCATAGCAATCAATGACAACTGAGGCATCACTAAAGAATTTCTTTTTATCTCCAAGCTCCAATTTAGATCTGTCATTAAGCTTGAGTAAGCTTGAACTGTCAGAACATTTTCCCTCATCACACGCTCTAAGCACAAAAAGTCAACTTCAAAATCAAATTTGTTCTCTCTTACTATGCTTTGTAATGGTTTCATATGAACAGTAAACTTCACTGACACAGTCCTGTCAGTCTTCAAGTAACCCAGATAACTGTGACTTCAAAAAATAGTGGTAGGCTGCCCCGCTGGTGTGGCTCCAGAGTAGAGCATCTTCCCATGCACGAGGAAGGCACCATTGGGTTCCAGGTTAGGGCACATGCCCAGGTTGCAGGCTTAATCCCCAGGAGGAGTCATGCAGGAGGCAGCTGACTGAAGTTTCTCTTTCCCTCACCCTTCCTTTCTCTTTCAAATCAGTAAAAACATATTTAAGAAGTAGTGATATGCTGCAAAAATTCAAGTATGATGGTGATAAATCATAGCCTTACATTCAGGGATTTTGTTTGTGTTTGCTTGTTTTTTGTTGTTGTGCTTTAAGGGAGAAGCAATGTGATATTGGGGGAACGAGCACTTGACAGTGAGTAAGGAGATGTAGGATCTGTTTCCTCCTGTCCCATTAAAGATTGTGTAATACTTGGCAAGTCACTTTCTTCTCTAGTCTTTAGTTTCCATGTTTGTAACATGAAGTGGTTTTATTAAATTAATTTTAGTGTCCCATTCATTTATAACACTTGGCACATTAATAAATTTGACTTTCCATTGTGTAGAATTATTGGTCTTTGAGAAATAGATTATAAACAGTTAACAGCTGGAAGTCAGAAATTAATTAGGAAGTTCAAAATCCAAACCTAATTGCAAGGATGATTCAGCTTCATCTTCTGGACTAAAGCGTTGTCTTGTTTGGGTTCTGTTGGTGAACAGTAGCTGTCCTTTTAAGATCACAGCTTCTGTCTTGGACATCTTTTCCACTGACAGATTCCTCAGCCTCACCCACATATTTAAATGTACTTTGATCTTTCTTTGTTTTGCAAATTTCATTTTGAAACAGTCTGTGTGAACATTAGAGGTGCCAGATTGAGACTGAAGACTACAAAAATCTGGCAGAGCTACACATGCAAAGTATTCAGCAGCTCAATATGTTTATCAAGTCCTTGTTCAAAATTAGAGTGATTGTTCTTAATAATTTCTTCACAAGCTCTACTGTGGCTTGTTGTAGTTCTTCTCTTACCCATAAAGGAAAGAAGAAGGTTGTTTCTTAATACCCACTGGTTGCTTTTATAAATACTATAGTTTTCAAAGTTAAATTATATTTTTCTCACCTATCTTCCTGAAAATCTATGACCTTAATGGAAATAGTTAAATCTCATTGCTATTGTTGAAAGTATTACCAATTTCCCCCTTACTTTCCCCCATTGACCTCTTCTAGCCTGCACCCACCCTCCCCACTCCAGGCCTTAACCACACTATCTTCTGTGTCCATGGGTTATGCATATATGCATACAAGTTCTTTGATTAATCTCTTCCCATCCATCCACCCATCCCACCCTTCCCTCTGAGACTGGGCAGTCTGTCTGTCTTAGTTCTTGAACACGTCTGTCTCAAACAGTTCCCTTCTTAACACAACAATCCTTTTATGCTGATACCTATAGGATCGGTCAAGTGTCTCTCAGGTGACAAACAAAGGAGAGAATTTTAGAGTATGAGTCAGTTTATCACTAAACCTCATGTTGTTAACATCTCAGGAGATTGTGCTGTGAATATTTTCATTCTTACTGTATATTTTATTTCCTTTTTGTTACATTTTCATGTACTTTTTGAAAAGTGTTTATAGATTAAACAATACATTAGACATGAAAGGTTAAAAATAGGGAGTCATTTGGAGGTCTAAAATGATAATTTAATTTATATTTATTATTATTAGTATTATTTTTATTATCCTCATGGGAGGATATTTTTCCATTGATATTTAGAAAGAGTGGAAGAGAGAGGGAAAGACAGAGAAAAATATAAATGTGAGAGAAACACATTGACTGGTTGTCTGCTGCACGAGCCCTGACCAGGGAGGAGCCTGCCACCCAGGTTCATACCCTTGACAAGAATTAAACCTGGGACCCTTCAGTCCACAGGCCGATGCTCTATCCACTGAGCCAAGCAGGCTAGGGATCATTTATATTTCTAATGGGGAGAAAAGATGATTCCGTTTTTGAGCAGCCTTCTGGAAGGATTTATGTTCAAGAACCAAGCTTTTTCCACTGTGCTGTATTCCATGATGCCTTAACATGAGAAAATAATTTGATGATCTTTTTAACACTCAAAAAGCAAGATCTTAAATACAACTGTTCTAGCAGATAATCACTAAATCAAAGTTACCATTTTGTGATTTTTATTTCCTTTTCAGTGAAAGATCATGGTAGTCCTATACTTGAGATCAGAATCCATATCTCACTATCCTTTAAGCCTTCACATCACTCACCTCGAATTGACATCACTCATTGATGTTTCTTAGCCTGACTCATGGATTAAAGTTAGACTCTGATATGGATTTTTGCATTTTTTTGGCCATAGTTCCTTAGGGGGTCATTTTTCAATGGCTAACCAATCTTTTAATTTATTTTATCCTAGGGTTTTAATAGCTAACAGTAGTTCAGGAAAAAACATCTCTGAGAATGACAGCATTTCATGCAGCAATGCCTTAACCAGGTGGATAGAGTATCTGAGGATTTGAGGCAAGGTGGCAGAAAGACTTAAGCATAGATTTGTGGTAAGTTCCAAGTTTCCATGATCTCCAGATTCTAAATTCTAGAGTCTATGTTTTGACATAGGTTGACACCTGCTTACCTTTCCTCATACTTACTGGTGTTATAAAAATAATATGTTTTTTTAAATAAGCACTATATATTTCTCTTAGATGCATACTAATTTATGCAATATGATTGTTAGAATTGTGAAGCACTTCTATCTATGAAATTATTTTGGTAACAGAAGGAAAGTGCCAGATAGTTTTTTCCATCTCTGATTTATGAACATGCTTTCAGATTTATGGACTGGACATAGGTAGATAATGTCCTACATATCTTTTTACATTTACATGTCGTTACTTTCTCTTACACTTCACAAAAGATTATCTGTTTTCATTTAATACATTTTTTACTATGTAATGGTAGGTTATGACTTCATAATATTTGATTCTACTTTGTGATTAATTTTCCCATATAATGTATGGTAATGAAAAGTAAATTAAAGTATAAATTTGTTTTTATCTTATTTGCCAAATAATTTACTATATTTTAAATCTAAGATGACATCAATTGTTAGATACACCTTTAAGTATCACTAATAAAATTTTGTTCAGTTATGGAATTCACTGAATGGAAATTTATACAAATGTAAAAATGCTAACATATGAAAATATATGCATTTTTGGAGTAAAAGGAATGTAGTAAGAGGGCTATTTTAAACAGTTCTGAAATTTTTGTCCACAGCATTTCAAATACTTTTAAACATATGATCTCTCTCTCTCTCTCTCTCTCTCTCTCTCTCTCTCTTTCTCTTTTTTCTTTTTTTTACAAAATATTTATAGTGTACAGTAGGACAAACTTATGTTTTCTTTTTTGGGAAGAAATTAAGCAAACTTGTGAAAGAAAAAGAGAAAAACAAAACAAAACCCTTTTTAGCCTGGTCAGTGTTGCTCAGTAGTTGAGCAGGGACCCATGAACCAGGAGGTTACAGTTGGATTCCTCGTAGGGGCACATGTCAGGGTTTCTGGCTCGATTCTGGGTAGGGGGCCTGCAAGCAGCAGCTGATCAGTGATTCTCTCTCATCACTGATTTTCTATTTCTCCCCTCTCATTTCCTCTCTGAAATCAATAAAAAATATAAGAATATAAACCTTTAAATCTGTATTAATAATATGAACTAGAAACCTTTCTAGCTGAAATTGCTTACATTTTCTTAATTGTTGATGTTGGAACATTAGAAATGACTGAAATTGTATTTTGTACTGGAAATATTTTCAAGTTCAGCTTTGGATATACTGAGGTAGACATGTTTTATATATTATATGCAAGTAAGAAGTTACTTCTTTGGACATATCTTTTATAGTGGCAAATATACCCATTAACATTTTGATTAGGATTTTTTCTTTAGCCTTTCACTATATCATACTTTACAATATATTTGTAAGATACTAATGGCATTAGTATTAATATTGGTATACAATGAATGGCTCTGCTATTCCAATTTATTTTATCTTCATAGGTAGCTACCAAACTAGAGACAAGAATAATAGCAACAGAGAACAAATCTGTGTAAAGGGAATCTAAATATGGGGAAAATATTTATCTACATTTTTGAAATGTGAGTTATAATAAAAGTGAATTCCCCTTTTGAATAATTGACATTTAATTTTCATATTAGCAGGCTAGTTTGAACATCTGCATAAAACTGCTCAAATAAAAATAAAAACATAAAGTTTCAAATGCAAATATTGCTTTCAGATGAACAGGTACAGAATATCACAAGATATACACTTCTGTTTGGAGGAAGTATTTTGTCTGGGATACATATCTATTAGATTTTCACTTTTACAAATATACAGTTGTCACATACATTAGATTAAAATTGCTAAGAGGGGGAAAACCTAGCCCTTGTGACTGGGCAATATGAAACTTATAACAAACAATAACTGGACAAATGTGCCTCCCAGAAAGTTGATCCATGTGTTATTGAGGCAAAGGTTCATATTTCTATATGTGTGAATGTGTTTTAAAGAAGGATGTTTGTTGAAGCTCTATTGAATATTGTGATTTCTATGTAAAGGAGGGAAATAGAATAATTTACCTCTAATAGTTATGAATTTTTTCTTGACCAGTGTTTCCCAAAGTGTGGTACACATACCCCCAGGTGTACAGGAAGAGTTTGGTGGGGGTACACGTTGCACAGGAGCTTGGTGGGGATATGCACTGCACCGTGCTTAGCTGCGCCTAATTCTATGTTCTCATGAGTCAAGTCAAGACAGTCTTGTGAGGTGTGAGATGGTCTGGTGTGCAAATAAATGTTATTTATAATACAACTTTTATTTATATTTTATTATGAATACTTTAATTTTTTGTTTATTATTTTGTGTATGTACCAAAAATTAATATATTTTGACTGTTATTAAAATAAATCCATTTTTTTGATGAGGGGTACTCAGAGTTACGAAAATTATAGAAGGGGTACACATATGTCAAATTTTAGGAAACACTGAATTACACTATTGATTCTTGGCTTCTCTAGCTTCTCTAAAATGTACAATCCTATCTAATAAAGAGGAATATGCTAATTGACCCTCACACTATCACAAAAGATGGTGGCACTGACAGCCAGTAAAGAGGGAATATGCTAATTGCTGCCCCTACCTCAAAGATGGTGACGCCCAGTCCCCTCAACCCTGTGGGGGTGGCAGGGATGCAACAGGGCCAGGCCCACCCCAGGTGGATCCAGCCATTCCATGCACCAGCCTCCAGAGTCCCCCATCCCCTCTGCCCTATAGCCACCCAGGGCCAGCCCAAGGCACAGGCAAATCTTAGATGGTGACTGCCCAGCTGCCCAGGGCCACCCAAGTCTCAGGTAACCAGGGCCAGCTGAGGCTTGTGCTACTGGCTGTGATGGCAGCAGACTTGTGATGACTTGTTGCCTTTTCCTGATTGCTGGGCTGCCTCTGCCCCTGAGGGCTCCTGAACTGTGAGAAGGGGCAGGATGGGCTAAGAAAACCCACTTCCAGTGCATGAATTATCATGCACTGGGCCTCTAGTACATAGATAAAATGTATAATACATATTAATAATATTGTGCATGTAATTTGTTACTAAACATCATTTTAGAGTATATAATAACACAATATAATGGTATAAGAATAATATATGTTACATATAATAAAATGAAATTTATTTTAAATATGACATACAATGAGTCAAATAGCTTTAAAGATTTAAATTAGTTTTATCCTGTCCTTATGTATAAATGCTTATAATTTGTGATTATGTAAGGTCTTTAAAAGTTTATGAATTATGTGAAACTTTGTTTTCATTCTGACAGCTGTTTTGTGTTTTGCTTCTTAAAAGTTAACCAAGGTGAACCAAGAAAAACATGAAAAAATCCCCCCAAATGTGTTCACTTTAGCTCCCTACACTGACCAACAATGTGATGACAAGTGTTGAGGTAAGTGTCTTTTTTCCTGTGCCACCTCATCTTGTTTCTCTGTTTGGCACCATTCTTAAATAATTTATTCTTTCATTTGTCTGCATTCCCACCAGCAGTGTAATAGGGTTCTCTTTTCCCCACATCTTTGCAAGAACTTGTCATTTGTTGATTTGTTGATGATAGCCATTCGGACAAGTGTGAAGTGATACATCATTGTTGTTTGAATTTGCATCTCTCTGATGACCAGTGACTTTGATTATTTTTTTCACATGGTTCTTGACCTTCTGTGTGCCCATTTTGACGAAGTGTCTATTTAAGTCCTTCGCCCACTTTTTAAAACTACATTTTTATTGATTTCAGAGAAGGCAGAGAGAGAGAGGTAAAAACATTAATGATGAGAGACATTCATTGATTGTCTGCCTCTTGCACTCCCCACACTGGGGATCAAGCCCCAACCAGGATATGTGCCCTTTGCCAGAAATGAACCTGGGACACTTCAGTTCTCAGACTGGCACTCTATCCACTGAGCCAAACCGGCTAGGGCTTTGCCCACTTTTTAATTGGATTGTTTGTCTTTTTTTTGTTAAGTTGTATGAGTTCCTCATATATTTTTTAAATTAAGCCCTTATTGGATGTATCATTGGCAAGTATGTTCTCCCATGCAGTGGGCTCTCTTTTCACTTTGTTGATGGTTTCTTTTGCTGTGAAGAAGTTTTTTATTTTTATTTTGATGTAGTCCCATTTGTTTATTTTCTCCTTAATTATCTTTGTCCTAGGAGACGTTTGTATAAACATATTGCTATGTAAGATGTCTGAGATTTCGTTACCTATAGTTTCTTCTAAGAATTTTATGATTTCATGACTTACATTCAAGTCCTTTATCCATTTTGAATTTATTATTGTGTGTGATATAAGTTGATGATCTAGTTTCATTCTTTTCCATGTACCTGTCCAGTTTTACCAACACCATTTATTGAAGATACTCTCTTGACTACATTCTATGCTGTTACCTGTTTTCTAAAATATCAATTGAGCATAATGGCTTGAATCAATTTCTAGGTTCTCTGTTCTGTTCCATTGTCTGTTCTTGTGCCATTACCAGGCTGTTTTGAGTACAGTGGCTTTGCAGCATAACTTGATATCTGATATTGTGATTCCTGAAACTTTGTTCTTTCTAAAGATTATTGTGGCTATTCCAGGTCTTTTTATATTTCATATAAATTTTGGAGTGTTTGTTCTAGATCTATGAAATATGCCCTTGGTATTTTAATAGGGTTTGCATCAAATCTATAGATTGCTTTGCAGCAACTGTGGAAAACAGTATGTTCATAACAGCACAATTTTCAATTGCTAAGATTTGGAAACAACCCAAGTGCCCATCAGCAAATGAGTGAATTAAAAAAGCTGTGCTAAGTTTATAAATTGGAATACTAAAAAGAAGGAATTTACTATTTTCAACAGTATGGATGGACCTGGAAAGTATTATGCTATATGGAATATGCCAGTCAGAGAAAGATAAGTATCACATGATCTCACTCATATGTGGAATCTAATCTAATGAACAAAATAAACTGATGTACAGAATAGATCCAGAGACATAGAACCATGAACAGATGAGTGGATTTCAGAGGAAAGATGAGGGTGGGAAGTGAAGAGGGAGAGATTAACTTGGGGAACTTATCCTATATAATAATAATAATAATAATAATAATAAAAGTTTAGATGGCATTGTGTGACGTTGTTACAAGATGGCCACTGCAACATCGTCACAAGATGGCTGCCCTCACGTCAGCACAAGATGGCCACCACAAGATGGTCACCACAAGATGACTGGCAGGGGAGGGCAGTTGTGGGCAATCAGGACAGCAGGAGAGGGCAGCTGGTGGTGACCATGCAGCTGGATGGCGATACCAGGCTGGTGGGGCAGGACAGTTGTGGCTAATCAGGCTGGCAGGAGAGTAGTTAGACATCAATCAGGCTGGCAGAGGAGCAGTTAGGGGGTGATCAGGCTGGCAGGCTGAAGCAGTTAATGGCAATCAAGCAGGCAGGCAGGCAACCAGTTAGGAGCCAGCAGTCCAGGATTGTGAGAGGGATGTCTGACACAATGATTTGGCCTAAATCAGCAGTTGTATCCTCTAAGGTGTCCCAGATTGGAGATGGTACTGGCAAAGCTGAGAGCCTTCCCTCCCCCACCTTGCACAAATTCCATGCGCTGGACCTCTAGTATGAATATATGAATAAACCTATAGACACAGACAATAGTGTGGTAAAGGCTTGGGAGGAGCAGGTACAGTGAGGAGAGGGTCATTGGGGAAAACCAAAAATAAAACAACAAAAAACAAAGCAGACATCTGTAATACTTTCAACAATAAAGATAATATTTTAAAAATTCTAAAAATATTAATATTCCACTCTCTCATTCACTTATTCATCTTTTTAAGAAATATTATGCCCTAATCGGTTTGGCTTAGTGGATAAAATGTTGGCCTGTAGACTGACGGGTCCCGAATTTGATTCTGATCAAGGGCACATGCCGCAGTTGCAGGCTTGATCCCCATTAAGGGGCATGCAGGAAGCAGCTGATCAATGATTCTCTCTCATCATTGATGTTTGTATCTCTCTGCCCTTCTCCCTTCTTCTCTCTAATATAAATTTTAAAAATATTTTTAAAAAAGAAATATTTATCAGATAATATTACGTGCCCAGCCACTGAGTTTGACTTCAAGGGTACAGAAAGGAACAGATTATTAGAGTAGGCTGCTAGTTAAGATTTGAACAAAGGAAAAAGGGAAGCAAAACAGACCCTGACTATGAAAATAAAAAGCATTGGGGGTGTAAATGATCTCAGAATGCCAGCCTGACAGGTTTGGGGCAAACCTGGACATCCTGAGATGGGGAGGAAGGGATAGAGGGAAATCCTTATTTTTAGCACAGGAGCAGACTGGCAAGCAAGTAACCTTCAAGTGACCTCATCTCAGTTATACCCTGATTATAATAAATTAGCATTATGGTTTGATCCTCCCCTTTGTGGGCAAAACTAGAGAAATGTGGGTAGAATTCTAAGTGGTAGGACCAGAAGGAAATCGGAGCATAGGATTAAGTAATTAAAAAATAAGCCCACTCTTTTCAGGGATTGGATAGTTCAAAATAAAACCACTCTTTCCCCAGGTTAAGAGATTATAGGAAAAAGAAAGCTCACACGAAGATCTCAGGGAAGTTGCTCTTTGAGCCTGTGCAAACTCTTTATCCAAGAGTGTACTAGTACTTTCACTTTAATAAATCTTGCCAAGGCCACTTGAACTCCTGTGTGTGTGTGTCCCTGAATTCTTCTGTCTGGTGACAAAAACAGACATGAGCACTGCTTTCATGGACTTTTTGTTTTGTGGAGAAGAGAGATAATGAAATCATTTAATTCCATAGTGTGTGAGAGATTCAGGGAGAGGTAACTGTGCTTTGCTTAGAGAGTACATAACACAAGAGACACCTGACTAAATTTGGAGAATTAGTTCTTGTTCACATTCCCAAATTATTTGTTCCTCAGTAAGGTTCTATTCAGTTAGACATTTCTGTTTGTATTAGTTTTCGATGGCTGCCATAAAAAATTACCACTAATTTATTGTCTTAAAACAACAGAAGTGATGCAATTATATTTCTGGAGGCAAGATTTCAAAAATGGGCCCGTAAAAAATGAACCAAACCCAAGGTATCAATAAGATCCATACTCCCTAGGGAGGTCCTATGGGAGAATCAATCTCTCTCTCTCTCTCTCTCTCTCTCTCTCTCTCTCTCTCTCTCTCATTTTAAATATATTTTACTAGAGGCCTGGTGTATGAAATTCATACATGGGAGAGGGTCCCTCAACGCAGCCTGTACCCTCGGGGGATGTCCAACTGCCGGTTTTGCCAGGGATCGGGCCTAAACTGGCAGTTTGACATGCTTCTCACAATCCAGGATGCTGCATGCACCAGTGATGATACTTTTCATACAGTGAAAGGCATCTGGCTTTTTGTATGGGCAGCTACATTTAAAAAAAGTATTGATTTCAGAGAGAAAGGAAGAGGGCGAGAGATATAAACATCTATGATGAGAGAGAATCATGGACCGGCTGCCTCCTGCAAGTCCTCCACTGGGGAATGAGCCCACAGCCTGGGCATGTGCCCTTGACCAGAATTGAACCTGGGACCTTTCATTTCGCAAGCCAATGCTCTATCCACTGAGCAAAACCAGCTAAGGCAGGCAGCTACAATTTTTTTTGCCCTGATTATAAAAAGTAATTCATCACATGATCCTTCTGAGGCAGTAGTACCATTTCCTCATCTTATGGGTGGAAAAACTGAAGCAGAGAGAAGTTAAGTAATTGGCTTTGTCACACAGTTATAAGTGTCAGAATCAGGGCTGACCACAAAATGTGCAAGCCAGAGTCCATGCATGTCATTGCTGCATCCTCCTGTTTGTTTGTTTGTTTGTTTTTTCAGTGTTAGAGTAGCCTTGCTAGGTTTTAATTTTTAAATCTAAGAGACTGTTCCCAATATATAGGGTAGGGTCCCTAGGCCTGGCTGGCGATCAGGACTGATCGTCAGGGTGACCAGTGGATGGGGCAATTGGGGGGCTTCTGCTGGCATCCACCTTGGATGGTGGCCTTGCACCACCCCCTGATTGCCATCACCGGTCACCTCATGGTCGAGGCGGGAAGAAGGGGGCACAGACGTTCAACATAGGAGCTGCCCCTGGTGGTCAGTGCACTTCATAGTGACCTGTCATTCAACTGGTCATTCCACTGTTTGGTCAATTTGCATATTAGGGTTTTATTATATAGGATTGATTTCAGAGAGGAAGGGAGAGGGGCAGAGAGATGGAAACATCAATGATGAGAGAGAATCATTGATAGGCTGCCTCCTGCATACACCCTACTGGGGATGGAGTCCAGAACCCTGGCATGTGCCCTGGATTGGAATAAAACCTAAGACCCTTCAGTTTGCAGGGCAATGCTCTATCTATAGAGCCAAACCAGCTACGGTTCTTTTCTTGCCTTTTCTAATTTCTACAGATGCATCCTTAAAGTCCTTGATCCATGGCTCCTTCTTCCATCTTCAAAGCCAGCAGCCTGGTCACATGCTGCCTCCTTCATATGACAGTTATGATTACACTTAGGGTCTGGATGATAGAAGTTAATCTCCCTAATTTAAGAACCTTAACTTAATTACTTCTGCAAAGTTTCTTTTGCCATATAAAATAATATTCAAAGGTTTCATGGATTAGAACATGGTATTGGGGGCAGGGGGGCATATTATTTAGTCTACCACATTGGCCCATCAAAAAATAGTAACTCTTGTTGGGAAAATAAATCCATTCTTTGTAAGGTACTAAATCATATATATATATATATATATATATATATATATATATATATATATATATATTGTTTAAAGTTTTACATATGTATCCTTTAAGGTACTAAATCTTTATATTTTATAATGGTGTAAATATGAAGTACATGTTTTATATGTAACTCCAAGAAAGCTGGCCTACATTTGTATAACTATTTTGGGTATAGTGATGGTTACATGGACAGGATTTAAACCTCTGAATCTCCTACCTGTCTCAGCATTTGCAGCTTTCCTTACTCATCCTGATCTGAGCCTTACTTGAACAGATGTATCATTTTATGAAAAGAAAATAAATTAATTACACATTTGTCTTTGAAATGCTTATGCATCCAGCTCTTTGTAGGCAAAAACGCCGTACTTCATATGTACCATGGCTATTACCTTGGCCAGACCTTAGCAGTTTGCTTTGTAGTTCTCTTAGCCTCTTTTTCTAAGGTTGTCTGTGTGAAGAGCAACTTATCTTCCAATAAAGAAGGGAGCTTGCCAGACACAAGGAGTCATAAGAAGGAGAGCATTTCAAGAGAAAGTGATTCAAGAGAGCCAGGAGTATGTTTACCTGGGTTCAGTTATTTTTCAGATTTCTGTGTTCTTCACAACAGAAGCTCCACCTTGAAAGCCTAATCATGTTGAGTCTATTGTTATATTTCTTCCCCTAGACCTAGGCAAAAAGTGTAATGAGGTAGTGGGGGGAGAAGGTCTTGAAGAATTCCAAATGATAGAGCATATAGTAAAAATTTGTGAACACCTCGGGGAAAAGTAGAATATAAAAAATAATTAAATAGAAAAAGGAGACATATGTAAAATTTTAGACAATAAATACATTTTTAAAATGATTAAATAAAGCTCAAATCATGGAAAGACATGGAAGGAACCCAATGTTTTTTGAGTAGCAGCTGATAGCATAGAAAACTTGCTGGATCCTTTTCCTTTGATGGTTCTGTTTGGGTAATGATTACTCTTTACTGTAGAAAGAACTGAGGTTAGGAAAAGTTAACCGTTTTTCCAAGGTAATTCCTGTAGTGAATGGCAGTGCTTGTATTTAAAATTTAGTTTGTCTGAATCCAAAATCCATTTCCTGTTTGATATCCAACCTTCTGTCTAGGGTGTCAAGTTTGTTATTTCATCAGAGAATTACATGGAAGAGATTGGAAAGATAACTCTTAAAATGTCAAATTATTCTCCTATACATGTTTTCACCCAGCTGTGGAAATATGGCTTTAGAATGTATGATAGACTGTGAACCAGATTCATGGAAAATACATCTTTAACCCTGCTCTTTACTTTTTCCCTGCTGAGTCCCTAATAGGAAATGAATGTGTATTGCTTTCCTGTTTCCCCTCCATAGGATAAACTCATGTAAGTGGTGTTTCTTTCATATTTGGGGTAGATTTTTTAGGGTTGCTCCGCAGAGGATATACTCTTCTACCTAACAATCTGAGTAGGTATAAATTAAATTAATTTGTTGGTGCCAAAAATACAATCAGCTATTGATGAGTGGTCTGCACATATTTTTTAAACTGAAAATGTGATTCTCTCATTCTCTTCGTGAAAATTGGGAAAGGTCTTCTAATTTCATTTGCATGTTGAGATTTTGTATTATGACTTGTATTCAATTTAGTGCACTAAAAGATAAATCAAATCCGCTCTTTTTAATCTGCTGATGCCTGAGCCAGTATCTCTGCAGCAAGAGATATCGGGCCTTCATGTGTGCATATGCTTGAGAGTAATTGTTTGACTTTAGCTCTTATTAATGTAAATCAACATCTACAAAAAAAGCCTCCTCCATTCCTGCAATTCATATTTATATAAATAGAAAAGTAATGGGTTTTGAAAAGTGTCCAATAGGTTTGAGCTTCTAGAATTACCCCAAGAGCATAGACAGGATTGAAATGTATCAAGGTGTTTTGGAGTGGAGCATTGATAAAGTATTTTCATGTTTGCTGAGTGCCTCTGAGCTGGTGGATTCACACTAATAAAGGCAGAAGCCAGAAATAGTTATAATACGCTTAATTAACTCTAAGCTTATTTAATGCCATGGTCCAGATGAACTCTAGATAGGGAGACATAATACATATAGCTCATTAAAAAATAATTTGGACTTCTCTAATCTATATTTGCATAAAGTTCAGGTTCTTGTCCTAAATGTATTAATTATTTTCTAATATTATTGTTGAAAAATGGATGCCCATGAAAAAAATGGTAATTATAGGAATGCTGGATAATATAATTCAATTTTATATAACATGCCAGTGACACTATGAGATTTCTTTGTTTTGAAGAAACACCCTTTTAAAAGAAGGTTTTAATAAAAAAAATTAGTATAAATGATATCCTGGCTGAGAACCATTAAAAAAAATAATGAACAAAATTAACCTATTTATCTCTGTTTATATCAATTGGAAAGGTACTTGCTAGGATCTTTGTGTTTCCATAGGGAACAGTTTATTATTGCTTTGATCATATTTTATAGCTCATTTTCTTAACAATAGTATGTGCTATTTTGAGAAAATATATGCAGAGAATTAAAGGAATCTGATTAACTCATATTGAATGAAATCTCATATGGCATACTTCTGGAATTTTATGTGAATTGCTAACAGTGAACAATTCTAGAAATCAACATTCTAACAAATAATCTATGATAGTATCTCCAATAAGAAACAACAACTCGAGTTGAATACTATGGGGACTTTTTCTTCTAATGTTATGTGTGGTAAGTTTCAAAATGTTTTCTTTATTCTATATGTATAAATCTGGTCTATTTTATATAAAGGTACAAGTCAACGGTCCTATCCAATATCCTTAATACTTACAAACCAAACAGGGTAAGGTGGGGAAGTGGGCAGGGGAGAGTTTACAAAGGAGTAGAAGTGGAGTAGAAGGGGGGAAATCAACACTCAGCATCATCATCCTGTTCCAGGATCTGATTGCACTGGATAGAGGTGGTACTTGGACCCTGTTGCTTTTGCCAGGGTGTGAACAGCTGACTAAGCCAAGTGTGACTTACACTCTGTCCTATTTCAAATATTTATCTACCTTCTGTATTGCTGGGGCTTTTCTGGATTATACACTGAGTGGCCAGATTATTTTGATCTCTGAACACATAATAATCTGGCCCAGGGCATGAATTCGTGCATGGGTGGGGTCCAGCCAGCCTGACTAGGGATAGGGGACATGGAGGGTTGGCCAGCCTGCCTGCTGGTCGAACTTCTGGTTGAGGGGACAATTTGCATATTAGCCTTTTATTATATAGGATATACACTGAGTGGACAGATTATTATGTGTTCAGAGATCATAATAATCTGACCACTCAGTGTACTTCTTAATTCATCTCTTTTCCCCCCAATTATTTGTATGCAAAAAAAAAAAATCGAACAGCATTTTTCTGTATTTTCCTTTAAGGCTGCTGATATTGCAATGGTCTCTTGATGATAATCACTAAAACTGAATTATGTCAATAATGCTCTACTGACCTGCTCTGCTTTGACAAAACAGAAGTTACTGTTGATGCTGAGGAAGTGCCACTTGGTCATTCTGTTCTATGTCAGGGTCAGAGAAGACCTTCCTCTCACCTTTGTGATGGGCTTGGATACCTGTGTCTGAGTGTAGCTGCTTTGTGCTTACACTATCTCAGAGAGGTTCTGATAAAAATAGCTTTTATTTTCTCTTGAAGCTGGTTTCCCTACTTTATAGATTTGAGAGGAAGACTGGGTTGAAAAATAAAGCACCTGTTTATAACTGCCTCCTCCTTCTTACTTGAAACATCATTTGTACATTGAGCTGGCATGCCTCATTCTTTAGGATAAAGTAATTTCTAGGTGGAAATGCCAATAAAATAAAAAATAAAAACTCACTAGCTCTCTAAGAAACTTCAATGACATCTGAATCTTTGCTTGAGCACAGTTGACAGCTAAGCCAGGAACAAGCCCTTCCTTTCTCTCCTGGTATGTAGTTCATGTGCCATAGAGTTGGTGTTACATACCAGAATTACTAGTTTTATGCTAATTACACTTAATTAATGTTACTGTTATCAGGAAGTGGGGCTAGGTCATATAGTAAATGAGATATTTGAGTATGTGTGTGGTTTGTTTTGTGTGTGTGTGTGTGTGTTTTTTTAATAATTTCAATACTTTTTTTGTATTGATTTGAGTAACAAGTTCTTATAAAAATTTCTTCAGTGCTTGTTATTTAGAGACATTTCTCTTTAGCTCAGGATATTGCTGCCATTTTTAGGTTAGGTTCAGGACTATACCCAACTCTCAGAGAGCACTGCAAGGTATGGAGGGAGCAGAGTTCAGTCATCTGGGAGTTAATACTGCAGCAAGGTACAGAAAGATGTCTAAGTGCTAAAACAGAAGTACAAAGGAAATATATAAGGTCAAACTGTCTGTACTTAAAAGTCATGAAGATAGGAAGCAAAGAGTTAGAGGTACCATTCTAATACAAGGCTTCTGAGACAAGCAGCGAGGCTGTTGTCTGTAAAGCTCAGATAAGAAACTAATCAATATGGCAAAGGGTAGCTTATTAATAGTAACAAATAGGATTTTTGCTGAACAGTGACACATATGAGGCCTGTCGATAGTGATGAATATGAGCCAATGAATGTCTAGCACAGAAGAAAGCTTTAGACAAGGTCTCCTTGGCAACAATTGAAAGGAGCTCCTTTATCTAGAGCACTGAAGGCTGTTTTTTGTTTGTGTGTTTGTTCCTCCTCCACACCAAACATAAACTTTTTGGAAGAAAGTGCTATTTGGACCTTTTAAAAGTAAATTTTGAGAGTCCTTGGAGGAAATACCTCAGGTTAAGCATATGTATCTTTCAAGGTTGGCAATAAATTTAGGCATGTAATAATGAAAATATATTTACCAAATGAGGCTTTTATTTTTATTTGTTTATGTTTTTAAATATATTTTTATTTCAGAGAGGAAAGAAGAAGGGAGAGATTGAGAGAAAAAGAGAGAGAGAGAGATTAATGATGACAGATAATCATTGGTTGACTGCCTCCTACATGCCCCTTACTTGGGATTGAGTCAGCAAACTGAGCATGTGCCCTTGACCAGAATGGAACCTGGGACCCTCCAGTCCACAGGCCAACATTCTATCTACTAAGCTAAACTGGTAGGGCCCAAATAACCCTTTTAGAAGTTTGAATGTTCAGAATGGAAGTTGCTTCTTCCTTGAGGGAAATCATGAGGCAGACAACAAACTTATTGCAAATAAAATTTTAAACCTGTTTTTGTAAGTGGCATCCTCTCATTTGTATTTCTCCCCAAAGACGAAATAAATATCTACCTTTTGAATACTGTCTCTCAGTGCTAGAAATATCTCAAAGCTTCCTTGGAAAGTAAAAATAATGCATAAAAATATCTGCTGTGTGCTGACTGTGGGATAGCGAGGGTGTGGAAGATGCTAAAATCCTCAACAAAATTCTAGCAAACTGGATTTAGCATTACATTAGAAATATCATACACCATGGCCAAGTGGGATTTATTCCAGGGATACAAGGCTGGTATAAGATATGCAAATCAATAAACATGATACATCACATAAACAAATAGACAAAAATCACACAATCATATCAATTGATGCATAAAAGGTATTTGACAAAGTCCAACACCCCTTTCTGATAAAAACTCTCAGCAAAGTGAGAATAGAGGAGTCATACCTCAACATAATAAAAGCCTTATACAAAAAACCTACTGCCAACATCATACTCAATGGGCAAAATCTAAAACCATTTCACCTAATAACAAGACAGAGATGCCCAATTTTAATGTCACCACTCCTGTTCGACATAGTACTGGAAGTGCTAGCCATGCGATCAGACAAGAAGAAGAAATAAAAGGCATCCAAACTGGAAAAGAATAGGTTTTTAAAATATATTTGTGCTTATATTCTAATTGTGGAGACTAATTCAAAGATGGCCACAACCATATCTCCCATTTCATGTGCTTTCCCGACGTGTGACTTTTCCACTCCTTAATATGTGGAGTCTCTCTCTACGCCTTGAATCTGAGCAAACTCCATAAGCACTTTGGCTAATAGTACAAGGTAAAAGTGGTGCTGTGCATAGTTGGTGGCCAATGACTATCTACTCAAACCTCTAGAAGGGTGATTCTGGGTGAAGTGAAAAAACAAAACAAAAACAAAAACATGTTTTTGTACATTCAAGATAACATGCTGGTAGGTTTTCAAGGCAGGAAATAGCAATTGGTTGAAGTGTAAACGTTAACAGAAAGGTAAATACTGGTTGGGGAAAGCACGTTAGAGAAAGACCACCTTATTTTATGTGTGTTTTAGTTTGAATATTGCTTTTTATTGCTAGTTATATAATCTGGCTTACATTAATGAACTAAGAGGACTTCAGCTTACCTGAGAAAGATATTATTTTAATAAGTTATGTTTTTCTGGTAGGCTAAATGACTACTTGGGTATATTGATCCATGATGGAAAAAAGTAAGAGTGAGCCATGTATTAACAGTAAAATGAAAGAGGTAGAACAGATAAATGTGATTCAGAGCTTTGGTCCTGGTTGGATTTCAGAGAAAATATAGACTCATAAATTCTTCCCACCACAAATGTATAAATTGTTTATGCTTTCTCACTGCATTATTAAGGCACTTGCAGGTGGTTAAAAAACAAACATGTTTGAATATACACTCATGAAGGGCATTTGTTGTAGATTTATAGGAGAAGAAATGGCTTCAGCAACCAGATATCTAGGCCCCAGAAAATTTTAGATGCCACATCAGAGGCAAGGGTCTATTGCTCCCTTTTCTGGTCACTCCACTGTTTCTTTTAATGCTCTGTTCTTCTCTGTGTTCACTTGCTTTTTTATTTTTCTTTCCTGGCTCCTGATAACTCACGATGTTTGCTTTCTCATGCCTCTTTCTTTTCTTTAAAAAAAAAATAAATATATATATATATATATATATATATATATATATACTTTATTGATATTTTACAGAGAGGAAGGGAGAGAGATAGAGAGCTAGAAACATAGATGAGAGAGAAACATCGACCAGTTGCCTCCTACACACCCCCCACTGAGGGAAGAGAGAGGGATAGTTAGAAACGTCAATGAGAGAGAAACATCGACCAGCTGCCTCTTGCACAACCTCGACCGGGGATGTGCCCGCAACCAATGTACATGCCCTTGACCGGAATTGAACCTGGGACCTTTCAGTCTGCAGACCGACACTCTACCACTGAGCCAAACCGGTTTTGGCATCTCATGCCTCTTTCTTATTCATTTACTTTTTTGAGTCTCTTCAATGCTTTTTCCCCCCTGGCCCCCATTCCCCTCTAATTATGTTGAATAGTCACTACTAATTTTATTCTGACCTTATAAGTTTAGCATATTTAATTCAAGACATCATTGACTCTGCTGGTCAGTTTTGACAATTTCATTCAGCAGGAGTCAATGGGTATAGACAAAACTTGGGCTATATTCAGTCCTCCAGAAATCCACTATGCAGTTCAATATTAAATACTAGAGGCCCAGTGCATGAATTCATGCACAAGTGGGATTGTTCGACCTGGCTGGCGATTGGGACTAATTGGGGCCATTAGGCCCAGTCCCTATCTGAGCTGTGGGAGGTTGGTCGGCTGGGGGACGGTGCTGTGGGAGGTTGGCTGTTGGAGCCCACTGACCACCAGGGGGCAGCTCTTGTATTAAGTATCTGCCCCATGGTGGTCAGTGTGCATCATAGCGACTGGTCGACCAGTCATTCCAGTTGTTCCAGTTCAGTCATTCAGTCACTTAGGCTTTTATATACATAGGCTAGAGGCCAGGTACACACAATTCATACATGGGGGGGTGTCCCTCAGCCCAGCCTGCACCATCTCCAATCTGGGACCCCTCAAGGGATGTCTGTCTGCCCGCTTAAGCCCTTTTAAGCCTCGGCACTCAGACATCCCTCTCACAATCCAGGACTGCTGGCTCCCAACTGCTCGCCTGCCTGCCTTCCTTCCTGATTGCCCCTAACCGCTTCTGCCTGCTAGCCTGATCATCCCCTAACCACTCCCGTGCCAGCCTGATTGATGCCTAACTGCTCCCTGCCAATCTTTTTGCCTCTAACTGCCCTCCCCTGCAGGCCTGGTCCCCCCAACTGCTTTCCCCTTCAGGCCTGGTTGCCCCTAACTCCCCTCCTCTGCTTGCTTGGTCACCCCTAACTGACCTCCCCTGCAGGCTTGATCGCCCCCAAATGCCCTCCCTTGCAGGCCTGGTTCCTCCCAACTGCCCTCCCCTGCTGGCCATCTTGCGGTGGCCATCTTGTGTCCACATGGGGGCAGCCTTCTTATGTGTTGGATTGATGGTCAATCTGCATATTACTCTTTTTTAGATAGGATAGAGGCCTGGTGCATGGGTGGGGGCCAGCTGGTTTGCCCTGAAGGGTGTCCCAGATCAGGGTGGGGGTTCCCTTGGGATGTGGGGCAGCCTGGGCGAAGGGCCTGTGATGGTTTGCAGGCTGGCCATGCCCCCTGATGACTCTAGTGGAGGCCCTAGTATTTGGGGTTTATTTATCTTCTACAATTGAAACTTCGTAGCCTGGAGAGGAGTCAAGCCTTCTGCTTGTTCCATGGCAGCAGCCATTTCTATTGGGATTTATGTATCTTCTATCATTGAAACTTTGTAGTCTTAAGCAGAGGCCTGGGCCAGCCAGGGTGTGTGGAAAGCTTGGCTTCCTCTATTGCCAGTGGAAACCCTAGCTTCCTGCTTTTTCCAGCTCTATGGCTGCCGCCATTTCTGTTTGGATTTATGAATCTTCTATCATTAAAACTTTGTAGCCTGGAGTGGAGACCTAGGTCAGCAAGGTCAAGCGAAAAGCTTGACTTCCTCCATTGCCAGGGAAACACACGCCTCCCTCCTGTTCTCTGTGGCTGTAGTCATCTTGGTTGGGTTTATTTGCATATTTGCTCCTGATTGGCTTATGGGTGTAGCAGAGTGAGGGTTGGTTTGCATATTACTCTTTTATTAGATAGGATTCTCAGGTGGTAGAATCTGATTTTAACATGATCTACATTGCAGCATGAAAGGTGAAGGGGGGTGGTGGTGGAGAACATTTAAAGAGGTACATTTCTGAAGGCACAATATTACTTTTCATCTGCTTCACTTAGAACTCTGGCCACTGTTAAACAGAGGCCAAGATAACTATCTGAATGTGTACCATTTAAAAGAATGCATAGAGTTTATTAGAGTCAATAAATAGTTGACATGGTATTGTGTCCATTAAAGTTTATTTTAAATTTTCACCTTCTTTTATAATAGTACTCTGTAAGACTGGATAACCAAAGTTCTTTTATTCATCTAGATAGAGCAAACAAACTTTTATTGAAAAGGAGTATGTGGCATATTCTCTAGACTATCCTATATAATGAAGAGGGAATATGCAAATTGACTGTCACACTGTCACAAAGATGGCAGTGCTCAGTTCCCTCCGCCCCACTGGAAATTGTAAATATATGTTGGGAATTGTAAATATATGGATATTCCTATTAGACCCAGTAGAGAGGCCTTCCTAAGGCCTGTGAAATTATTTATCTAATAATGGCTTTTAGTATGTCTACACAAGAGGATATATTGGAAGTTAGTTAGTTAATAGAAGTTAGCTTACTTTCATGGGATAGCTAAATACTTAGAAATTAACAAGCTATGCCTCTCTCTGTGCTAGGGAGACATTCAAACATGAAGGCAAGATTGCACAAACAGCCCTAATTCTTCAACCCTCTCTACCAACCAACCCTTTACCACGTCATTTCAAAGTTATTGCTCTGCCCTTTCATTCTAGGTTCAGGCACATAGGTCAGTCATTGGGACGTTAGCAGGTATAATGAACAAAGAGGTCTGAAAATTCAGTTTGTATATTAAGTTTGTATAAACAACTAGTTTAGCCTGCTGGAGGGAGGTGAGGAATGCATGAAGCACAGCTGAGCTCTCCCCGCCAATCCAGATGTATAAGCCCTGAGCTGGCAGCCAGCAGAGCCTTAGATGTGCAGGTGAGCTCATCTGAGATACTACAAGAATCATCTGGTTGAGCTCAGGCTAGCCCATCACAGTTGCAAACCTGTATACTAAATAACTGTTTACTGCTATAAGCCACTGAAGCTTTCTGCTTGTTTCACAGAATTTTGTGGCAACAGGTAATTGATATGAATAGGAAAAAGCTGAAATTGCCTTTTTATTAGATTTGTGGGGTTCACGGTATCTTGACAGCAACCTTAATTCCCTATATTCCTCTATTAGACATAGTCATAGCCAAGAGTCATCCATAGAACAACTGATGCATTTTAATGTTTTTGGACACATCAAATAGTAAACAGCCAATACATACCATGAGAGAGTTTTGTTTAAACAAACAAATATCATTTTTTTTTGTCAAAAGAGCAATAGAGTCAAAGTGCCACATTCAAATGCAAGGGTGATTATGATTTGAAAAGTTTGTTGTTGTTTTTCAAGAAACTTTCAAATAATTTGCAGTGATTACAGGGATTGATATCGACTATATTGATCTTATTTTTCTCTGAGTATGGATAATGCTTTTTGAAAACCAAAGCGCTATGTTATACCCAGAGCTAGATCTATTCCCAAATTCATATGCAATTTATAACCTAAATTATAGGTATGGAAATGGTGGGAATTTCAGGACAGATAAAAAGATGACATTATTGTAGGAAATGCCAAGTGGAGAATGTTATGCTTAGATGTCATAAGCACTTTCTTTTTTTCCATATTGATCATGCACTTATTATTTACTTTTTTTTTTTTTACCCTGATTGAGGATCAGGAATATTCAATAGTCTTTCCTGAATCTACACACATTTTATGTATTGTTTTCTAAAAAAAAAATAAGCACACACATTAAAAACAGTGTATATTGTAAGTCAAGGTGGTATCTCATACATCTATATATTGTCCTCTTTTAACAAAAAGTCAGAAATCAGGCAAAGCAAAAGCTAAATGCCTCCTCATTTCTGTTTTATACTTTCTCTTCTCCTTTCTCATTCTTCCTTCTTCTCCTTTACTCATTCTCCAACTTTCTGTTCACTATGACCAAAGTATAAAAAGCCTAAGTACCCCCAACATAACTAAAATGTCTACCTGTTCATTGAAAACCTCACTGGGAAGTTTATAGGTATTATTATATTCTTGTCTCACTTCACCTTTCCCTCCACTCTCAATTTCTAGGTTCCACGGTCATACATTCTTTTTTTTTTTATATTTTATTGATATTCTACAGAGAGGAAGGGAGAGAGATAGAGAGCCAGAAATGTCGATGAGAGAGAAACATCAACCAGCTGCCTCCTGCATGCCCCCTACCGGGGATGTGCCCGCAACCAATGTACATGCCCCTGGCTGGAATCGAACCCGGGACCCTTCAGTCCGCAGACCGACGCTCCACCACTGAGCCAAACCAGCCTCGGCCAGTCATACATTCTTAACTTTGTTATATATTCAGCCAGTTCAGCTTTTCTCCTTTCACCATTTGCTAGATTCCTTGTGTAAATCTTGATGGTGTCAAGTAAAATTAATGTGAAAGGTAGTTTTTTAGAAGTGAGAAGATTTGATTTCTAGAGAAAGCATCACTAATTTCACTAGCAAGCCATTTTATAAACTTATTTATTGAAGTATTATGCTGTCTCTCTATGAAAATTAGAATAACAATAACTATATTTTGTGTGGTAATTAAAGAATCTCAAAGTGTATAGCTAGTATGTCATTTGATACATTTGAACACTGAAATAGTCAGGATGTATATTATACTCTATTTACTCCCTCAATAAAAAATGTGAAAAACAAGGCTGAAATAATTTAAATAATTAATAACGGACAAAATAAAGTCCACATTTCTGATGGTATCTCTGTCCCAGACCCATTTCCATATTTAAATAGGAAAATTTGAAAAACATTATAGATACTCTTCTTTTTATAGAACCTAGGTTATATTATCAAGGATGGATAAAATAGAACTTGAGATATCCCAGCTTCTCACTGGTCAAAATGAAAATAGGTTGTAAATGTATGTAGGAAGCAGCATCTGTTGAGGATGGGGGAAAGGTGTTTTGAATCTCAAACACATGCTAATGGTGTGGCACATACACATGTAGGGGGAGAAGGGGCTATAGTTATATGTGGATGATCGTATCATCCAAATTGGGATAATTTTGAGAGTCAGAGGGAATGCTAACTAGGCATGATCCTGAGAAATAGCAGGCATAAACTGGGACAGTCTAGGGAAAACTGGAACATATGGTTATTTTAGGGATTGGGAACTAGGGTGTATCAGGAAAGCCATAATGGTTTCTAGGCCTTGGTAAGCCTCAGACTAATAACTGACATTTAACTTTCTGTTTCTCCTTAAGCTCCTCATATTTATGGGAGAGAGATTCTTTATGTAGCTACTGGTTATTACTTGTTTATATACTGTCCTTTATCTTCTCTCAAGTAAGTTATTAAGTAACCTATTTCCAGCAGAGTGACCCTTTCGTTCCTCTAGTATGAGTCCATGCCATAAATTTGATAATTATATAGTCAATATAAGATATTATTTTTATTGATTACACAATTTCTTTGTACCTTTCCAAATTTACTATATTTTCCTGGATAACCAAAATCTTAGTCTTTCTCTATTCTTAAAAGAAAGAATCTTAGTTTTATTTATAATCCATATTTTAACATTGATTAAACAGTGAGTCTCTGGGTTCTTAAGATGATAAACTAATTGTTATTGGTTGAATTGTGTTCCCCCAAATTCACATGTTAAAGCCCTAACGTTCAGTACCTCAGAATGTAACCGTACTTTCAGATAAAGTCTTTAAAGAGGGGATTAAGTTAAAATGAAGTCTTTAGGGTATTTCCAATATATTCTGATTAGCATCTTATAAGAAAAAGAAATGTGTGTGTGTGTGTGTGTGTGTGTGTGTGTGTATTATATGGTCTCTCCAATATATATATATATATATATATATATATATATATATATATATATATATATATTTATAATACACACACACACTTCTACACACACACACACACTTATAAATATATATATTTAGAGAGAGAGAGAGACCAGAAACGTGTGTATACAGAGGAAAGACCACAGCGAGAAGTCATAGTGAGAAGGCAGTCATCTGCAAGCCAGGGAGAGAGGTTTCAGAATGAAATCAACCCTACCAACACCTTGATCTTAGACTTCTTGATTCTAAAACTGTGATAAAATAATTCCTATTGTCTAAGTCACCCACAAATAGTCATCCTATTGTTTAATCAGCCCTAGAAAATGAATACACTAGCTATCATATATTACTTTTTTTTTTACGAATTTGTTGTACTCTTTTTTTCCCCCCATTTTTGTACATTCCCAACTCCTTTCTAGTCTATTTGTCATTGGAACAGGTTTGTTTTTTTGTTTGTTTTGTTTTTCAGAAGAAAAACATTTAATGGTAGAGGTTACCATGCATGTATTCATAAAATAAACATACCCATTATGTTCATACATGAAATGAAAGAGGCATTTTACAAGAATATTTTTCAGAATCAAAAGGAATGCATTTCCAAACTGAAAAAAATATGTAAGTAATAACTAGAAAATGAGTAATAATGACCAACTCATGTTGATCCTTGTGATGCTATTAAAACATTCTCAGAAACAGGAAAGCATTCAACAAATAGTCCCTGAATGCTTAATATGGACCAGGCACTTTTCACACACTATGATAAATCCCAGAATATGTTTTGACTTAAATCATTAAAAATAACAATATCTTGCCCTAGCTGGTTTGGCTCAATGAATAGAGCATTGGCCTGTTGACCAAAAGGTTCTAGGTTTGATACAGATCAAGGGCACTTACTTTGATTGCAGGCTCCTCTCTGGCCTGGGCCCCAGTCAAGGCTCATGCAAGAGACAATTAATCGATGCGTTCCTCTCACATCAATATGTTCCTCTCACATCGATGTTTCTGTCTTTCCCTCTCTCTTCTAGTCTCCCTAAAAATCAATGGAAAAATATTCTCAGGTGAGGATTAACAAAAATAAAACAAACAAAATAGATAATATCTAAAGATTAAGTATGTATAAATATTACAACTGTTTTGTTTTTGACACCATTACTTAGCATATATATATATATATATATATATATATATATATTTCTATATATATATATATAGATAGATAGATAGATAGATACTTATATATAAGGATTATTCTCACAATAATTTATTGTTTTAGATTTTATAAGTCAAAATTGGAGCCTCAAAGACATCTGTTCAAGTAGGTGCTCCCTAAATGTTGATTGAAAATATGAGCATTCTACTATCCATTGGCATAGCTATCTACCAAAACCCTGATGAGCCTATCTGTGACTTGGTAAAAATAGTTATTGTAAGAACATGTTTTCTCCTTGAGCTCAAGATGAGAAAATGAGACATATGTCTGTTGGTTTTGGTAGTTTCAGGGATACGATGACTGTTTGTTGTACCTTTCTGTTGTGTTCTTCAATAGGAAAAGCATGAGGTAATTCTCTGGTAGTCTGGTAACACTTTAGCAGCCACTGGATAGAGTGAATGTCTAAGTTAATGTTCTTTCTTATTAACAAATGTCAGAAATTGAGATAAGGAGGGAGTTTGATGTTGGAATTTTCTTCCATATGAACATATCTCTTAGCTCTTATGGGTTTAGACACTTTTAATATTTTAATGAAGGCTTTTCATGTGCCTGTGCTAGTTAATATTTCAAATTAAGGTCTAGTCTCTTCCTGATGTGCACATGTAACTACCATTATGTCTATCAAGAGGAGTAGAAAACCCTATGTCTGCATGGAATAGTACATGCCTCAAGCACAGAAGGTCAACAGTCATGACCTTTTGACTAAGCTAGACTACTTAATGTGAGCCTCAGTGCTTCAGTTAAAGTGTTTTACATTTTAGTTAAAGCACCAGAGTTATATAAAGATAAGTTTCAGTATGTTCTCAGTCAAAAATGATTTCATAATTATTCTCATATCATTCTCCACTTCCAATCTTTGATGTGAGGGCTATTGAGGATTTCAAGAAAACCACAAATTTAGACTTTAATGGCTTCCAGTAGATTTGAATACTTTGGTAAATGGGGGGAAAAAAAGTAATGACTTTTTATCTGTTACAATCTTTCCATTTTTACCCTAATAACTTGAATTCACTAGTTTTTCTACTAATGACTGGTGGTCAACCACTAGGAGAAGGAGAGAAAAAAACCTAGAACAAAATTCTTCAGTTATCTAATACTTCATTAGGTGAAAATATAACCAAGAATAAGAATTATTTATGCAAGAAAAATTTTAACAATATATTAAAATTTCTAGAGATTAAAAAAAAAACATTGAGGAAAATACTATTTGAGAAAATCTGATTCTTAGGAAAGTTCTCAGGCTTTTCTTTATGCCTTTTATAGAAAATACAAGAAATATTTCTCTAATATTCTACCCACTTACTGGTGTTAGTATTGCTCTGAGAGTATTGTGCCCCTATGTATTATTATGAAAATGAAAACTATCTTAATATTTTATCCAAATAAATCACATAACTTTTTAAAGAATAATTAAGGAAGTGATGTAAAATCTATCTCTCCCTTTAGAAATGTGGAATTGACATAGTCTCTAAACTAGAGTTAATCATGAGAAAACTGATAAAGATGACAGCCTAATTATAGATGTGAGACATTCTATGCTAAATATTTGGAAATCTATCTCCCCAAATGTACTGCCATTGATGTTTCAGGGTTCTAACTTAAGGACAGACACTGCTTGTCAGTACTAGACAGGTCAAAAATGAAAGGTCAGTACTAGACAGGTCAGTAGTAGACAGGTCAAGTACTAGACAGTACTATCCAGGAGATTAAAAAACACATGATCTTCATTATATAATGAAAAGCTGGAGGTGGTCATAGGCTTATAATGTATTATCACCTATTAATACTGTGAAGTTGATTGGACCCTTTACAAATAATAATAGGTATAAATGTTTTGTTAGTACAGAGGTTGTTCAGAGTTAAAAGAAACAGCCACTGCCTTGATATGTGTTCTAGTCATTTATCCCTGCATGAAAACCTACCACAAAACTTAGGAGTATAAAGCTAGGACCATTTTATTGTGCTCATGAAATGATTCAGTGACAGGGGATGATTTGCTGAAGATTGAAACACTTTGGGATGGAGGATTCCCTTTCTAGCTTCTTTACTCACATATCTGACACCTTGACTGAGATGAAAGAATGGGCTCAGCTACAAATGTTGATTGGGGAAATCTACATGGCGCATCAGCCTGGACTTGTTAACACAGTTGATCAGGGCTCCAAGAGCAAGCGTCCTAGTGAAGAAGGGGGAAATTCCATGGATGTTTTTTAATGACAGACCTTTGGAAGTCACATAACAGACTATATTGGTCAAAGCAGGCACAACTTTGGCCCAGTTCAAGGGGAGAGGACATGATCCCACCTATCAATGGGAAGGAGGATCAAAGATTTATGATTGTGTTTTAAAACTGCATCAGAGTGTATTAGAGTGGAAAATAAGGCACTGAGATGGTGCAAACTTCAGATGAGCAATGACATGGATCATAAGCATTCTCTATGGCTGTATCTAATTGTAAAACACCATTTTTTAAAAAAAATTAGAATACATAAAAGTAGAAAATATCTAAGAGATGAGATGTGTGTAAAATTTTGTTCTAATTTTTGCTAAATAATGTTTTTTCCCCCTGGGCTTATGTAGAAAGCTGGGAGCTAGTACCTTTAAAAAACAGATATAGAGCTAATGACAAGAAAATGAATCTTCATAAGGAAATAAAAAAGTTTGAGGATTTAGTCCATAGTGATTTTTTTTATAAACAAACTATAACTAGATATATTTAGCCTAAAGGTTTAACACTGGCTTAAGTGAAAGTTGGGCAGCTATACTTTTTGCCTGTTGGGCTTGAAACTTCCTTTTAGCCTTGTTTTTCCATTTATTTCTACTATAAACATGCAAGGTCATAAGTCGTATAGTAAGACAAAGTAAATTGACACAGCTATTTAAAGAGAATGAATGATAAATTGGACAAATAAATTGATTTAATTAGTCAGAATGAATTTTTCAACCTAGTCACGATTCCTTTTATTACTTGCTTAAGTGAGTTTGGTTGCTCCATTGGCAGTATCTGCTGAACTGAGCAGGTTTCCTGAAATAGGAGATTTGGACCTATTGCATAAGCCGCTTAAATGGTCAGAAAAGGTTGGAATAAAACTTGTCATAATAAATTTATATGGTTCCTGTTAGCTAAGCCAAAGCCCTTGAAACTGAAATGGGTCACATGTTAAGCCAGGGAACTGTGGGGGGTAGATATATATGTATATATATCACTCTCTCTCTCTCTCTCTTTTTTTTACTAGTTTATACATTTTATTAAATTTATTAGGGTCACATTGATCAACATAAATATATAGGTTTTAAGTGTGGGTTTCTATGTTATAAGATATGTATGTTGCACTGTGTGCCCATCACACAAATTCAAATCTCCTGTCACCTTATATTAGGATCCCCTTCTCCCCAACCCCTTCCCTTTGGCAATCACCACACTTTTTTTTATGTTCACAGATTTCAGTTTTATATCCTACATATTAGTGAAATTATAGTTCTTAGCTTTATCTGACTAACTTATTTCACTTAGCATAATGTTTTCAAGGTCCACCCATGGCACTATTTCATCCTTTCCTACGGCTAAGTAGTACTCCATTGTGTATATGTAACACAGCTTTATGCAGTCCTCTATTGTGGGACACTTTGGTTGTTTCCATATGTTAATTGCAGCATTATTCATGAGCAGTCATCTTTTGTTATGAATCTGAAGAAGCAAAGAAAAGTAGGGATGGAATTGGGGGCTAGAAAAGGTGGAGGGAGAGAAAGCGGCAAATAAGGAGAGAACAAGAGAGGAACAAACATCTGTTTCCTCCAAGAGATAGACAGATCCCACCTCTCTCAGTAGATTTTCAGTCTCCAGTTTTAGTTCTTTTTTAAATGTGGAAAGGATATCTGTCAACTCTCATTTTAGTGAAACACTCATACACTAAAATTAATTTATCCCTTTTAAAATTGTTAAACTTCCTTTATTTTGTATCGTACAAAAACTTACCTATTATGTGCAAAGCAAGGTGCAGAATATTGTGGATGAAGATGTGGTTAACAGAAATGAAGCAGACACTGATCTTTTCTTCATGGAATAAGATATATATCAATAACTACCCACTAAAGTATACTATATAAAAAAGATTAAGAGGGGAAAGTCCTTGAGATATATTGTGATCAAAACATAATAAAATGCCTTCTGTTGTAGGTCTTATGTTCTAATAGAAATAGATGAAAATACACATAAATAAATTAAATAGTATATTAAAAGGTGATAAGTAATATGAATAAAAAAACCAAACAGGTAAATGTGATCAAGAGTATAGGATAGAAGAGTTGAAATTTTAAATATAGTGGTTTAAACAGGCCTCGTGGCAAAGGTGGTATTTATATAAAGACTTGGTAGAAGTGAATACTTTAGTAATGAGAAGACCTTTTAAAAAAATTGCAGATATATAAACCAGTCACTGAAAATACCTCATGGTTGAGTTAGGCTAGTGTATATGAGTAATAAGAAAGAGACCAGTACAGTTTAAGTAGAATGAACAAGGGAGAAAGGAATAAATGATGAGGTTAGAGAGGTAATGGAAATCATAATTCACATTGATATTTGCAAACTACTACCTACTGTATCATCAATGATAAGAATAAAAGCTTAGTGGTTAATTATAAGGATGTTACAAAAATCCACGCAAGGAAATCAATAATGATAAATAAGACCATGTGATTGCATTGGAATTATTGGGAAGTAATTCAGTTTTGGATACAGTATGAAGAAAGAGACAAGAAGATTTCCTGAAGGATTAGACAGGGTTTATATGAGGAGGAATGTATAAAAGATAATTTCAAATTCTTGGCTTGGGCAACTACATGGATGGTGTTCTTACCCCTTGAGATAGGAAAGAGCAATTTGAGGTGGAAGATCAGTTTAATTTTGGACATGTCATTTTTGAAAACTCTATTAAAAATTCTTGTGGAAATATCTAGTTGTCAGTTGGTTACATAGATTTGAGACACTGAAGAGAAGAGTAAGTAGGATGAGTCAATTTATGGGTCCTTGGCAAATAAATGGTATTTACAGCAATGAGGTTGGATGGCTCACCAAAAGAGTGAGTGGTGGTAAAGAAGAGGAGGTAGGTGATCAGAGGTTGAAACTTAGAACATCCAAAATTAAGAGATTGACTCAAAGAGTCAAATACTGCATGTGCAAAATATAGAAAAACTATCTACATTAAGGAAAATAGATTATTTTAGTAGGGAGAACTTCATGCGTGAAATAATATTTCAATTGATTCCTAAGAATAGGAGGGATCGTGATAGTGAAAAATAAGAGAAGGGGTTAGTTACTATAGTAGAAAGAAATATGATGAACAATACATGAATATGGAACAATACGTATTTCATTTTAATTAAGAGTATATATCAAGTCTTAGCAGTAAGTTACATAGATAACATAAACACTATATTTCAGCTAGTAGAGAACTATGAAAGACCTTTTCACACAGAGTGACATGCTGAGATGGTGCTTTAGGAATACTAATCAAACAGCAAATTGATCAATGTGATATACCACATTAACAACAATGGATAAAAATCATAGGATGATCTCCATAGATGCAAAAAAGAGCAGTTGACAAAATTAAACATCCATTTATGATAAAAACGTTTAACAAAGTAGGTATAAATGGAACATACTTCAACATGATAAAGGACATATATGACAGACCCACAGCTAACATCATTCTCAACAGTGCAAAGCTGGAAGATTTTCCTCTAAGACCAAGAACAAGATGAGGAGGCCCACTCTCACCACTTTGATTCAACGTAGTATTGCAAGTTTTAGCCTCAGAAAAAGACATAGAATGCATTCAAATTGGAAAGTTAGAAGGAAAACAGTCACTATTTATTGATGACATGGTACTATATATAAAAACCCTAAAGAGTCCACCATAAAACTATTAGGAAATGAATTCAATTAATTTGTGGAACACAAAATTAATAAACAGAAATTTATTGCATTTTATACACATATAACAATCTATCAAAAAGAAAAATTAAGCCAGAACCAGTTTGGCTCAGTGGATAGAGCGTTGGCCTGCGGACTGAAAGGTCCCAGGTTCGATTCTGGTCAAAGGTATATACATTGGTTGCAGGCACATCCCTAGTAGGGGGTGTGCAAGAGGCAGCTGATAGATGACTCTCTCATCGATGTTTCTAACTCTCTCTCTCTCTCTCTTCTTCTCTGTGAAAAATCAATAAAATATATATATTAAAAAAAGAAAGAAAAATTAAGAAAGCAACATTTACAATTGCATCAAAAAGAATAAAGTACTTAGGAATAAATTTACCAAGGAAATGAAAGACCTGTACTCTGTAAACTATGACATTAGTGGGAAAAAAATGATGGCAATACAAATAAATTTGAGGGCATATTATGCTCATGACTGGAAGAATTAATATCATTAAAATGTTCATACTATCCAAAGCAATCTATATATTTAATACAGTCCTTTTTAAGAACAACAGTGAGTTTTCACAAAACTAGAACAAATTTTAAAACTTGTGTGAAACCACAAAAGACCTAAATAGTTTCCCCTCCACATTTTGTTTTTGATGTCACATTTTACATGCATTTATTTGTGTAATCACAACTGATTATTTTAGTTTTAGTTATTTTATACTCTTTTTTAACCTTCATATTAGTTTTTTTAAATTTTTTTATTGATTAAGCAGTGTTTCCCAAACTTTTGACATATGTGTACCCCTTCTATAATTTTTGTAATGCTCAGTACAGCTCGTCAAAAAAAATGGATGTATTTTAATAACAATCAAAATATATTTATTTTTTCTTTTTTTGGTACATACACAAAATAATAAATGAAAAATAAAATTATTCCTAATAAAATATAAATAAAAGTTATATCATAAACAACATTTATTTGCACACCAGACCATCTCACGCCTCACAAGACTGTCTTGACTTGACTCATGAGAACGTAGAATTAGGTGCAGCTAAGCACGGTGCAGTGCATATCCCCACCAAACTCCGGAGCAACGTGTACCCCCACCAAACTCTTCCCATACCCCTGGGGGTACGCGTACCACACTTTGGGAAACACTGGATTGAGGCATCACATATCTGTCCTCACCCCCCAATTCCCATCCCAAACCTTCCTCAGGCATAACCCAACCCCCCTGTTGTACCTGACCACTGGTTAGGCTTATATGCATGCATAAAAGTCCTTGGATGATCTCTCCCCCCTTACCCACACCCTCCATACCTTTGCTCTGAGGTTTGACAGTCTGATTGATGTTTACCTATCTCCAGGTCTGTTTTTGTTCATCACTTTATGTTGTTCATTATTTCCCCTAGACGAGTGAGATCATGTGATACTAGAAATACACTTATAAGAATTGAAAATGAGACAAGCAATAATGGTTATGCTGAGAGGCAAATGAATCAGTCTGTAGTGGGTTTCTTTCCGGGCCAACAGTTCTTTTGAGTCCCAATTTCAATGTCTAACAGTTCCTTATGTGTACATGTAAGCAATTATATTTCAGTTCTGGATGATGGACAAATGGTGGTAATATAGGTCTGACCCTCTCTGCTTCATATTAGTTTTATAAATGGTTGATTAATTACACTTACTATATGTTTGTCTTTAATAATGAGATTTTTCAAAATATATTTTCTTATTTTTTGTTTTGGCTTTTCCTTTTTCCTTAAAAACACCCCTGTATCATTGATTGTAATGCCAGTTTAGTGGGGGTGAACTCTTTTAGCTTTTGCTTGTCTGGGAAAATTTATTCCTCCTTCAATTTTGAATGATAATCTCATTAGGTAGGAAATTCTTGATTTTAGGCTTTCTCCATTCATCATTTTGAATATATAGTACCATTACCTTCTGGCCTGTGAAGTTTTTGCTGAAAACTCATCTGATTATCTCATGATGGTTCACTTGTATGTGACTAGTTCTTTTCTTGTGCTGCTTTTAAGATTCTCTTTTTATTTTGAACTTTTACACTTTAAAAAATATTTTTTAATTGATTTTAGAGAGGAAAGGGGAGGGAGGGAGAGAGAGAGAGAGAGAGAGAGAGGGAGAGAGAGAGAGAGAATCAATGATGAGAGTGAATCATTGATCAGCTGCCTCCTGCATTCTAACCACCCCCCTCCACACACACACACACACACACACACACACACACACACACACACACATACACACACACTGGGGAGCAAGCCTGCAGCCCAAGCAGTGCCCTGATCAGGAATCCAATGGTGACCACCTATTTCATATGTCAATGCTCAACTACTGAGCCACACCTGCCAGACTTTGGATATTTTAATTATGCTGTGACTGTTTTGTGGGTTCATCTTTGTTTGAGACTCTTTGTGCTTCCTAAACTTGGTCTACTTTGGAGGGATACAGTTGTTGACTGTGGTCCCCCACTGAGTATGGTGGCATGGGAATCAATTTGGAGGGGTGCCAGTCAGGTGGGGCTCATTTGGTGGGGTTTGCCCTCAGAGGAACCCCAAGGTGGGGCAAATGGAGATAGCAAGATTAATAGTGAGATCAGAAATGGCACTCACAAGAGATGGAATATTAAGGGGAATGAAAGTAAGAAAACAGTGATGTCTACCAGCACTCCATCCCTGGGAATAATTCCAAAATATCTTTATCTATTAGACATAAGCCCTAAATTAATCAATGTATATCCTTCACATATGACTCAGGTGCTTTATAAGCCACTGCCCCTGTGCTGGAACTCAGAACAAGTTAATTTGTGTAATAGCCCTTTAAGAGTGGAGTCTCCTACAGCCTTTTTGCTCTTCTGGACATATAAGCCCTGCTGGTTTTCAAAGCCAGATGTGCTGAGTGCTCCTCTGCCTGGTACAGTTCACTAGGACTGAGGAACCCCCTTTGGGGTTCAGAACCCTTGCTTTTCAGGTGGGACCTCCACAGATGTGATATCCCTCCTGCTTATGGGGTTGCAGCCCTGGGGATTCTGTGTCCTGATTAGACTTCATGTCTCTCTCTCCTAACTATGTTGATGTGTCTTTATACCTTTACTAAAGGCTCAGTGCATAAAATTCCTACATGGGCAGGGTCTCTACCAGCTGCCAGCTGCTGTCCAGGACCTTCCTTCATTCTGCACCACTTCCAGGTAGTCAGGACACATCATAGAGAGTGATCAAAATCCCAGTCGGTTGAACTCCTGAGGAGACACTTTGCATATTAGGCATATATATATATATATATATATATATATATATATATATATGATTGGTAGAAAATCTGTTCTTCTAGTTTTCAGGTTGTTCTCAGATATAGTTCTACAAGTGCCTATAATTTGCATGTGTCTGTGGGAGGAGGTGAACTCAGGGTTTTCCTACTCTGCCCTCTTGACCCTTCTCACAGTTGATAATTTTTAATGCATGCTCTAGGTGATTTTTTTTAATATTAAGACATATGCCAACAGCTGGAAACTACTAGTCTTTTAGTCAGTAATTTCACAAAGCTGGCACTAAAGTATAGGCTCTATTTTTATAGCTCACACTACTTTAACCCATATTCTACTGTGATAAACAATGTAGTTCTGCAATAAAAGAAGTGTTGCTCACATTCAATGTTTGGCCAATAAGATACCTGCTGTTATAGGGATTTTTTTTTCTTTAGTCATTTTGAATCCCTTCTCTCTCATGTCTATGTCATAGAGTGGTGGCAAACAGGCTTCTTTAGGTAACCCGTACTTACATTTTATCTTCCTCCCCACTATCCTAGAATATAAGCATCAATAATGCAGGTAGTTGTCTATTTTCTTCACTACCACGTACCTCACGCCTGAACAGTACCTGGAACATAGGAAGTGCTCAACAAATAATTGTTAAAGGACAGACTTACTAAATGAATGAATGTAGGTGACAGTGCTTTCAAGTTACATGCAGGCTGATAAAAAGTTACCATTCGTGAAGCTATCTTTAATTCTAGACTGCTTACATTTTTACATGGTTACATAATTTTCCTGGTGGTAACAATCATATTTTTATTTAAGAGTTTTATTTCACATCTTAGAAATTTGGGAAATCAGGGTAAATGTATTTAAGTTATATGTTCCAAAAACAAAATAAAAATCCCAAAGACATTTTTGAAAAGATGTTGTAAAGAATATTTAAATTACAGCTTCCAGTCAAGGTGGTGGAGCAGATAAACACTGTACTTAATGCCATGGCCACATGGAAATTACAACTAAAGTACAAAACAACCTTTATTGAGAACCATCTAGATGAACAGAAGTCCTATAACTAAGGCTTTACAGAAGAAGCCACATCGAGACTGGTAGTATGGGCAGAGATGAGGAATGGAATGACCCACACCCATGAGTGGGGCTTAATAATTGGGAAGATTATCTCAGCTACAGAGATTCTCCCTGAGGAGAGAGGTGTCCCAGGCTCATACTGGAGTCTCCCGCCCAGGGTTTCAGTGCTGGGAACAGAAGTCGTCATAACTTTTGACAGTGAAAACCAGAAAATTGTGGCTGAGTGAGATAAGGCGCCGCTGGAATCCCAGGTGTTTCTAATAAAGAAACTAGCATGGACTTACTTGCAGACAGTCTCATTCATGCTGGGGCAGCACCTTGAAAGGTTCCAGGGATATAACATACAGGGAGAAACAGAATTATCTGGCTTCAGGGCAGCTTTCTTCTAGACAGAAGTGCTGGAAGAAGCATTTTTTTCTTTGGTTGCCAGATATCAGGAGGTTGGGGTGATTTGTGAAAAAGGGTAGAGAGGTTAAGAAATACAAATTGATAGTCACAAAATAGTTACCGTGATATTAAATATAGCACACAGAATGTAGTCAATAGTATCGTATTAACTATGTATGGTACCTGGTGTGTACTAGATTTGTCATACTTTGTAAGATATAAATGTATAATAATCATCTTGTACACCTTAAACTACTATAATGCTACATATAAACTATAATTGAAAAATAAAACAATATTAAAAACAATATTTAGATAAACATATATTTAAGTCAATATTGACAAAAATTTGGATACAGCATAGCAGGAAATCATGATGACTATAATAGACAAATGGAGTATATGGGATAGATGTGACTAATGTAATGGAAGAATCAACACAGCCTTCCAACTGATAGTAGGCAGGAAGTAAGTTGTATGAGCTAAAAATAATGAAATTTAAGTTCATGGGTATTGGGGGTAAATGGTCAAGCCACTAGCTGAAAGGGGTAGAGGGAGATGTAATAGGAGAAGTCATTTTAACTAAGAATTTTAAAAGTTCAGCTTTGTGAATGTGGCTTTTGAGATTTTGTTGTAGTCTCAAAGTAGATTAAGCGAATAGTTATCTGGAAATGAGGATGAATAAATAAGGTAGGAGATGGAGTTTGCTGGTGGACCACGGGAAATAATTATTTAAGTCTTGAAATTTAGTGAAGGATATCTAAGAGAAAATAAAAATAATAATAAGAGAGGAGGAGATTGGGGAGGGGGGGGGAAGAAATGAAAACACAGATTTTGAAGGAGGATTGAGATAAAAGAGCCAGTAAAGAAAACAGGAGACAAATTAGTTAGAGAAGCTTAGAGGAGAATCAAGAAGAACAGGATCCGGCAGGTATAATCAGAGAGAGCAAGTTTCCAGTGGAAGCTCAAAGTCAAGGAAGAGGATAAAAAAGTATATTTGGGTTGATGACTATGTTACTGTTAAACTTCAGGAAAAGAGTTTATATCCAGATGTAAGATTATCTGGAAATAAAGAACAAATGACAAGAAAGAGAAAACAAAAGTAAAAGTTGGAGTAGAAATCTGTACATAAAGCTAGAGGTATGCACAAAAAGGTACTCATTGTTCAATCCCAATACATCTTTTATTAAATGTTATGTTTTTGTGGCAAGAACATTTAACATGCGATTTATCCTCTTAACAAAAATTTTAAGTGTACAATACAGTATTATTGAATGCAGGTGCAATGTTGTAATACAAGTGTCTAGAATATTCCCAACTGTATTTGAACCTTTGCTAAAATATTTGGGATATTTTAAGACTTTTGGACTTCTTGGTTTATATATTCTTTTGCTTCAAGGAAGCCTGTTTCTCTGAGTTTCAATCAGTTGTTCTTCCCTTCAGTCAGTTTACAGAATAGCATTGTAGAATCCATTTGTATAGGTATTCAAAATGTACAAGAGTTAAGTATTGGTGAAAATGTGATTTGTTTCTCAAGCTTATTAACCAAAATGGATATTAATCCAATGTGTTATAGAAAACTGGTACATCTATCTACTGGTGTACCAAATTATATTTAACTAGAGGCCTGGTGCACAGAATTCATGCATGGGGGTCTCCTCAGCTCAGCCTGCACCCTCTCTAATCTGGGACCCCTCAGGGGATATTTAACTGCCGGTTTAGGCCTGTTCCCTCTCACAATCCAGGACCACTGGCTCCTAACTGCTCACCTGCCTGCCTGCCTGATCACCCCTAACTGCCTCTGCCTGCCGGCCTGATGGCCCCTAAACACCTCTGCCTATTGGCCTAGTTGCCCCCAGTGCCCTCCCCCCTCCCCACTTACTGGCCTGGTCATCCCATGCAGCCTGCTGTTCAGTTGTTACTGTGATGGAGTCCCAGAAATTTGCATATTCCTCTATTATTAGTATAGAATTAATTTTGAAATATTGTTTATGACTTTTTTCAACTCAACATGTCTTTAAGAAATTCAGCTTATAGAAGTATAATTGATATATCCTTTATAATACATGCTAAGTGTCCGGTCATCTAGTCTGCCTTTCAACCAATGAAAGTGTAATATGTTAAAATATGCTAAGGCCACTCAACCACTTGTTATAATGTGCACTGACCACTAAGGGGCAGACAGTTGGCCAGTTGACCAGTTGCTATGATGCACACTGACCATCAGGAGGCAGACAATCAACTGGTGGACCAGTTGCTATGACATGCTCTGACCACCAGGGGGACAGATGCTCTGAATGGTAGGTTAGCTTGCTGCTAGTATCTGGCCGATGGGACTGAGTGAGACAGGCCAGACATGGCCTGGGGCCCTCACCTGATTCCTCCTTGCAGTGTCTGTGTCCAGTGGTTATGTTTATATGCATGCATTCAAGTCCCTTGTTGATCTCTTCCACTTCTCCCCACTCTCCCCTGCCTTTCCTCTGAGGTTTGACAGTCTGATTGATGATTCTCTATCTCTGGATCGGTTTTTGTTCATCAGTTTATATTGTTCATTATGTTCCACAAATGAGTGAGATCATATGATATTTATCTTTCTCTGACTAACTAACTTATTTAACTTAGCATAATACTTTCCAGTTTCATCCATGCTGTTGCAAATTGTAGGAGTTCCTTCCTTTTGACAGCAGCGTAGTATTCCATTGTGTTGATGTACCACTGATTTTTAATCCATTCATCTGCTGATGGGCACTTAGGCTGTTTCCAAATCTTAGTTATTGTAAACTGTGCTGCTATGAACAGGAGGGTATATATATAATCCTTTCTGATTGGTGTTTATAGTTTCTTGGGATATATTCCTAAAAGTGGGATCACTGAATCAAATGGGAGTTCCATTTTTAGTTTTTTGAGGAAACACCATACTGTTCTCCACAGTGGCTATGCCAGTCTGCATTCCCACCATCAGTGCACGAGGGTTCCTTTTTCTCTGCATCCTTGCCAGCATTTGTCATTTGTTGATTTGTTGATGATAGCCATTCAGACAGATGTGAGATGGTAACTTATTGTTTTGATTTGCATTTCTCTGATAATTAGTCACTTTGGGCATGTTTTCATATGTCTCTTGGCCTCTTTTATGTCCTCTTTCTTAAAGTATCTATTTAGGTTTGTTGCCCATTTTTTGATTTTTTTAAAATCTTCTTTGTGTTAAGTTTTATGAGTTCCCTATAAAAGTTGGAGATTAAAGCTTTATAGGAGATAGCACTGGCAAATTTGTTCTCCCATGCAATGGGCTTTTTTGTTATTTTTTGATGGTTTCTTTTGCTGTGCAGAAGCTTTTTATCTCAGACATATGCCAAAGCAATATCTTCACATATTATAATAAAACAGTTCTTAGGGCAATGGGAATTAAAGAGAAAATAAACGTATGGGACTACATCAAGATTTTGAAAAGTTTATTGTTGTTATAGTAAATGAGTGATAGAAATAATAGATGTTGTGGTGCTGGCTGGTGTGGCTCAGTTGGTTGGGGCATCTGAGGTGGCAAGTTCAATTTCTGGTCAGAGCACGTATCCAGCTTGTGGGTTCAATCCCCAGTAGGGGCATATGCGGGAGGTAACTGGTTGATGTTTCTTCCCTACCCCGACCTTCTCTCAAATCAATGCATATATCCTTGGATGATTATTAAAAAAACAAACAAATACCTGAAAAAAGGGGGGGGGGAGAAATAATAGATGTTGTCAGCAACCACTGTCCCTATAGATTTTCCTATTATGGATTTTTATGTGAATGGAATTGTATAATATGTAGGCTTTGACTAGCTTCTTTCACATAAGCATAATTTTTCAAGATTCATCTGTGTTGTTGCATGTATCAATACTTCATTTCTTTTTACAGCAGAGTAGTACTCTATCATATGGATATACCATATTTTGTTTATTATTTTGTTTTTTGAAAACATTTGGGTTCTTTCCATCTTTTGGCTATTATGACTAATCCTATATACTAAAGAGGTAATATGCAAATTGACCATCACACAAGATGGCTGCCCCATGTGGACACAAGATGGCCACGACATGATGGCCAGCAGGGGAGGGCAGTTGTGAGCAACCAGGCCATTAGGGGAGGGCAGTTAGGGGTGACCAGACCAGCAGGGGAGGGCAGTTAGGGGCAGTATCACTGGCAGGGGAGCAGTTAGGCTTCGATCAGGCTGGCAGGCAGAAGCAGTTAGGGGCAATCAGGCAGGCGAGCAGTTCGGAGCCAGCAGTCCTGGATTGTGTGAGGGATGACTGACTGCCCAGTGGGATAGGGCCTAAACACAGTCAGGCATCCCTCGAGGGGTCTCAGATTGGAGAGAGTTCAGGCTGGGCTGAGGTACCCACACACCCATGCACAAATTTTATGCACTAAGCCTCTAGTGATGCTGTAAACACTTTTCCATAAGTATATATATTTTACAGAGAAGAAGGGAGAGGGATAGAGTTAGAAACATCAATGAGAGAGAAACAGCAATCATCTGCCCCCTGTGCACTCCATACTGTGGATTTGCCCACAACCATGGTACATGCCCCTGACCAGAATTGAACCTGGGACCCTTCAGTCCACAGGCTAACACTCAGCCACTGAGCCATATCAGTTAGAGGTGTATAAATTTTTTATGGACATAAGTTTCCACTTTTCTTGGGTATGCACTAGGAGTAGAATTTCTGGGTCTTACAGTAACTCTATGTTTAATCCATTGAGGAACTACTTGACTGTTTTATAAAGTAGTTATTTTACCTGTCTATCAGCAGTTCAGGAGACTTCCAATTTTTTTCAAATCCTCACTAACCCTTACTGTTTGTTATCTGACTTTAAATTTTACCTGTCCATCTAGGCCTGGCTCATATGCTATCACTTTTACAGTCATTAGCAAAATATAGTAATTTTTTCTATGGATTTCTACAGGATTATATTTGCTTATTTCTTAGGGTTCAGATGACTTTTCTCAATGTTTCTTTGTTAGGATAGGTCTTACCTGAGAACCAATTTCAGCAACTTTATAGCAGGATTTGTGTCTAATTCAGTAATTTCAACCTTCAAAGCATGGCTGTTAGGTGACTTTAACATAAGAGAGTTCAAAAAGTATTTGCTAAGGGTTTTGGACTAAAACCTATTTTAATGTAATATATGACAATTTCTGACATATATACACAGAGTTATTCAATTTCAAATATTATGCTACGACTTTTTAATCATGTGCATTTAAGAAGATTTCTTAAACTTTCTAAGATGTTTCTCTATCTGCAAATGTATAAAGTTACTATGAAGCATAAATGTGATAATTTATGTAAAGCCCCTGGTATAATTCCTGGCACATTATTTGATGCTCATTACATGGTAGCAAAATTGTCTTATAAGTGATAATAAATATAAAATGTAGTAATCCTTCACCACAGCAAATTTTCCTTAATAAAAGTATAATATATAGATTTAACACTAGTTACATTTTATTAAATTGCAATAATTTTTGGATTGAATAAATGTGAATTACAGGTCACTTTCAATTGTAGAATCAAAAGCATTGAGTCTGGGTTTTTCATGCTAGATAGCCTGCTGTAAGATGGATTGCACACCTCTCTGTCTTTTGCTTCTATTCTGTTTCTCACCTTGAAGTACACCTCAATTATGTTAATATATCTCATAAAACACATTACATTTGTGCTGTGCACATTACTGTCTAGTTCTTAAATTTCACGTGGTAATATTGCATAATACCTAGTGATGTAAAATTTCAGTAACTCCAAATCTTTATTAAATGAGTATGGAACAGAGAGGTATGATCACCAAGAATAGGAACAAATGGGTAATGAAAGTAAGAAGTGTAGTGTCTTTAGAAGACAAAAATTAAAGCACATATGCACTCTCAAGATGCTATTATATACAAAAAGTGAGGTTGCTCTTCGGCATACTGTGGCAAGCTTTAGTTGTATTAAAATATCAGTAGTAAGTATATTCTTTTATTATTTAATTGAGTGGATTTAAGTATTTTCATATTCTAATTTCTATACAAGATACAAATATTTAATATATGAATTTAAATCATATTTAAAAACTTCTCTGTTATGTGGGAAGGAATATTATGTAGAGAGTCTGCACTATACTGGATAAAATATACTGAAAATAAATTAAAAAAACAACAGAGATTTTTATCCAAATTCTACTACAGTTATAAAAATCCCTTTGAGACTCAGTTTCTTTATCTACAAAATTAGATAATAATATTTCTCATGCTTAGCTCAATTTATCTAGAACATTAGTTGAAAATTTCTCAGATTATTCCACTTTATAAATTTCAAAGTGCTAAGTTATCATTAAGTACTATGAACTGGTCCCTTGGACCCTTCCTCTCCAAATCCCCCATTAAAATCTACCAGTAATTTTTAAACATAAGAGTATTTCCTACCATGAACTCTTTTCCCTAGGACTCACTACCCAAGTTGTCTTTCTTTGGAAGATCCTTAGCAAAATCTTGATTCTCCCATACTAACTTTATGCAAGTACAGTAAAGTGACCAGACATCCCGCTTTTGGCGGGACAGTCCCGATTTTTAACAATTTGTTCCGCGTTCCACAGCATTTTTAAAAAGTCCCGATTTTTGGAAAGAATGCACGACAAGCTAGGGAACGGCGGGAGAATGGGAAGGGAATATATGGTTTTCGGCAGCCATGTGGCTATTTAGCCAAGATATGAGTTTTACATTATTTTTGTTAATTTTATAATGTTAAACTTTAATAATAACAAGTAATTGTTGAGAAGTGATTATCCAGAACTGCTTATCAAAGTTCGTATTGTTGACTAGTTGTTAGACTTGTAGAATATGGCCTGTCCTTACCAGGAACTAATGCGGTGACTGAACACATTTTTTCGTACAGTAAATAAAGTGTGGACATCAGAAAAATCACAATTAAGTGTTGAGACTTTGAAAGCCATTTTATGTGTGAAATATAATTTAACAAATTCTTATGAAAAATTTCATGACCTTTTAAAAAATGATAACAATCTACTAAAACAATCACTCAAATGAGAAATATGCCAAATAATAAAATAATACTATACATACTTTTTTATTTATTAAATTTGTAAGTCGTACTTATGTTGAAATTTTTAAAAAATATATTACAATACTATTTTTGTGTTCTATGAAAATTTTTGTTGCTCCATACAGACCAAAGTTTTAATCAAGGAACCCCTTCTCCTCCCCACCCCCCATACCCTACCCCAGTCAATGGTGTCCGGCTTTACCAATGTTAAAATGTGGTCACCTTAAAGTACAGTCACTCCAATAGCCCTCCACCTTATGGTTTCTTCCCCATCAAACACATAGTTCACTATTATAATCATTGTGTCACTTAAGGTTTTTTCCCAGTAAAATAAAACCAAACAGACACTACACGGAGGTGTTTATAGGGAAATTATTTCAGAGAGGAAGGGAGAGGGAGAGAGAGAGAGAGAAAGAAACTTCAGTGATGAGAGAGAATCATTGATTGACTGCCTCCTGTATGCCTTACACTGGGGATCAAGCCTGAAATCTGGGCATGTGCCCTGACTTGAATCGAATTGTAACCTTCTGATTCATAAGTTGATGCTCAACCACTGAGCCATGCTGGCTGGGTGGGAATTGGGTATTTACAGAGAATTAAGTGTTCATATAAGGGAACTAGGTATTTACAAAAACATTGTAATAAAGGTTGAAATTAGACTTTTTGTTATATGGTCACAATACCACCTAGAGAACCTGGCTATAGCCGCAGCTACCACCATAATTCCTATGTACTCAGGTGATTAGGGAGCAGAACATTCAGCCTGTTTGAGGTTAAAAATCCTGTCAGCTTGCTTGCTACCTCTACTACCTACCAAATGCAATGTGCATGCAACTAATTCACTTCTTAAAATCTAGTTTCCAAAGGAGTCCAAGTCAAATGATTTTTAGCCTTCTAATCTCTCCAAGAGGAGAGTAAAATGAGGAAAGCGAGTTCAAATTACCACCATAGTTTCTACTGTGTTTCCCCGAAAATAAAACATCCTCCAAAAATAAGACCTACTTACAGGTTTCCTTCTGAGTGAAATATAAGGCATCCCCCAGAAAATAAGGCCCCCAGGCTCTGTCTCAGAATGAAAATTAATTTACTGTAAACTGGTCGCTAGGGCTGCCGCAACTGGCATCTAGCAACCAGTGATGTTACCTGGAGTCCTGAATTCACTGCTGTGTGGAGGCGGAGCGGGAGGTCGGAGTGAGCAGTGAAAGCGGGGTGGGAGAGAGGAGGAGACTTTTGCAGATGCAAGTAGAGGAACAGGAGGATTAGAGCAGATGGGATGCAGCGGAGGTGGTGAGTGCTGGTCTGTCTCTGGTGACACTACCTGATGTTTGCGGCCGCCTTCATGATGACTAAAGGTTCTCAGTCAGTGGCAGACCCTGCTCCAGCCCAGATCCAAGCCCCAGCAAGCCCAGTGACAGTGCCCAGGCAGGCCCCATGGGGTAAATGTCTGATAAAGGGGTAGGGAGGATGTCTGGTGAAGGTGTTCAGTGGCACAGGGGTGGTGGGAGGGGGATCACTTAAAATGACACAGGAGGATCAGAGGGGACAATCAAAATGACACAGGAGGATCAAAAGAGGTTACTAAAATGGTAATCCCCCCTCTGATTATCCTGTGCCAGTTTGATTCTCCCCTCTGCTCCTCCCTGTGTCATTTTAAGTGATCCCTTTCCCCCCACCTTGATACCCCAATTCCTTTTTTTACCGCTAGAAATGAGCACAAAAAGAAAAAGCTACTCCGTGGAGTACAAGAAAGGAATCGTGGAAGACTCTTGGGGCCAAAATCTTACTGCTTTCTGCAAAGAGAAGATGTTGAGTATCCGATTGGTCTGAAAACGGCGAACAGAGTATGGTAACCTCATTGAACAAGCGGACAAGGGAAATGCTAAAAAGCACAAGCATGGATCAGGTCGGCAACCATTACTTTCTGAGCTGGAAGACCTGATCTGTGAATGGGTTGTTGACAGGAGAGCAAAGGCTTTGGTTGTGAATAGGGCTCAGATTCAAGAATTTGCCCTTGCAATGGCACCACAGTTTGACATAGCCCCCGAAGACTTCAAAACATCACAACACTGACTGGATAATTTCCTTCAGCGAAGTGAACCGTCTTTAAGAAGATCTACAACATTGTTTAGTTTGGAAGATACTCAAGTTATTGAGTGAGCACTTGCATTCAAGTCCTTTATTGATGATCCTGACTTCTCTAAATACAATCTTTCCAACATAATTGCTATGGATGAAACTGCAGTGTTTAGGGGCCAATCATCTCAAACAACAATTGAACAGCGGGGTGCCTCGTTAGAGTACATTCCCTCCACTGCTTACGAAAGTGCACGTGTTTCCTGTAGTTTGGCAATTTGTCTGGATGGCACTACAATCCCATCTTTAATCATTTCTAAGGGCAAGAAGGAAAAGATTGAATGTGTTTTGGGGGCATTTTCATTCTTGAAACTGAAAAAGCCTGGGCCACACAAGCAGTTATAAGGAAGTGGGTGGATTTAATGCTGCCGCTTGTTATGCAAGGGAACCAAAGAGGTCTGCTAGTCTGGGACACAGACAGCACTCACCACACTAAAGACATGAAGATATTTCTTCACGAAAGAAAAATGGATCAGATAATGATTCCCGCAGGAATGACAGCCTATCTCCAGACTCTTGATATTACAATAAAGAAGCCATTCAAAGACAATTTGCACATGGAAATTAATGACTACATTGAAAATAGAATGGAGAGAAATCAGCGTGGAAACTCAGTGGAACCTAAACTGCAAGAATTTGTGACTTGGGTGAAGAACTCATGGGAGAAAATCACTGACAGTTGCATTGCAAATGCACTTCAAGCAGGCTACCTTGACAAGAAGTATTCATTTAAAGACAGTGCTATTGCTAAACATGAGAAATTTGGCCCACTGATTCTGAAAAAAATGGAGTCACAAGAAATTCACCAGGAAATTCAGGAATTGGATTGTTATGATGATATTCCAGAAGATGATGACATGATTGTCATTGAAAAAATGAGTAAATTATTGATACTGTTGGATTTACAGTTTGTCTGGTTTGTATTGACAACTACCATACTACCATACCATGTATAGGTAATAAATTTGCCTTATTTTCATTTAATAATAAATGTGTACTGTATTCTTCTTCATGGAAAAATAAGACATCCCCTGAAAATAAGACCTAGCTCATCTTTGGGAGCAAAAACTATTTTCGGGGAAACAGGGTAGTTGAATTTTATGAGAAAAGTGAAGCTTAGTGATTTTAGTTTCTTAAAGAATTTCATGTGTCTGCGAGTAGTAATGTTGCATTTTTAAAGGAGTCTGACTTCAGAGTTTACATGCTTAACAGTCATTTTCTACATTCTCCCCACCCCCACCCCACAACATTATTCACAAGCCAGATAAGACTTAGGAAGTCACAAGTGTGTGAAACCTGCCTTCTTTCAAATTTTACTTTCCCTGAATAAATGGTTAGTTGCCTACCTGTATGTTTTTTGCTCCTCTGAAACATACTTCTTCTTTGGTTAGCATTTTCTGTCTGTTCTTACTCTTTAGCTGTAATCAAGAGAGTGACATACCTTCTATTGGAATATTTCTACTGAGTATTTTCCAGAGACTGCCCATGCAGTCATTGAACATGGATCAGAGGGAAGTTTCATGGAAATTATAAATGAACAGTCAAGGGAGAGTCTTTTGTAGCAAAATTATAGGAGTGTCTCCTTAGGTCAAAGTCAAAGTAAGGATGAATTAACTCCCAAAACAATTTTGAAAAGGTGAAATTCAATGATATTGCAGTTGTTGGACCAGGTGTTAAAATGTTATTGGGTGTTAATTTAATTTTCATCCTGTCAACACTCATCTGAACTGTAACAGCTGCTAAACACGGTTCCACAAGAGCAAACCATCCTCACAGAGGAAGCAGATGCCTAATCAATAGGGCCAATAGAAATGTATGGCTCAGCTAAGCAACCTGCACAAAGGGGAATGAATCCCGTAGGGCTCTGTCTTACCTGAATGCAAAAGAATTTTAAAGATAAGTGAGACTATTCAAGCAGTAAGAACAGGAGACTGAAAGTCTTAGGTTGGCTTCCTATTGACTTTTTTTCCCTTCAATTCTGTATGACCTTGGAAGAATAGAAAGTGCCTTGGTTTCTCTGTCCTTGACTTTCAGATACATTGAGGATGTTTTTCAACTGTATTGCTATTGATATGAAATTTTTGGACTGAAATGTGGATTCTTTGTCCATCCAGAGTTGAAGAATAAATCCATGGACAGACAGTGCTATAGCAAAGGTGGAAATTTATTGAAGGACAAGCACAGACTCCCACATGGGGAGTGGGAAAGAGTCCCACTGAGTTCCTTTTCCTAGGGCTTATAAAGGCTGCTGATCTTGGTGCCTTGATATCTCTTCTGATTGGTCACCATTCCAACTGGTTACTATAGTAACTCCTGAGCTCAAAGGTGGAACCTCACATAGGAGATATAAGATCCCCCCTGTGCGCCCCCCCCACACACATACTCCCTTATTGTTTTCTTGTTCCCTTTGGGCTTTCTTTTTCTTCTGGATGAAGGGTTTGCTTCCCTTTATTTTGTAAATATAGACCTTTTGCTGTTCCCAGCTCCCTCATTCTATAGAAATGTACCTGTTGCAGCTTTTCAGCTTCCCTATTTGTGGAAATATATCTTGTGCTGCTCTGCAGTTCTATGCTTCTTCCATGTTCCTCTTAATTTCAAAAATTCCCTAAAACCTATCTTTTTCACCCCCAGAAATTCCTGTTTCATGATCATTACTGCTATTATCACGCAACATACCTTGCACACAATTCACAATAAAAATCAATTGCTTCTTAAGAAAACTATCTTCCTTTAAGTTCTAACATTGAAGAGGTCACAAGGATGATGTAGTATTTAATAGCTGTTCTTTATTGGATCCTTGGGTGAATAGAAATAGATGACATAATTTGGAGAGGCATTTTGGATTTGAATACTTTCTTGACTACTGTACTTACTAATATAGTACAACATATAATTTCACATTCTGGAGATTTTCAAACAGAAGGGTAGATTTCTGTTTCTATGCCAATTATAATGTTACCTAGGAACTGTGGTTTGACTATATTACCTCTTAAGGTTGATTATGCTATTAATTTAATCATTTTTATGATTAAGTTAGTACTGCATAATGAGAAGGCATGGCAGAGCCAACTCCTGACTCCATGTTGTACTGTGGGGCAGGGCGGAGCTATCCTCCATTTTGTGTTACTGGACCCTAGCCCTCACCCAACCAATCAGGATCAGCCAAAGCAATCACATCACCACCCCTATAAAACCCATTGATATGTTAAACTCTTGTTCTCTCCGGCCATGCTGTTGCTGGTATAAGTGGGACTGAGCTCGGACTAGTCTGAAATAAATACAGGCTTTCTGTGATTGCATTGGATTCGGCTCCCTGGTAGTCTTTGGGGATCATGACACTTGGGCACAACAATGTCTCATTTAGAATATCATTGTTGTTTATTCATCTCAGACTTGGTTATAACTCCTGCTGTGATTATGTGGTGATATGTATCCCAAGTAGATCCTGGGGAAAAGATCTGGGGTATTTATCTAAGGCATCCTTTTTGACAAACTTCAACCTTGCAGGTGTTGGGACATTCAAGTAGTTTCTAGTGAAGAGGCTACTCTATGCAAGTAGGACCAAGGATAGGCTTTGGACAGAAATAAAAACAGAAGTTTTAATTTCAGTTTTAAGCAAATGCAAAATAATTCAATAACTGCTGGAGGAATTACAACACATGAAACATATGCAGTTGCAAATCACACAACACTTTATTACTCACACAATTCCTGATGCTGTAGGTACGGCCTTAATGGAATCCCGGTAGTGCTTTCCTCTGGGGTCCTGCAGCTGGGCTGGGCAATCCGGATGATGGGGGCCGGTGTTCTTCAACAGAGAGCTAGGTGACGTTTCAATTGGGAGGTACTAGCCTTTCTTCTGTTGTCTGGCAGGGAGAGGAGCATGGAACAGCATCATTTGCTGGAATGACTAAAGGACTTGTCTTTGTGGCTGTCTGGACAGGTGAGTACCATTAGCTGGCCAGGACCTATTATTTTTTTAAAATTTCTTTATTGATTAAGGTATCACATATTTGTCCTCATCCCCCCATTTCCATCCTAAACCCCTCCCCACACATGTCCCGGCCCCCCTGTTGTCTGTGAACACTTGTTAGGCTTATATTAAGGTGACCAGACTTTAACATTGTTAAAGCGGGATACCATTAACTGGGGGCGGGTGGGGGGGGGGAGAGAGGAAGGTTCTTGATTAAAAATTTGGTCTATGTGGAGCAACAAAAATTTTCATAGAACACAAAAATAGTATTGTAATATATTTTTAAAAATTTCAACATAAGTACAATTTACAAATATAATAAATAAAACAATTATGTATAGTATTATTTTATTCTTTGGCATATTTCTCATTTGAGTGATTTTTTTTTTAGTAGATTGTTGTAGTTGTTTAAAAGGTCAAGAAATTTTTCACAAGAATTTATTAAATTATATTTCACACAGAAAATGGCTTTCAAAGTCTCAACACTCCCCTACCTTCCCTCTAAGGTTTGACAGTCTGGTCAATGCTTCCCTGTCTCCAGGTCTGTTTTTGTTTATCAGTTTATGTTGTTCATCATTTCCCCTAGATGAGTAAGATCATGTAAAAATACACTTATAAGAACCAAAAATGAGATAAGCAATAATGATTATGTTGAGAGGCAAATGGATCAGTCTGTAGTGAGTTTCTTTCTGGGCCAACAGTTCTTTTGAGTCCCGATTTCAATGTCAAACAGTTCCTTATATGTACATGTCAGCAATGATATTTCAGCTCTGGATGGTGGACAAATGATGGTAATGCAGGTCCTACCCTCTCTGATTTGGTCCTGGGCAACCTGCAGTGATGCACAGCTACTGACTGCTACTATGGCAAGGTGTCATAAGCATCATCCATCTCTGGACTGTTTCTCTTCTGTCTCCATGACTAGAGCAGCCCTGTCAATTCCTTTCTGTTGCAGGAATCCATATGGTCTTGGAGTTGTTTTATGAAAATATACAAATATATTCTCAACCAAAACTTAATAAAGTAATCTCTTCTATAAATTTGACTTGGGATCCTTTTTCATTTTTTGCCCCAATGATTTTCCTTTGGCTTGTTTTGACACCATGTGTGTTTTTCATGGGTGTCTTAGTGTTAGCATTACAAATAAGGACCTACCGTATTTGCCCGCGTATAAGACGATTTTTTGGCCCTGAAAAATACCGTATTTGCTGGCGTATAAGAGACTGGGCGTATAAGACGGCCCCCTAACATTTCCACTCAAAATACAGAGTTTGTTATATACTCGCCGTATAAGACTACCCCCCACTTGGAGGCATATTTTTCAGGGCCAAAAAATCGTCTTATACGCCGGCAAATACGGTATTTTTGAAGCCTGTTTCACACCTGCAGCAGTCCAGGTGGTTATCAATGAATTTCGTCATTGCACACATGTTAATCTCAAACAGGGCTAGGGGCTACATGTGGTTATCTAGGGAAGTACACCACTCACACAAATGGTTATCTTAGCAAGTCACTCTGAGACTGAAGTTCAAATTCTTATTTATGGGGTACATACACTTCAGGACAGTGGAGAATGTGTCCTTAATATCACACTTTAAGTTTCAAACATTTTAAAGCCTTTTTAACATACTAGACATTTTTTAAACATTTCTATACATTACTACAACAATATGCCAGGGATTCTCTAAACTCTCCTGTACAAGAGAGTTAAGGTACCCTGGAGCTTCAATAGTATGAGGTTTAAAAATATTTTAAATAAATGAGCGAAATTGGACTTAAAGGAGTAGAATGCAAATTCATGGGTATTAACATGATGTATCTTTAAAAGAGTTTCAATATTGAGATAAACCTCTTTGGCTTACAAAAAAACACTTGGCAGTTATTCTCCTTTTAGTGATTATCAGGAGAAAGGTCCACTCTGGCTACTTGTCAGGAATGTACTCCTGGAGGAGATCTTTGATTTTCGTGAGCTTGTTAAATGTCAAATAAAGCAAAAAACACCAAACAGAGAAACACATGTCTTCTTAAAATTTCAGTGTTTCTTTACCGTCTCTCAACTTCTAAAGAAAGTAAAAGCTTTAAGGAAGCATGCAGTGGGGGTTATTTTATCCTATGTTGGAACAGGGGTTCTATGCCCTTGATGTGAAAAAAATATTAGTCTTCAGAAGATAAAATAATTGTGGCATTTGGACTGATAAACTAGCCTTTTCTATTTTCTGGATCTAAGTCATAATTGGGGAGAAATCAAAATACCATCAGGGGCACATTGAGAATTTTATGTCATGAAATTCTTATCCCAAACATAAATGCAAAAAAGGCAGGTTAGAGGAATTGAGCCAGGCTTTTAATAGAACAACAATTTTGAAAATGGCTCTTTGGAGCTCTTAGTAGAAAAACAAAATGTAAAAGCAAGAATTATATTTCTTAGCATTTATCTGAAACTGGGGACAAAAGCCATTATTGCTTACATTAGCATGACAACATACTAAATGGTTCCCATTTTGTGTTAGGTATTTGAAAAGCCTAAAATTTGGTTTAGGAATTCTTTCTTTCCTGTTTTCTCTTTCCTTCTCATTTTTCTTTCTTTGCCCTCAGCCCCTTGATCCTACTGGTAAGAAATGACTGTAGATGAAACACTTTGATGAATGGATTTTGTACAAATTCAGTGAAAAAAGATACACTTACAAGTTAAATCAGGTTTCTCAGTGTGTTAACACATTATCAAAGCCATTTATAACCTGTATTCTCATGGCTGTAAATGAATTTCATTATAGAATTTATATAAAATAGATAATAGATTAATGAATGTTATTATTTCTTTACTTTCACTAATTAGGTTATTGCTAAGTGAAATCAGCTAAATTCTGAAGCTTTTAATGAAAGATTGATGTAGCTTTTGTGAGCCCTAGAAATCTTATGTCTTTGTTCTAGCACTGTAATATATATCTGCTTTCATCATTAACACTTGATATTTAAATCAAATTAGAGGGTATTTTTAGTAAAATGATCAGCCTTATAAAATTTGTGAAAATATTTAAAACAAAATTTATAGATTGTTTTATTCTTCCTCTTTCAACTAAAAGGCTTTATAAAGCAAAACAAACTTTTTATAGCTCTTTACTCTGTTTCTAATGACTTGAGTTAAAAAATGAACAATTTCAGGTGCCACTTGATTATGACCATGCTGTCAAATAACTAGTGTGGTTGTGTATGAGTGTAGAGTTAAAAATAAGAGACCAAGGAGGAGATAGGGAGAATGCCAGCAAGACACTCTATGAATATATTTTGGGATTATTTTAATTTTTTTAATATAATGTTATCATACAAATAACTATGCATTGCTTTCCTTTCAGGGAACCTGAGTTCAAATATTCAAATACACCACTTAGTAAATGTACTAATATATCCTTATGTTTTATGTTTTATGCTTAAATTTTAGAGTAGCTTATTTTTTTTTTGTTTAGAATAGGGTTGAGTTCTACTTTTTTAGCACTTATAATGAATCATTTAGTATTTACTGTCTTCTTCAGTGTACCTCTATACTAATTATAGTACCTGGTACATGATTCTCGAACTTAATTTGTTCTGGAAGGCTGTCTGAAAACCAATCATTTCCCCCCCATTGGAAATAATGTAAATTGAATTAATCCTTCCCAGACCCTCAGATGCTTCCTTGTGTTAACCTCTGTTATATATAGTACATGCCTCATGTACTGTTTAATATATAAATAAACACTTAAAAACCAAAAAGGAGCCCTAGCTGGTTTGCTCAGTGGATAAAGTTTCAGCCACATAGAGCATGTACCTTGATTGCAGGCTTGATTCCTGTCCCCAATTGGAGTACATGTGGGAGGCAACCTATCAATGTGTCTCTCTCACATTGATGTTCCTCTCTCTTTGTCTCTCCTCCTCCCACTCTTTAAAAATCAATGGCAAAAATATCCTCAGGTGAGGATTAACAACAATAAAAACAAATAAAAACAAAAAGGACATGAAATGTAAATGAAGATTTAACAAAAAGGAAATCTACAGTAAAAAAAAAATGAAAATTTAATAATCAGAAATAAAAGCAAAACAAAAACAACACATGAAAATATTCACAGCACAGTTTCCTGAGATGTTAACAGCATGAGCTTTAGCAGGAAAACTGACTCATACTGAGGGCAGTTGTGGGCGATCAGGCCAGCAGGGGAGGGTGGCTGGGGGCAAACAGGCTGGCAAGGGAGAAGTTAGGCATCAATCAGGCCTGCAGGGGAGTGGTTAGGGGGTGATTAGCCTGGCAGGCAGAAGCGGTTAAGGACAATCAGGAAGGCAGGAGAGCAGTTGGGAGCCACCAGTTCTGGATTGTGAGAGGAATGTCCGACTGTCCCTTTAGGCCCAATCCTACTGGGATCGGGCCTAAATGGGCAGTCAGACATCCCTTGAGGAGTCCCAGATTGGAGAGGGTTCAGGCTGGGCTGAGGGACAGACCCCCTGCACGAATTTCATGCACCTGGCCTCTAGTACAGGTATCAGCATGAAATGGTTGTCAGGTTGTAAAGGGAATTGTTGGAGATGGGTGACATTTAAGAACCAAAGTTTGACTATTCTTTTATATTTATTTGAAACAGCTTATCTGTATTGCTAGTTAGAAAAAAAACAACGCAGAGATTAAGACTTGTTCATGACCTCTTAAATCTCTAGAGCCCTCATTTACTAGCTTTATTCTAATACTCTTCTTAAGGTGATACTATGATCTTTGAACTTAAATATACCTTATGGCTAATGAAAGCTGAAAGTTAAGACATGTATCTAAGCACAAACCTGGAATTAAATACTTTTGGATCTTGCACTAATCCTTTTATGAATAAATTCCAAAACGTTACTTATATAAGTATGAGATCTCTGAAAAAGTTGTCTTTTTGCTTCATAACTCTAATAGCATGTACTAAAATTGTTTTAAATTGCATTCCCAAGAGTTGTGATGCAACATCATTGTTGAGATTTACGTATTTTTCTTTTTCTTTAGCGAACTTATCATTTACATGTGGATGTATCTTTTGTGTACATTGTTCCATCCAAAATGGAAACTTCTTGAGAGGAAGGATCTTTGTCTAGGTGGTTTACTACAGGATCCCTTCTTAGAACAGTGCCTAGCACAGCACTGGTACCCACTTAGTGTTGAATAAGTGAGTGTTGAATAAGTAACATACTAGTACTTGTCTGTGATCATCTGTGGCTCTACACTGAGCTTCAGTCTTGGGAGAATGCTATGGTCTAACTTATGTGACCCTATTGCAAGCCTTGAACCAGACTTCCTGGTAATTGTGCTGGCAATATCTTCATCCCGGTTGTGGCTTTGTTTTTCTTATGTCTTTTGTCCAAATGAGTTAACTGTGAAATTATATTATGACTAGACATTATCCTAACACTGTTATGGTAGGATTTTAAGGTTGTGTCATTTGTTGTTGCTTATACTGTAGGTCCTCGGGTTATGTGAAAGATCTGTTTCTATGGTGAGATGTAAAGTGATAACAATTCCTGACCTTTAATTGTAGTAAATAAAAAATAAAACATAAAGCACATATGTACATATGTTGGAATGACAGAATTTGTGGTTGTTTTTAATAAATAAATGGGAGATGGCAATATCACCACGAAATGACATACATCGAGTTCGATGTAACCCGAGGACTGCATGTAAGGAGTGGTTTTATAGGATAGACCAGTCAAAGATGAATCCTTGCTAATGAGCTGTCCTCAAATTCAGAGATCTATAGCAAGGTAGGCTTGCCTGTGTAGGCCAGAGACTGGTGAGGTTTACCTCAGAGGTGAATAATTGAAATGATACAGATATACTGTACTTCAATTACATCAAATAAAATAATAGTATAATGCATTAACCAATCTCTGGGAAAGATCAACCATTTTGTGGAACAGAAGCATTCAATATAAATGAAAGAACTTACTCTAAGCTATCATTGTTATTTATTACTGTAATCTGATTTTGACTTTAAATCCCAAGCCTAAGTATTTCACTTACCGAAGATCTTTTAATAGTATCAGATGGTCCTTGGTTTTCTTAAAAATTAAGACTTTCTTTCTATGTGCAGATGTTGAAGATTTACTCTATTAGGTAGGCCAAATGACTGCAGAATCAATTTCTATGTTTTAATAGATAGGAACTATCACAAGGATAATGTAACTACGGCATGTTTCCAAGAAATGATTTGGGAATAGATTTTATTGAACAAAATATATTCATAGCATGTGACTGCTCTGTAAATTTTGGTGTAGAGTAATAGAATATGTGTTGGTCTGCAGATGCAAGGAAGAAAAAAATAATTTGCTGCTATGCTAGGGTAATAATAAGATCCTGGAGGGACATCACGCTAAAAATAATTTATTGAAACTACCCTCGATTTCTAAAGACATTTCTGAGTTGCATTCAGAACATAGCCATTGATTACAAAGTGTGGTTTGAGAAGGCAAAAGAGGCCAATTTTCCTGCAAACAAATTAAGAGATGCATATTGACTGCAGGGAAGTATGTCATCACTGAGAAATCGAAAGCAATGGGACTTTAGGAAATCAATCAGCAGTCCAGTCAGATTAGATTTTTTTCCATGCTTAGTTTCTGAAACACTGTGTGGAGTGTACATATTTTTTGGCAGATATAAACTTTTTGCTTTTATAGTAAACCTAGGTCAATAGAATGAATAGAGGGGCAGGTTACAGGCTTGAACACATTCATATGACATATTTTCAGAATCCTAAATAAACACAGAAAGCCCTTGAAACCCTATGAAAATGCACATTCTTCTATGATAAGTTTTGTCCCAGTGACCCATTTTTCTTAGCAGTTCAGTTTGGGTGTCCTTTGGGGAGATATGATGCTCTAATATGAGATCAATAACCGCCGGCCACGTTTTACTTTAGCCTTCTTGGGAACTGGGGTGGAGGGGTGGGGAGGATCTTTTCAATAGATAAAAAGACAGCAGCACTGTATTGTAATAATTTCTATATGAAGCTATATGCTATAACACCTCAAGTTCATTCTTTCTTTCTGTAATAATGACAGGAATGTATATTTAAATAGCATGATTGGTTGGATTTGAAGCACGTAATGACTCATTCGGGCATACATAACTGCTCACTGAGAGTTGTGATACTAGATCTGTGGTCGGCAAACTGCGGCTTACAGGCCACATGCGGCTCTTTGGCCCCTTGAGTGTGGCTCTTCCACAAAATACCACGGCCTGAGTGAGTCCATTTTTGAAGAAGTGGCATTAGAAGAAGTTTAAGTTTAAAAAATTTGGCTCTCAAAAGAAATTTCAATTGTTGTACTGTTGATATTTGGCTCTGTTGTACTAGATGGTACTTGTATGTTTTTTAAGATAAGAAACCAAAGATTTTATAGTTGACAAGTTCACAATTTACCTAGGATATTTTATCTTAAAGATGATACACACCTTTAAAAATTTTTTTGGAAATCTTAAATTTTTTTAGAGAGTTAAAACCTATCTTCAAATATATCAAACTAGGATATATTAAATGGTGGTTGATAAAATGGGACTGAGGTGTATTGTAAGTTAGTCTCAAAATACTTGAGCTAAATTCAACTCAAGTTTCATTGAATATTCTGTTTAATGCCTTGTGCTAGCTGCACTGAGTAGAAAAATGCATTTGACACAGTTTTTATTCTCAAAGAGATTATGCACTAATACTGTGTTCAGAAAGCCTCATAAATCAGTGGCGGGACAGATTTGAGTGTATTTCTTATTAGAAAATGTTCGTTGTCCTATCACTGATCTAGAAGAATGAACTTGGTTTTACTTTTTCTTTATTTTAGAACATATTATTAGGGATATTGAGTGCAATAACATATATGCATTTTATGATTACAAAAAAACAAAAACAAGTCATGTCAAGAGTAGAAAATCTGAGCCCAGCTGGCTTGGCTCAGTAGTTGAGCTTGAACCTATGAAGCAGGAGATCGCCATTTGATTCCTCATCAGAACACATGCCCGGGTTGCAGGCTGGATCCTCCTCATTGCGGGCTGTGCAGGAGGCAGCCAATCAATGATTCTCTTTCATCATTGATGTTTCTATCTCTCTTTCTCCCTTCATTTCTAAAATCATTCAAAAATATTTTGAAAAATAGTAGAAAATTTGAATAGCATGGATTAACTCAAAAAATAAAAGTAAAATCATTTATGGTTCTATGAGCACTTCAATATAGATATAAGCCCTATTAGCTGCTGTTTACAAAAGATATTTCTAATATTTTTTCCAATATTGTTTCAAGATTATGGAATAAGCTTATGTGGCAGTATTCCTTAGCTCACAGGTTGGCAATGGCAGATATGAAATTAAAAAGACAAACACACAGATATGTTGGTAAGCAGTGGGCAAAAACTATGGTTTTTCAGATACATGGGATCATGAACATAGAAATCCATGGGAGGGGCCATTGAAAGTTAGGGATTGCTCAAAGTCCGTTCCTTAAATAAGGTAGTGAAAAGCCTTCTCCACTTCCATCTTGGGAGATTTATCTGCCCTCAAAGGGAAGCAGTAAGGGTTTGGACCAAGTTTTTCCTAATGACAAATACTTATAACTCATATATATCCAGAGTATTTTCTAAATGAAAATTGCCATTATAACATACATACTATGTTTGCAAGTTAACAATGTATGTATGTATATGTGTGTGTGTGTGTGTGTGTGTGTGTGTGTGTGTGTGTGTATCTACACTAATAAAAGAGTAAGATGCAAATTGACTTTATCTTTGTGACACCCACCAGCCAATCAGGAGTGGGTATGCAAATTAACCCAACAAAGACGACAGATTAATTTGCATACACAGGTGCTGTGCAACTGGGGGCATTCCGCACCAACCTAGCCCCACTCTGGGTCTCTGGGCAGGTGAATAGGTAGTTCCATCCAGAGCAAAGGCAGTACCAGCAGCCAGGGGAAGGAATGCCCATTCTTGCACAAATCTTTGTACATTGGACCTCTAATATATATATTAGAATATATATATTCTGAATGGCCAGATTATTATTATATTTGAACACATAATAATAATCTGGCCACTCAGTGTATATCTTATATAATAAAAGATTAATATGTAAATTGTCCCCTCGACCAGGATTTTGACCAGCAGGCAAGCCAGCCAACTGCGAATGGCTAGCCCTCTGGCCAGGCTAGCCAGACTCCACCCATGCACAAATTCATGCACCAGGCTTATGATGCACAAAATATGTGCAAAGGGCTCATCCCTCACAGCCATGGCCTTTGCAGCTGCAGCAGCTGGCCTCTGCCCTCACAGCCCTGGTTGTCTGGAAGGTCATCCGGAAGGACATCTGGAAGATCGTTTGGCTGTCTGGTTTAATTAGAATTATATATAATTTATGACACAGCATTCCCAAAGGAGCAATACTATTAAGAAATTCGATTGGAAAATTTCCCTTTTCGGCATCATCCGTCGAATCAATGGAATCATCACTCAAATATGTGTTAAAATTTCCATTGAGTATATTCAAAATTTCTTCATTTAGTTTTTGAACGTGCTTGTTTTTTTGGCCAAAGAATCACATGTTTAGATATATTTTTAATTTTATCTATAGATACACTATTTCCAAAGGTAGCTTCAATAGTAGATCCATTACAAATCATTTCACTTTGGATTTCAATAATATCCATTCCTAAATGAAAACTGCTATCAAGTTGCCATCTCCAAGTTTTACTAACTATTAGTTAGAAGCAGAATCCTCTGATCTCATATTTGTTTTAAGAGACAAATGTCTGAAACATCCCCAAACACTACAGCACTTTAAACTCGTTTGTGCTATGGCTGATCTCATGGCACATGGCACAACACTGAGACATTGTCAAAAATCCCCTTTGTGGAGGAGAACTTTCCCACCAAATGTAACATTCAAGTTTATAATTTCTCTTAGTAATCTATCTCTGGCGTTTGTAGCATGACTGGATGCCATGGTGCATTTATCAATAATGAGAAGTTGGGCCTTTTTAATAGTTATAGCAACTTCACTCTTTATAAAGATTCTAGAAATTGAACTTTCTTTTAATGGAATTGGTAATTTATATTGGGAATGAAAGGTTCTTCCACCGAGTAGTAAATTTGCAGCTGTTCCTGTAAATGCTGTGGGTAAAACTGTACCACCATGACCTCTAATATAATGTATTAAAACTTTATAAAGATATGTTTTCCACTACTGCCTGGGCCATCCACAAAAAAGCATTTGGGGTATACAGTTTGATCTTTGATGGCAGAAGTTATAGTCTGAAAGGCTGCCAACTGCTCATCGTTCAGAGAAATTATCAAAACCTCTGCCTGTTGTCGCTCATAAGATTCATCACATGTAGCTGGATTTGTTAATAAATGTGAACATTTCATTCCATGAGATGTGAATATTTCTTGAATTTCATTACAGGCATGCCTTTCATAGTTCACACAGGCACCTTCTCTTTAGTGTAATTTCCAACAACAATCTTCAATAAAATAAGATTCATTCTCATCCTATAATTTGTCTCCATCAGAAGGACATCCAAACATGGTCCGGGGTGTGGGTGAATGGGAACCTGGGCCGTCAGTGTGCAGACAACAGGCTGACCAATGGCCGATTCCATGGGGAATGGGGCTCCGGCCTCCCTGTTGTCAGGGACCAGGGTGTGGGTATGTGGCTCTCTCCTTCTTCCTCCTTCCTGTCAGGGTCTGGGGTTAGGGTGAAAGGGATTTGGGGCTGTTAGAATGTCCACAGCAAGGTCTGGGTCAGTGCTTGTCATAGCTACTGGTTGGTCATCCGGTCATTGGTTGCTCTGGTCATTATGCCATAAAGGTTCCTGGGCTTTTATTATATAGGGTCCTTTAAGAAATTATAGTATCATCTAAGATTAACAAAAATAACATAGAGATTTTTATTAGATTTTCTTTGCACCTAGACTAAATTTGGATAAAAATATTAAATTTTAAAAATATATAAACTCATCATGAATGTGCAGTGCCATCTCTTTATGCAAGTGTTTGTTTTATTTAACACTTCATTTTAATCCTAGATATTTTCAACCAATTTTGTGCATAATGATTTTCATATTTTTCATTGATATTTTTTCCATTATTCTAGGCTTATAGAAAAGTTACTGTTTGTACATTTATTTTTGACTATATTTCTCAGTTATCTAATTTAAATTTTTAATTTTGCTATATTTATTATAATTTTTCATGTATGCTCAGAGGGTCTTCTGATTGCCAAGTTTTTTTTGTTCTTTTCTCCCTTGCAGGCACCCTGGCTCAAGCTGTATACATTTGCAATATCTGATTTTTAACCGCACACTCTTCATCCTATTGACCCAGAGTGAAAATTGATACTCTTATCTGAAGGACTGTTCCCTTGAGTATATTTAAACCAGACCAATCTCTGAGTTTAATCTGGGTTCATCAGGAACCATTAGCTTTGATTGGTTTGTTTTTCTCTCCCTTCATCTCAGGACTTGATGCTATTGAGTTAACAACTATTCTCCCCAGAGAATAGCTACCACAAGCCTGTTTCAAGTAATTCCAATATGTTGCTTATTGGAATTGAACGGATCTTTTTTTTTAATTTTTTTTATTTGAAGAATGGCTGTAATGAATTCTGTATTTGTTAAAAAACTTTGAAGATCTGTGAGGGTAAAACGGTCACTCAAATCTCTATCATGTTAGCATGCTATTTATCATAGTTTACATTATTCATTGTTGAATTATGCAGTCCAGTTAAAAAGAATGAGCATCATTTACTAAAGACTCATATGTTGGTATCCAATAAATCCTCATTAATCATGATTTGACTAACTTGACTATTTCAGAAAAGAAGTAGGCATATGTTTTGTCTTTGCACAATATTAAAAATAGATTAGTAAGCATTTTAATAGTGTAAATAAAATTGGGAATATATTTTAAAATATTCTAAAATAACATATTTCTTAGAAAATACAGCTGACTATTAAAGCCCTAGAAAATTATAATCTATGAGCCCTGTCACAGCTTTTATAATAGTGCTTAAGTTGTGCTGTTAGTATGTGGAACCCATTTCTAAGTACAGTAAAACTCCCATTCAGATTTTGTTACTGTAATTTTGAGGTAGAGAACCTATTGTATTGTATTCAAATAATTTAATTCAAGCTTTACTTTTGAATATTTGTGGCTTATGATATCAAGTAAATAATTTACCTCTTCAGAATCTAATTGCTTCTCTTAAATGAGAAAACACCATTGCGCATCCTCACAGAGTTACTTGAGAGAGATGAATAGCGTGAGTTTGAAAGCCACCTTAAAAGTTGTAAATCAACAAAACTCTAAAAACTCATTGTTATGTACTATATTACTTTTATTATAAATTCAGAAGATGATTTTGTCTCCAATTTTTGAATTCTGTATGGCAAGAAGCACAATGGCTTGTGCTAGCTTGTCTATAAAATCATAATTGGTATGAAACAGCTTTGATAATTGCCTTGGCTGCAATATTTTGAATAAATCTCAGATTCACTTAAATATTTGAATGAGTGGTTATTCATGAATAAATACCACTTATAATCTTGGAAAAATAATAAGACTCCTCATTTATGATCTCAAAACCTTTCCATTCTATAAATTAAACACATCAATTATATTTAACAGTAAATTCTGATAGTCCACATTTACTCTTATATTATAGCATAAATTTTCCATTGACAGGTTTTAAATTTGTGATGCTATTTTCTACATAAGCAAAAAGAAAATCCTGCATGAAGCAAACTCAAACTATATCCTTATAAGAAGTTTTATAGGCAAGTAACACAAGAGTGAATACTTACTAATTGTCATTAAATGTTTTAAGTTCAGAAAACCAACTCACTGCTGCTGAAGACTAATATTGAAAAAATTTAAAGCATTATATATCTTGTCCTTATATATTAAGGCACTATTGTTTCTCACTCTAGGTAGTTACACAAGAAGCATCATTGTTTTGAGGGAGAATAATCTCAGAATAACAGAACATAGCCACAGACCTAACAATCTTGCCTTTCTTATTTTAAAGGCTACAATGTAGGTATGTATAAGATAACAAAGTTAGGGGGGGAGGAATACATGATTGTGCAAAAACAGTTCTTCCCTAGAACCCTCCCTAGACTCCAGAAAGATCTTCAGAGCTGAGGAAAACAGTTTAGTAATCAAGATGCTGATAATGGGTTTCTGACCCCTTCCTATTTCACTTTAGGTGATTCTAAACTAATGGGGACAAAATAGAAACACCTAATAACTTTAGGGATCTGCAATTAGGTAAAACCTGTATGCTTACTAGTAACTCTATTACCGTATTTGCCAGCGTATAAGACGATTTTTTGGCCCTGAAAAATATGCCTCCAAGTGGGGGGTAGTCTTATACGGCGAGTATATAACAAACTCTGTATTTTGAGTGGAAATGTTAGGGGGTCGTCTTATAAGCCCAGTCTCTTATACGCCGGCAAATATGGTACATATAGTCCCTGATAGGGTAGATTAATATCTCTATCAAACCATCTCCAAATCTCAGTTGTGTAACAAGTTAAAATCTAACTTCTTGCTCATGTCACAGCTCACTCAGATGATTGGCATGCAACTTTGCAGGCTCATACTATCTAGAATATTTGTCCTTTATAGAACTTCAGAGTCAATATGGTAGTCATTAAATTTAAATGGATTAAAATGAAAAATTCAGCTCCTCAGCTGCAGTGCTCAATGGTTATATTTTGTTATGAACTACTAGTGGCCTGGTACATGAAATTTGTGCATGGACTGGATGAGTAGGTTCCCTCAGCCAAGCCTGTACCCTCTCTAATTGGGTACCCCTTGACGGACTGCTGGTTCCTAACCAATCACCTGCCTGACTGCCTGATCATCCCTAACTGCCTCTGCCTGCCTGCCGGCTTGATCACTCCTAACTGCCCTCCCCTGCCAGCCTGATCTTGCTCCCAACTGCCCTCCCCCTACAGGCCTGATCTCATCCCCAATTGCCCTCCTATGCCAGCCAATTTGGTTCTGATTGGTCAGTTTCTATGCCAGTCAGCTGACCCAGATTTGGTTCTGATTGGTCAGTTTCTATGGCAGTCAGCCATCAAAAGCTGTGCCTCCAAGGCAGCCATTGGTTCCTCACACTTAACCAGATTTGGTTCTGATTGGTCATTTTCTGTCAGTCTGCATCTCTGGGCCTATCAACTGAGACTGATAAGAAAGTTGGGGCTGATCAGCAGCCCCAGTGAAGGCCAGGAGAAAAATGGAGGTGCAGCTGCTGGCCAGAATGGGAGAGTGAGAGGCAAGTGTTGATCAAGAGCTACCACAGAGGCAATGGGTCAGTCCCTGCTTCTCTCTTTAGGCTTCTTTCTGGCCTTGATTCTCAGTCCCCTCAGCATTCAGTGCTGGGGAACCAAGTCTGCAGTGGAAGCAGTCAGTGCTGGGTTGCCATGGCAACTGCAGACTGACTTCCAGTTGGTCAAGCCTCAGTTGTTTCATTACAATCCAAGGTTTTTATATATTAAGATTAGGGAATGCAGATAGAGAATACTTTCATCATCACAAAAATTCTACTGGACATCCTAGTCTAGAACCTCTGGGTTTTTCTCTGGACCTCTGCTTCAAGCTTCATGGAGGATTGTTGGGGAGATTTTTGTATGTGTGTGTGTGAGCCAGACTGAGGTCTAGCAATTGCTTTGTTCCACTTTCCATTGGCCAGAAAGACTAAATGCAAGGGAAACAGGTAAATGAGGTTGAGCTGTGTATTAAAGAGCCAAAGGAAAATGGGTGGTGAATAGTCAGCTAGGTTCTGCTCAATCTTCCTCTAAATCTTTTTTTTCCTAAGAATTTGCTGAGTACTTATTGTATCCCAGTTTCTAAGCATCTGAAGTGCATTATAAAATGCTCACGAGATATTGGAGCAGATTAGATTATTGTTCAGATAATTGTCATTGCCTCTCTGCTTACCACTGATGGGGAAATTTCCTTCCACATCTCCTTGAAGTTGGGCTTGGCATATGATTTGGTTTGGCCAATCAAGTAGAGCTAAGGTTCTATTGTTATTGTTTAGAATTTTGGTCTTAAGAAGAAGCACATCCTACTGCTTAACACTCTGAAAACTTCAGAACTCCACTATAAGAAATACTTGTAGCCAGCCCTGGCCACAGTATGAGACACACGGAACTGACCTGTATTTAATCCACAAATGGACTTCTTTGTCCAACCTGTAAACCCATAGAACTATCATGAGAAACTAATGCCTATGTGATTTTGTATTTTTATTTATTTACTTATGTTTGCTGTGAAGCAAAAGCTAATACACTTTTTTGAAGCAGAAACTATTGTGAAGACACTGAGATCCAGGATGGTTAAGTGTCCTATGTCACATGGCTACTGAATAATAGATCTGGGATTCAAACTCAGGCTCTCTTATTTCAATATACGCATCTTTAATCATTTTGCTATGTTTACCTACAAATAGTATTACTTTCAGATATAAGGAAACATAATTTAGAAAATACCAGGGCTTTATAATCTTCTATTATATATTTCTGCTATTAATAGTTTAATCTTCTCATCTACTTTTTAAGCTCTCTGTATCTGTAACTGTAGTGTGTATTATGTGCCTGTATACATACATGCATGTAACAATGGAAAAAAAAACTTTGATGTTTTCTAAACAACATAATTTATTCAGGTAGAATTGTTAGACTATGATTTCCAATAATTTTCTCTCTTTGAAAAGTAATCTTAATGGATAACATTGTGGCAAAGCTGAATGAATACACTGCATGAAATCAGGCAAATATTTCTCCACGTCAGGTTTGAACAGTGATCTGAAAGAAGTGGCACCTTTTGGTGAGAACTCAGGAGAGATGCTTTTAAGAATGCTCTTTTTTTTTTTTTTCATTTGAACAAAGGGGCATTGCTGTTACTTAAGCAGCACATGGCTGTGAATGGATAGAGGAGCTCTTGCCGAGCTACTGAGAGTACTTGTGGACACTGAAAATATAAAAATAAATAAATGAGCAAGATGGAAGGAAATCTTGTGGTTGAGAAAGTATCAGTGTAGATGTGGAGTATTAGTGTATGTGAGAAGTCTTGGCTGTTGAAGTAGGTGCACAGTTAGGATATGCAGAGCATGTTCAAAGTATATAAAAACGGGTATTATAAACACTGAAGTTATTATATTTCCCTTTGTATGATTTTTTCTTTTCAGATACTGTCGTTTTTGTGGGTTAATATTATATGACTCTTTATAGACATTATATCCAGTAAAAATTTAATGAAATTAAAATTGAATATTCTCCTAGTGTGACTACAACCTTATAATTAAAACCATGGTCCATGAGCTAGCAGCATTGGCTTCTCCCAGGAAATTACTGGAAATGTGTAATTACTGGCCCTGTCCAAAACCAACTGAAACAGAATGTTTATTTTTACAAAGTTCCCAGGCTTGATAAGATATAATAACAGATAAAATTAAAAGTTGTTGTCTGAGGTCACCAAATTTCAATCCTCTTATTAGCCAGCTTTATATTTTCTTTACCTAGTTGTAAGGACATGGGTTAGTTACTGAGGTCAAGTAGAAAATATCATGAGAGGAAGAGCAAAAAATATTAACTGTTTTATGATGTAAGAGATACCTGACTACTAGTTAATATCCAGAGCAGTGTGAAGAGAGGTTTTTCTTTTAATGGTAATAACAGAGAAGAAGATATAGCAATTCCATTATTGTTTTTCAGTTTACTATCCTAGCCTCAAGTTAGCGTACTTTTTTTTTCTTAAATAGTGTTAAGTACATAACTAAGGGAAATATTATAGATTTATTTTTATTGACTAAACCCTGTAGACAAAGAATTATTAACAAATAAAATGAATAGCTTTGGAAATTAGAACAAAATTAGCATTACTATCAATAATGTGGTCTTTCCTTTCTGTTGATTTTAGGAAGATTTGAGCTATAATATATTTATAAGAATGTGACTTAGTTCTGTCATTTAATGCCTCAGTTTCATATCTTAAACTAAGCCAAAAACATGTATTTGTTCAAATAATGTCCAATTTAAGAATGATGTAAATTTATGGAAATTATGATAGAGTTTATGTTTGTTAAAATATGTTTTAATATATTTTTATTGAACCTTTACAGAAAGGAAGGGGAGGGATAGAGTGTTAGAAACATCAATAAGAGAGAAGCATTGATCAGCTGCCTTCTGCAGCCCCCTTGGGGATGTGCCTGCAACCAAGGTACATGCCCTTGACTGGAATCAAACCTAGACTCTTCAGTCCCTAGGCCGACCCTCTATCCAGTGAGCCGAACTGATTATGGCACAGATAAAATATTAAATGTTAAAGAGATTGAAATGAGATCCTTGAAAAAACGATTTGTGTGTGTGAGGATTTTCATAGACCAGGTGTCATGTCCCTGCTGAAATGGATTTTAATTTATTTTTTTTAATTCACCAAAGTTGAATCAAAGGATCATCTGTCAATTAATAACTTTCTAATTTACGCTGTTGTCTTCTTTCTCATATCTTGATGGGACAATAAAGGAACACAAATCTTGATATTGTAAAATGTGTTTGTTGCACAAAACTCTATTTAGATTTAATGTCTAGGCTCAATGTGGTTCTTCAGTTTAAAATTCAGCATCTGTTTTGCATGAGTGTATAGCTCACTTTATGCAAGCGCTAATAGGTAAGTGCCATAGCACTAATCCAGGAGTGGTTTTACTGCATGGGAGAAATGTGCTAGCAAGAGAAACACTAGGGGCAGAGAGATTAACTTTCTTTCTTTTGTATTTCTTAGTCATGGGAAAATGTGTTAAGGAAGAGGATTTCAAAAGCCTTTGAACAAGAAAAGAGAGGAAGAATTATGTGACTGAGCAACAAAAGTGGTAAGCACAGTTTCCTGAATGCTGTGATTGCAACATTTTGGTGAGTGGAGGGAAATCTGAGAATCCGTGAATTCGCACAGGGTGTTTAAGTCGTTTCCTTTGTCCCGAATAAATATAGAATGGAAATTAAAAAATCTAACCAGGTATTAGGCATAACTCACTCTCGTCCATTATTCTCTGAAAGTATAGAGGACCTTTTATATTTTTGTCAGCTCCTTCAATCTTCTAAATTGAAGGAGCTGACAAAACTTTTTCTATTACATGTTGATTTTTATATAAAAAGAAGAAAAGATATTCAAGCTATCATGAAATATCAACTTATAGTTTTGACAGTCCTTGGGGTGGGATATTTGGGAACAAAAAGACATTTTTTTATTCAGTAAGATTATATTCTAGAGTGGCCATTGTGGGTCATTTTGGGCAAGTCACTTAAAACTTAACTAATTTTGTTTTAAATTTAATAATAGTCAATTTTTCCACTCTTAAAAGCAGAGATGCTACAGCTTGTATAAAAGTTCTTGCCTTATTAGCAAATGCTAATTATGATTAATGGAATTCAAATTAGTTTTTTTATTTCTTAAAGACCTGTACTGTATTTGCAGAGAATTTTAAAGAAATTGAATTAATTTAAGTTTGTTTTAATTATAATTTGTTTTCATAACAGCCAACTGACAGGTGATACTTGCACTTGCTTGAATTATGTCCATGGGTAAAGTTTGCATGTTTGTAGCTATATAAATTATTTTAGCTCAGTGAAAATAGTTAGGCATAAAGTGAAACATATAAATATTTTTTAAAAGGCTGATGTTTATTTATTAAATAGATTATTATCTATTGCACATTCACTTAACATCTGTGATATCTTACCTAATAATAGAGAAACATATAAATTGACTGTATCTCTGCTAGCCCACAGCTAATCAAAGTGAGTATGCAAATTAACCCAACAAAGATGGCAGTTAATTTGCATATGTACTGAGTCCTGGGAACCTCCTCCACACCCAGATCACTCCCAGCTGGCCATCAGAGGGCTGAGGGGACCCCCTTCCCAAGCCTAAAGCCTGGAGTGGAGGCTTTAGGCTTGGGCAAGGGCTGAGCCTGTTATGCGAGGGAAAGGGAAAAAAAAAAATCAATGGAAATATATTCTCAGGTGAGGATAAAAAGAAATAGAAAGAAAGAAATTTCATATCCTATGAAAGACACATCTTGAAAATGCCTAAAGAAAGTTGTCATTTTTTCATGGTGAAGGGACTGGAGTCTGTGTTGATAAAAACATCTTGGTGGCAACGGTGACTGGCAGTGGCTGTAGCAGTGGTGTGATGGGGCTGGCGCCTTCCTCTGATCAGCCTGGTTGCCTCCTGCAAATGGAGGCCAGACTCCAGCTTAGGTTCGCTCTCAATGGGGAGCAGGCCTAAGCCATCAGTAGGACATCTTTTGAGGGATCCCAGTATGTGAGAGGGGGCAGGCTGAGCTGAGGGACCCTCCTCAGTACTGGGTCCCTAGTCTAATATAAAAATCCAAATTACCTTCAATACTCACATTTCCCAAGAGTTTACATTTTTCTCTAGTGAATTGGATTGTCTTGTGTAACAAATAAAAATATAGGATGCTACTATATTTTCCTATATTTTCTTACCATCCCTTTGCTATCTCAATTATTAAAAGGTACATGTTTGGTTTTTAATGGTAGAACATTAAAAAAAAATAAAAGAGAATTCATTTTTTCAAGTCAACTTATCATAAAGCCACCAAGGAACAGATACAGATAAGCCTCTTCCTACCTTTAAAAATAGAGTCCCTTAATTTGACACATTATGGATGCTTTTAGATTTTGTTCTAGTTGAAATCATTGGGAGAAATGGAGAGAAGGTTAGCCATCAAGGCCGAGTTTCATGAGGGTATATTATCACATGCTTAGGCCAGTAATCTGAAAGGTTTCTTTTTTGTTATTTAACTTTTCTGAAAGTAGTGTTTCATACAAAGAAAAAAATGAAATCTTAGGTTATATGAGTTATGGAGGAGATATGGTTAAAGATTTGTATAAATCTTTTAATTTCCTTGATGTTCAAATGGTATTTCTGGGGACTCTAGGTATTTTTGTCCATCAACATTGAATGGTTAACCATTTTCTGTACTAAACTGCACAGTACTTAGGAAGACATGATTTCTATCCTGGGAGCCCACTTAATTTCTAATTATAATAGTGCATACCAAAAATCTCAGTTCTGCCATTTATAGCTTATGATATTGGGTGAGCTTTGATTTTCTTACCTGTTAGAATGCACTAAGATTTTTTAAAATTAAGGTATTATATGTGTACATATCTTACCATTGCCACCCCCCCACCCCTCTCCCATACATGCTTCACCCCCCAGAGTTTTGCATCCATTGGTTATGCTTATATGCATGCACACAAGTCTTTCTTAACTAAACAAAGTTATCATTTCTTACTTAATTGTGGTCTCAACATGACTGAGTTTTGAGATGAATTGTATCAACATATCAAGTTTCTTATTTTTGAATTTTTTTCTTGTGATTTCATATCCTAGTTTCATCTACCCACTTCAAGGTTTAACTTTGATCAGATGTTTAGATATAGAATTGCTAAAAATATGAGATTTACTTTTTCCGTAGAGTAAAAATTTGGCACATAATTTACTAGCTCTAAGTCCTTCTAAAACCCCCATCCTTCTCAATTTTTTTTTCACTTCTTCTCTTCCATTTCATATACTCCCAAGTAAGGGATTGCCAATACATCAGTCATTTTTATTATATTTGCCAAATGGCTTATTTAAATACACATGTTTATAAGTTTTCCCTGACCAATAGGAAGGTAACTGAAATGGAGCTCTTGCTGTTAAGAGTTTACTCTTTTATTTATTAGGTCTTTCTTTTGAAAATATTTTAATCCTTGAATACATTTCAAAAGAATATTACATACGAGATATGAAAAAGAATAACTGGATAGGCATGTAATGTATAAATACATTACCTACAGACCTGATACAGCATAATTCTATATAACACTTTTACTGTAGATGTATATGCCATTGATTAGTAATCTAGACATAAATATTTTTAGAATAGAAGGCAAATAGAAGATTGTTCTTGACATTTTTAGTTATAAAATTGTTTCATTATTTTAACCAGATGATGTTTTTCCTAAGAACATCCCTTTTCAGTCTCAAATGGCTACTAACAAAAACCTTATTATGTCTTAGAAAATTGTTTAAGTCTCTCTCCCTAAAGTTTGATTGTGGTACCTGCAGTGAACATCAGGAATGTATTTATTTTTGAAGACAGGAAATTGATCATTGGTCCATGTTGTGATTGACTGCAGTGTCCTTACTCCCTGGATCGGCTAGACACACTCCTCCATTCAAGTTGACGCAAGGTTTCAAGAACTCATTTCTGAGCAGCATTCATCATTCCCTGGAAGAAGGAATGGATACTGTTTAAGGATAAAAATAATGAAATCATTACAAAATCTGGATTACTTTAATGAATGAAAACTCAAAATTCTCTGGAAGAGAGAACTTAATCTTTGTTTGTTTCTAAGTTTCTATGACATTTAGGAAATATCAGAATCACAACCACTTCCTGGTGATAATGACCCTCTTCATGAATGTTTTCCCCTGCCTTCTGAGAAGGCATAGATGACCAAGGGTTTTATTATCAATTTAGTTTCATGACATATAACAGGGATGAAGTTAAAGAATCAAATTTTTCTTCCACATGTTCTTTTTTCAGGTCTTCACCATTTATCAGAATTTCTTTCACTTGAGGCAAAAAAATAAATAATTACAGTTGTCCCACAGTAGCTGCAGAGGATTGGTTCCAGGACCCCCTGCTGATACGGTGCTTAGGATGCATAAGTCCATGTACTTTAAATTATCTCTAGATTGTGTACAATGTCCAATGCAATGTAAATGCTATGTAAATAGATGCTATACTGTATCGTTTATGGACTAATGGCAAGAAAAAAGTCTTTGTATGTTCAGTATAGACTCAATAATAGTAAGCCTAACTACATAGTGAATGTCAGCAATAACACAACATTTAAGAAGAAAAGGACTTTTGACTCTTTTGCCAAAATGACTTATTGGAAAGGATACATTTTCTGCAAGATACAGAACCTACAGATACATCTGACCGGTTGTATATGGATGTTTCTTTAGGGAAAAGGGTAATCTGTGACCATTTTCATCTATTTGTGAATGCAAAATTTAACAGAATGCTGAAATTATAATCTTGAAATTCTGCCAAAATTCTACTCTAGAGTAAAATATTTGGAATCTTGGTTACCCACATTGGCTGCCTTTATTTTCATACTCATTCTACAATTACTTTTCTGTCCACTTTGTATTTCTTGAATTGACATATTTAAAGACACTATTTTACCTAGAGTTAAATATTTCTTAGTATCTAGCTGGCTACTGAGAAAGCCTGTCTCTTAAGATAAGCATTTTTTAAATACAGCAGTTTTCAAAAATTTACTACTGCATGGCCTTTGGGATATTCACATTACTGGAAAATGATTCTTGAATGCTATTGAGGTTTTATCAGTTTCTTTCTGACAAGAAATAGCTTGGATTGGCTATGAATGGAAAGGGCCAATAACCTAGATAAACATCAGATAATATGTGAATTCTTAAGACACTTTTGAGATATGATAAAACATGTCAAGTTGTGAAGAGAACCTATCTCAGTAACCTTCGAACTGCAGAGTATTAGTTTTGAAAGATAAATCTTAATAGATGTTGAATCAATTTATGCCATTCCCACACATAATGAGACAGCAAGGTGCTTCTCTCTATTCTATTTATATTCCCTGAAGGTTAACTTTCAAAATGTATGTGTACTTTGCATTTGGAGAGCTGTCAAATGATTTTTAAGACTAGGAAACATATTAGATTTTCAGATTGAATGCCCTATTCCACAGAGAATTTACATTTAAGCATAAAAGATAGGTTTTACATATAGAAGTAAGTGGAATTTAAAAATTTTATTTCATATTTTTGAAAGATAAACACAGAGTTTGCATTAGTTCATTCATAGTTAGAAAATAATTCTTTAATGTTTTAAGTATATTTTAACACAGCCCAAGTTACATTGGGTGTATAATTTAAAATACATGGTTTAAAAGTTATGAAAAATATTCAAGAGCCATACTTTCATGGAAATCCTTGAATTAGTTTGTATGTTTTATGCATGAACACTTGCAGTGGCATGCCAAAATGACTTATTGGAAAGGATGCATTTTCTGTAAGCACCTAAGCAATTGGGTGAGCTATGCTTTTGGTGTAGCAGTAGCTTAAGTAGATATGAGAAGGTTAGATATTTTGGGAAGTAGGGTCATTAGCATAATGTGAGTTCTTCTGAGGCAAGGGGAATGTAGGTGATCTGAACGTAATCAAGGTCACAAAGCAGCAGCCTATGTTCCTGTCCGCTAACGTTCTTTTCGATTTAGGCTACCTTAATGGAAAGATTTTTTTTCTAAGTATTTTCCCTATGTATTTGTAACTATGTTAAGCCCACTACAAGATTATGTAAGGAAAGTGTTCATTATGCCAACAAATATGCCTTTGTTGAGGCTATTCTGTGAATGTTTGCGATTTCACACATAGGCAATTAAGATGGCAAATAAGCCTGTCTGGAGATAAGGCAAATTCCCTGTCACAGTATGAAGTCAATCTTCTTAGTTCATAAAATTTTCCTTCTAAGCAAATATCTTTAATGAGAGTGAATTAGATATGTTGTCTTTTTTTGAGAGAGAGGCAGTAACAAGAGAAGATGGCAACAGTATGATTTGTGAAATTTTCTTTCCAGAGCTTTTATAGTTAACTAGGGGCCCGATGCATGAAATTTGTGCAGGAGTAGGCCTTCCTTCCTTTGGCTGCTGGTCCTTGCTTTCCTATAGCACCTGGGACCCAGGCTTCCCTCGCAGCCCTGGCTTCGTCCATTTTACGCTTTTATTATTACAGATAAGTAAACCTCATTTTAACTCACTCATAAAAAACATGACAATATAAAATTGATGAATGCTAAAACTCAGAAAATTTGTAGTGTTTTCCAGCAGTTATTTTGGGCTTTTTATGAAGGAGGCAAAACAATGATCAGTCAATCAAATCAGAATGGCATTCATTTACAAGACTTGAGAAGACTAAAGATAGGTTTAATTCATTTATAAAACTGATCCTGAGAAATGATATAGACTTGTCTATTCATTTTTATTACTTGTCTTCTAGGTCAGACATGGTTTTATGTATAAGTCCAAAGTTGCAAATTGCCATTTAAATAATTACTAATATAAAATTATAAGAAAGAACAAAGAATCCTAGCCTTGTACTTCTGCCCCCTTCTCATTGTCATGAGAAAAATATAATTTATGCCATTAATTACCTTTAGATAATACTGCATGATTCAATTCCAGGCTCATATGAAAATTAATGATCAACATAGATATTATACTTGAGGGGTAAAGATTTCAGATGTCTCCTGAAGCTTCTCTCATGTTTTCAAATATTTACTTTAGAGAAAACTCAGATGTAGGCCAATCTTTAAATATATATATTTACCTACAAGATCTAATTAGTAATTCACATAATTTTATTTCTGAGTCCATATGAATTATTTTAACCTTTACTCATAAATCCCCTTTCCTAATAATTTCCATTGCTCTGTTCTGGACACATTTCAAGGTTTCCACAACTCTGTTAGTAGTGGAGGCACAAGCAACCAATAGTGGTGATCTTTTTATGAGCAAAGCTGAATGGAATCTCACTTGTTTTTCCTTCTGCTGCAACAACTCTGTGGGCTGTCAAGGAGAAAATAAATATTTGTTACTTTTGGTAATGAAAAAAGTATGTGTGACTCAGCAACACATGGGGAGCAGATGTGTTGAGTAAGAGCCCACTCCTGTGCATCAGACCTGTCACTGACTGAGGATATAAATAGAGAAAAAATTAGGGGAGAATAAGCTGTATCCGTGATTCTGCTCAATTGCATTGAAACTGGAAATTCTGAAGTTTGGGTTTGGGATTTAACAATGAAACTGTTCTGCTTAGATGGCTGGTCAACACATATTTCCCATGCAGCTAGCTGGAAAACAACCGTTCAACCACCACACATAAAGGCAGTCTAATGAGGGTTCTTCAGAGGTGGTGTATATATATATTGTTTTAGAAATTGCTTAGATTTGCCTGATTATGTTGACCATCTCTTGACTTTTCTATTCCAGCAGGTGAGAGCTGAAATTTTACCTTTCCCATCCTGGACAAATTGGGCTTGCTGTGGCACTATTCATAGGCAAGGGTACTGAGCTTCCAATTGGCAAAGTAACTGCTTACAAAAGGCTTTTCTACTGGGTAGAAATCTGCCCTTTAAAATTGGCAACATATTTTCCCAAATACAATAGTTTAGTTTGAGGCGAAAAAAAAGCTATATTTGGATTAATGACTCTAAGAATTAAAATGGGCCAGTTTACTAAAAGGCCATATATATATATAGCAAATGTTGGTTTCTTATAAATAATGCACTTGTGATTTTGCAATATGACTTTTTAAAGCTCATGTTAATACTTTGATACTTAATTTAGAGGATTTTTCCCTTAGCACTTATAAAATTCAATGGAACTATCTGTTCCTATCACTTATAACTTGCTGGCTAAACCCTCTCTAAATACAAGAACTGACTGAAAAGAAGGCAGGACAATTTGAGAGGTTCTGTGACAGAAGCCTTCTATATTATCATCTAGAAGCTAGCATTACTCATCATTATATCTGATAAAATACTACTAAATTTCTTAGAACATAATATATGCTAATTTATATTTGTCTAACAACATTAACAATTCTTTCATAGCTAGTTACTATTACAATAAAAATGTGAAGTTTTATCCTAAAACTTAATTCAGGAGTGTTTTGTTTCCCAATCTATCTCGTGGTCACTTTTGAGGAAGATTCCTTTATCTATAATTATAATCTACCAGGAAAAAAATTGAGAAACTTGAATACTAAAAAGGAGATTTTCCTGTTTTTTTAAGCAGATTGCAATTTTTTCTTTTATTAATAAATTACAGTTTTTATGATGTAAAGACTTAAGTGTTAGACTTGAAACCATAAAAATCCTAGAAGACCTCCTAGGTAGTAATATCTCAGACATTTCTCATAGCAATATATTTTCTCATATATCTCATCAGGCAAGGGAAACAAAAGAAAAAGTAAACAAATGGGGCTATATCAAACTAAAAAGTTTTTGTACATGACCGGAAACCATTAATAAAATGAAAAGACAACTCACTCAATGGGAGAACATGTCCATTTTTAAAAAATATATATTTTATTGATATTCCACAGAGAGGAAGGGAGAGAGATAGAGAGCTAGAAACGTCGATGATAGAGAAACATTGACCAGCTGCCTCCCGCACACCCCCAACCGGGAATGCACCCGCAACCAATGCACACGCCCCTGACTGGAATCGAACCCGGGACCCCTCAGTCCGCAGACCAACGCTCTACCACTGAGCCAAACCGGCCCCGGTGAGAACATGTTCATTAATGATACATCTGATAAGGGATTAATATCCAAAATTTATAAAGAACTTACACATCTCAACACCAAAAAAACAAACACTCCAATTTAAAAATGAGCAAAGGACCTGGCTAGAGAGATTGAGAAAAAAATTTAGAAAGAACCCATAAGAGGACTGGGACAACACTGTGGTGATTGTCAGGGGGAGGGAGGGAATCAATCCGTGGAGGAGGTAGCCTGGGAAGGATAAATGGTAATGGATGGAGACTTTGCTTGGATAGTGAGTACACAACACAGTGCACAGATGATGTGTTGTAGAATTGTGCACCTGAGATCTGTATAATTTAGTTAACCAGTATCACCCCAATAAAATAAAAAATAAAATAAAATTTAAAAATAAGCCTTGGCCTTGATATCATACAGCATGTGTTCCTTTATTTCAAAGTTAAGAATAGAAACTATTCTTAGAAACATAGCTAAATTAAATAATCATGGTGACTACACATTCACGTATAGCTGAGGCATTGCTTTGATATCAGTAATGCAATAAAAATTGATAAAAAATCTTCTATATTGTGCCATTTAGAAAATGTTGACTAACTCTCATATTATTTAGGTAGCAGATCCAGTTACAGAGCAGAATGGATTAGAGGGCATTGGCATTCTTTCCATTGGCTCTCTCCTTCTTACTTTTTCTTTTTCACTTGGTTGTCAAGACTGCGTATTCACTGAAAATCACTGACACTTTGACCTCTTGTTTGAGAATGCCTTACTCATAGACATGGAAGGACCAGGTAATTTGCAGAATGATCTAATTAAATTGCATTGCAAGGATTCCAGCAGCCAAACTTTGTCAACTGTAGGTACCTGGGTTACTATCCTAGGAGGAGGAGGTTTTGCCTCTCGGCCAGTGGATAATAGGCATTTGATAAGCTCCTTAGATTAATACTATAGAGTTAACATCAATAAATCTTTGGGTAAACTATAGTCAAGAATATATATTTTTTCTTTCCCCCCCCTAAATAAATCAAAACAAAATACTCTTTAGAAAATTGAGTTTTTTCCCATATGTTTTACTGATTATAAACCCACAATTTTTCAGTCCCTTTCTTGAGTAACTTTCAATATCTTACGTCATTCTTCTTTCTTAATTTATTTTACCAACCAAAGTCTTCCAAATGAATATTTCTTACCATCATTTCATATACCATTCTACTGCTCTTTCTTACAAAACTCCTATTTCCTTACTACATAAAAAAATTATGGGCTTCTCATTGTATAATACTGTGTAACACAAAATAACTATCCATGCACACATTAAGTACAGTGTGCATGCAGTCTACCATAATTACTGCTTATTGGCACAAAATGCCTGATATAAATCATGTTTCTTTTACAATTTTAATGATTGTTTTATTTTTCTCTTAAGAACAGATGCCCTTGTTTTCTCATTGCTTCATTTTTAATTTACTTTTATTTTAAGGGGGTTGTCTATTGCTGAATCTTCCTGGCACATACGCATGTGCTATCTTAAACCCTGATATTCTGTGGTGTATAATGTATATCATCATCAGTTTGCCATTTGTCATCTGTCTTGTCCCAAACCAAGTCTAGCTCATGTTAAAAATTCTATAACTGCCATCACCTTGGAAATGTCATGACATTAATGGATCAATAAAATCCTTTCCCAGAGATGATGAGAAATATATAAAAAGAGCTTACTAAATTCAAAGGATTTCTTTTAAAGGTTCAGTGGATGAGTAAGAGATTTGTGTGAGAGTTATTTCAGGAGGGTTGTTGGATAATGGTAGGATGAAACTGACAGGTATGTTATAGTAGTGGGGTTGGGGGTGGGGGAAGAGAGAGTTCAATTTGAAATATCTAAAATATCCCTGCATTAAAGAGACTGTTTGCATTAGAGGAATTTAAATAAAAGGATGAAGAAATCGGGACTGTGACTTGCAGAGGCTCCTGAGTGGCCATCACATCTCTGCAGTTTACTAGATCATACCAAGATGTAATGAGGTGCTTTGTATGCACTGTGCGTGAGAGAGAAAATCAGCTCACCAAATTACTTTTTTTGGGTGATGACTTCAGACAGGGTGCAATTTGGTGAATTTGAGGGAACATAAGGATGCTGTAAGGAGTAGGATGTGTCCAGGGAGTCTAATAGAAAACAAACAAAAAATGTATTTTGATGTTCGTCCTCAGTGTCACTCTAGAGCAAATAAGCAAAGGGAAGAGTTATATGATAAAGGTTGTGACATCCAGAGGATAAGCAAAGTAATTTTACAGTTATAGTTAGAAATTCATTAAAATCTGATGCCTAAAAGGTAGCCTAACTGAGGAAGGGAAGCATAATGCCAAGGTCCTTTTAAAGAGCTTAAAGATTGCAAAACAAATCAAAGGTTCTAGCAGCTTCTCAGACATTGGCAGGCTAGGGAATTCACAGAGCAATAAGGTGAGCACGCGGTTTCTTTCATTTCCTTTTCTTGAACAAATACAAACTTGAACAAAAAGAGTACATGTGTGTAGCAAAAATGCTGCCTGTGCATGATGAGACCTTTACAATTTACCTATATTTTGAAATCAAATTTAGATGTTTTGGTTTATTCTTTCTGTGGGTTTCAATAGGAACAGTTCAGATATTTATGCTTTCTCAAAGAAATAAGAAAGAGTCAAGGTCAACCGAAAGCATAAGACATTTCTAAAATTCAACAGATTTTCTCTTGAGGTGAAGTTAATATGCTATAATTATAAAATTAATATTCTGTAGTTGTGTCCTAAAATTACAAAATACATGCTCCCCTCATAATATATCGTTGATCAATCATGCATTATAAATTAATTTATAGATGATGGAAGTTGTTAATTAATGATTGGATTGAAATTAACTTTTAGATTTTACAAGATAACATAAACATAGATAGAAATTTTGCTTTTTTTATGAACCAGTAAGAAGAAGTATTTTAATTTCAAAATAATCTAAAATTTTTAAGTTTTGAAATTTTAGGAGTAATTATCTTACTTCTTCATTAAAAATAAAACTGTAAGAAATTTTAACATTCTTACTCCTATTTGAATCAGTAATATACTATCAAATAAAAGAGAAACATGCAAATTGTTTCTCTGCCATTCCCACAAGCCATGTCCACTAACCAATCAAGATGAGTATGCAAATTAACCCAACCAAGATGAAGGTTAATTTGCATATGCAGGCACGGAGTGAAGACGGAAGACAGTGTAGAAGGAAGCCAAGCACTGCAGAAGGGAGCAAAGTTGTGGAGAAGCAAGCAAGCAGGGCAGGGGAGAAGGGAGGGAAGCAGGTGGGGTGGGGGAGAAAGGAGGAAAACAGGAGGGGTGGAGGAGAAGGGAGGGAAGTAAGTCGGGCAGCAGAGACCACAATAGGAAGCCCTATTGCAGGAATCTTCCTGTAAAGGGCCTCTAGTATATTATAAATCAAAATATGTTTGCAATATTATGAAAGGTAGAAGTGGTTTGGTAGGTACTATAGTGTATTTTGCTTCTTAACTTGACTAATCTGGTGACTACATTTCCAGAATTTCCTTCTGCATATGGGTCCAGTTCAGAGTTGGTAAAAACGTGAATCTGTGCAAAATTGATAAAGGAAATGTGAAATAGTAGCCATTCCTCTCTGAAGACTATTGCAGACAGAGACAAAGGTGCTCTGAAGGTTGTAGTTTGTCTTTTTTCCTCTGTTAGGTATTCTTCTCTTCCCAACTGCTGTCCAAAAGTGGGCTCAGTGTACCACTAACTGTATATCAGTAGACCCACTGAGGCGGTAGTTATACAAAATACACAATTTCCCATAGATCCTGCCATAAGCTCCCCACTTGGTGAGCTCACTCTTAAGCTTGGTGACTCTACTCTTTCTTAAGCTTAATTTAATAGGTTGGTAAATTGATGACTCTTTCTCTGTTCCTCCCTGTCTCATAAATAGCCTTTATTTCCCCAGCTCCTCCAACAATTGAGCATGATATAATTACCATAATGTAAGTAAGTTCATTGGTGACTCTCCTTCTCTGACTAATACAGGAAGTTATACCATTGTTCCAGGATGCAAGTAACAATTGTAGATTGCTTTATTGCTCCCAATTATTTACCCCTTCCTGAATTCAAACCCCTTCTTGTGTGTCTTTGTAATTACTCCCACTAGAGAAAGAGCATATCCTTTACTTCATTGGCTAGTTGCATTGTCAAGTGAAATGTGGAGACCATGAAGTGTGCAGTTCCAATCTTACTAGTAGGTGTGAAGAAGCCATGTGTTTCATTCACTCCTACAGTCAATGCCATAAATAAGAGACACTCTGAAAATGTTCTCTGGTCCTGACGAGTCACTCCAGGTGGCCTGCAGACCCACATCTTGAAGCAGAGCAACAACTGAGTCATAAATCTCTGATAATGATAAATGAAGCTGAGCTTTCAGGATTGTTTGTTATGCTGCAATAGCTAAGAGATGCAACAATGAGGGATATAGCTACTAAATTCATTAATTATACTTCACAGATTTAAGACATTAATCATGTAGCAGATTGTATTTTTCAAAAAGGGCTGTGGCAGTATTTCTGATCCTCAAGTCTCTTAGAATCTTGCCTTGCCCTTGCAAGATGTGGAATCTATGTCCCCTTCCTTGTAAATAGGTGGCTATCATATACTAGTAAATAGTATGGGCCTGAAGGGATGCTCATGGCTTTGGTGGGAAGATTAATTAGTCATATTTTTTTCACTTGTAATAATGCAACTTAGCTTATTATAACATTTTCCTATTAACTTATATAGAAATACCATACCACAATATTTTGGAGCATAAACACCCAAATTATTTTCTAAACTCTTTCAGGAAATTAATGCTGTATTTTAAAATATACATAGGATTCAATTTTTTTATATTATTCACACAATAGAAATTTCTCATACTTTCAGACTTTCATAATAAATCTCATACTTTCATGAACTATTAGATAGAAACTTATATGGGAATTACATCAGTAAAAAATATTATTTTTTTCTATGTAACATCTATTCTCCTTTGTTTCTTAGGATTGGCACAGATCTTTTTATCTCATATTGACTTCTTATACTTTTTTTGTTTAACTTTTTAATTCTCATTCATTTTAAAACTCATTTCTTGATCAATATTTTATTATATTAAATATATTATTGGGAAGCACTAATATAGACAACAGTTTCTGCTTTCCAAGGATTTTTCTAGCCAAGAGAACATTAGAATTATACTTACCTCTAATTCAAGACGGAGCTAATAAAGAGCTACAAATTCAGTTCTATAGGGCTTTACTAAACATATACTAAGTATAATTTTTCAGCTACTGTACTTATATTGTGTTCATTACTGACCTAAAAGTGAATCTAATTACAGAGCAGAAAGACTTCATGGATCAGATATCATTAGATTCATTTATAAAAGGTAAAATATAAATATATCTCACTTATATGTGAAATCTAAAAAAAAAAAGGTGTTTTTTTTTGTGTGTAATTTTGAGATGGTCATTTTCAGATTTTTGAATAAGAGAATTATTAAACTGAACAGTATGATGTCTGTCTAATTTGTAGTAATGTGTGCAATAGATTGTGATACCGAATTTTTGGACTGGAACCGGGATTCTTTGTCTGCCGGAATCAAAGAATGAATCCACAGACAGAAAGTGTTATAGCAAAGATGGAGGTTTATTGAAGAGCAAGTACAGACTCCATGTAGGGAGGGGGAAGAGTGGTACTGGGTTCCTTTCCCCACAGCTTATAAAGACTGCAGATCCTGGTGTCCCAATATCCCCTCTGGTTGGTCACTATTCCCCTTTGACATGTGAGGTTCTCCCTCCTCCTTACCTCTGGGCTTTCTTCTTTTCTATCTGAATGAAGGGTTTCTTTCTCTTTATTTTGTAAAGTCATTTCCTGCCTATTTCCGGTTCCCTTATCTTTAGGAGATGTGACTGCACCTGGCATTTGTGTTATGAAAATGTACCTTCTCCCAGTCTGCAGCCCCATGCTTTCTATGGACCCTAATTCTAAAAAACCCCTAAGCCTGCCTACGTGTCCCCCTAAAATTCCTGCTTCAATTGCAATGGGAGAGACTAAGACACAGAAGACAGTGAAAAGGCATAAGTCCAGGTAGTGATTAGAAGAAAGGGCATCATTGTAAGTTCTTACAAGCAGGGAATAACCTTGGCAAGTGTAAGGGGAATATAGTGTTGCAGAAGACCACAGAAAACCAAGGATGCCTCTGAGAAAAAGGAGGGACACTGTTTAATACGCCAGCGGACTCAGGGAACAGCCTTCCAAATCTGAGTGAAGGAACATGCATGGGGTCCTCTCTTATATCTCCCTGTGGTCTTTGTCCCACAGACATGGATTATGCTTCTGGTCCCTTTCATGGGCCTTGCAAGAAGACCCCCAGGTGTTGGGGGATCTCCAGGCCATATCTGGTGGTTTGGCTGGCTCTAGCTTTAATCACCCTCACTCTGGGGCAGTGCACTATTCACAGTAACAGGTTCTGCAAGACCAGTATCTGGGAAGGAGAAAGGGACTTAATTATAGGTTATCAGGAATGTACAATGAGCTTGCTGGCTTGAATGCAGGTCACTAGCCCTGAATATCAGGGTTACTTTAGCCCTTTTAGTCTTCTCAATAGGACGTTATGGGGCAATTTTTATTTGAGTAGTTCTTTGACTGTTGAAGCAAAAAAATATCCAAGAACAATGGGAGATCATGTTAAAAATTTAGCTTAGTTCTGGACAGTGTGTCTCAGTTGGTTGTAGCATCATCATTTTGTGCACTTAAGGGTGGCAGGTTTGATTCTAGATCAGGGCACTTACCCAGGTTGTAGGTTCCATCCCTGGTTGGGACATATATGATGCTTCTCTCTCATATTGATGTTTTTTCCCCCCTCTTTCCCTCTTTCTTCCTCTTTCTCTAAAAAAAAAAAAAAAAAAAAAAAAAAAAGAAGAAGAAGAAAAGGTTAGGCAAGACTGCTAGGAACCTTGAATGGTTTGCTACAAATTTTGAAATTCATTTACTAGAAAGCTAAAATGGAATTATTGAAGGCTTTTCAGTAGGAAAATGACATGATGAATTGATATGCTTGTGTTCATGGAATATGGTTGCTAAAATATCATTAAAATGTGTATTGCCTTCAAAAAGCGCATCCAAAAACAAAAATAATTAATGAAATTGAATTAACAGAGGTTTAAGTGTTGCTGTTGTTTTTAATTATTCCTTCATTAGTGTGGAACTGAACATCATTAAACCTGTTTCTCTTGCATGTATTTCATATGACATGGCATTATGTATCAATCCTCACTTTCAAAATATATTATTGAGAATAATGTGATCAGTACTTGCTTTATTCAATTCTGAATAAACAGGCATTTTATTAGTATGCAGATAATACTTTCTTTTCCAATTTCCATTTATGACTTCATATTTTAATTTCTTTCAAAATACCATTTCATTTTTAACTACTTTATATAATAAAACAGGAATTTGGGGGGTAAAATAGAACAGGTTTAGAAAACATTAGAAATTTTGGAAATTAGGGGGACCATGGAGGAAACACAGCTGCAGAGCAGCAGAAGTATATTTTCATAGAATGGGGGAGCTGGAAAGCTGTAACAGGTACATTTCCATAGAATGAGGGAGGGAGGGACAGCAGGAACAGTGAAAGGTCTATATTTACAAAATAGAGAAGGAAGTCCTTCATCCACAAGAAGAAAGCCCAAAGGGAATAGGAAAACAATAGGGAAGGAGATGGGGTGGGGGGAGAACCTCACATGCCCCATGTGAGACTAATCTTTGAGCTCAGGAGTTACTATAATAACAAGTCTAAGGAAATAGTGACCAATTAGAGGGGATATCAAGACACCAGGACCTGCAGCCTTTATAAGCCACAGGGAAAAAGAAATTCTGTGAGTCCATTCTGTGGGACTCTTTCCCTCCCCAGGTGGGAGTCTGTACTTGTTCTTCAATAAATCTCCACCTTTGCTATACCACCTTCTGTCCATGGATTCATTCTTCAATTCCAGCTGACAAAGAATCTGGGTTCCAGTCCAAAAATTCCGTTTCACTATGATCCTCTTACAACCAGTCTTGCTCACCAAGTTTATGATCTTTAACTGCAGTCTTCCTAGAAACAGATGTGTAGGCATTATTCTGCATGGACAAATTGTGTAGGGGTTAGTTTTGCTTCAAAGTTAATTGGTGTCAACCTGTAATCTGGGTACTTGTTCTGGTAAATTGGATCCTACTACTATGTGGTGTTTTTGTTTTTGTTTTAATAATGAAGTGAGGAATATACAAAATAGTCATCAAAATGCTTAAAATTCTACCTATGCCCAGGAATTCTATCCTCTTATACATATACAATGTATCACGAAGGGCAGACACACAGTCATCATCCTTAACTCTTAATGAATTAATTTTTGTTCTTCTTTATCACATGTGCTTTCCCTGAACTGTGTGAGAGCTACTCATTTCAATGTGATATACTGTGTGTAGGTTTTGCAATATGCATCAAACCCAACTATAGTTAAGTCAGAGCACCTTTATTGGTAATAATTTGCTATCATTAATGAGGGAACATAGACTATTCACCAAAGTCAGTATGGCGTTTGAGTCCTTGTGATGGTACAGGGTATCATTGAGTTTACAACTCTACTAGAACTCCTAAATCCAAACATTATAGGATTATTGATAATTTATGGATGCATTTAATAAATTTTTGGGTAGATATTGACCAGTGTTTTAAAGATACAAAATAGTATATTTTATAGAGCAATGATAAGATGAGATGAATGAAAATATGCTTACGTTTAACCATGAAAATTCTTAAATTATAACTTTTTGTGAACTAGCAGAGATATAATCCTCTTTTATAGAGTTGAATTTTTCTTCTGAGGAGTTGGAGAGTTGGGAGAAAGATGTATAAGCGCTGGTATTATGCATTTCTTATACACCCCCCCCCAACTGAGTAGGATAATTAAATGCAACTCATCTGAAAAGATTTGATTCAAATACCAAAATACTCAAGTCTTCCCCATCAGAAATAACTGCCTTCTCTGAATTCTCAAGGGAATTTTCTGCATAATTTCAATTTGCACCCTTCTCTATTATGTATTTTCTCATTTCCTTTACTACTAAACTTTGCATAAAACAGCTACTCAATACATAACTATCTAATTATTGTTTCATTAGTTGAGACATTGGCAGTATTTATAAGTCGTATATGTCTTTGAAGAGTTTATTTTGCAATTGGTTTGGATGGACTAAATTTTCACCTCAAGAAAATTGAACCAGTGAGACAATGACCATTATAACTTCTTTCACCTCTATTGTCAAATATTTTTCATTTATTTTTAAAGTCATGAATATTTTCCAACAATTACAAAGTATAAATAATAATGGAATTTAAATAACTGTATAGCCATCCATCATGAGCTTTTTAAAACTCAAATCGAACATTCACAACATTTGCATTAGCTAAGATGTTAAATAAGTGCTAAATGTGGAGATGCTGAATCTTTTTCCTCCTTGTAACCTGTTGTTTTTTTGTTTGTTTGTTGTTTTTTTTGGGGTGTGTGTGTGTGTGTGTGTGTGTGTGTTTCTTGTGGTGTCCCTCAGCAAATGTATGCACAGTTTAGATATTAGTCAATGAATCCAGAAGAAATTGAAGTCAGGTTTTGAAATTCACTTTTCAGTGATTCCTTTCTCTCTGGGAATTTGTTCCTAATATTGTAGTCAATTGGACTACAAAGTCCAACCTATGTTTCCTTATCCAAGAGAGATCACTATTTTATATTAAGGCAATATTTTCTCTCATCTGTGTGAATTGGAATATATCCTCAGGAAAAAAAAAATCCAGGGTAAAGGTTGACCTCTTACCATTCCTATATTCTCTCAAGGATCATACCCCCTCCAGATATTGCCCCATTTTATAATTTTGTTGGGAGATGAATTACATTACTATCTAGTCTAAAAAACAAAAACAAAATTCAATATCCGATATCATATATTGTGAAGTTACATTTTCCTGTTGCTTGGTAGTAGCTTATAGGAATTCAATATATTAACTGTTTTTATGAGTTACTAGTTTATGGCAAAAATGCAGAGCTTTCTCATGAGTTCTAATATTTTGCCTTTATATCCTCGTGCATTTTTTATGTAGGCTATTCTCTTATTTTTTTCCCTATAAATAATGGCTGTTCTGTAGTCCATTTCCAATCCTTTCACTTGAAATTTAGTTTTATTTTTTATATAAGTTTTCTAAGGCTTCTCTTTCAATGTTGAAATATATATATAAATTTTTTTCAACTGTTATGGCCCCAAAACTGGAACAACCAGTTGATTAGTCGCTATCATGCGCACTGATCACCAGGGGGCAGATGCTCAATGCAGGAGCTAGGGCCTTGTGGTCAGTGAGAGCACTGCTCAGCCAGAAGCCTGGCTCATGGCTGGAGAGCACAGCTACAGTGGCCTTTCCTGCTGCCACCGCAACAGCGCTACCAAGTGGCTGCACCAGCAGCAGGCGCAGCAGGGCCAGGATGAGCTGGAGAGGCCTGATGCCTGGCCCCAACTCGGGCTCCCCCACAGCCGCCTGCTGCTTAGCACACTGCTGCATTCCTCATACCCCATAAGCCTGCAGTTACAATATCTGGAGAATGGTTGAAACATGGACACTTGGAATAACCAGGATGAGGCTGATATCTCCTCTGGGCTCTTAGAACTCTGCCTCAGGCATCGAGATCAAATCTCATCCCATTGCCCAGAAGCTACAGAGGAAGGCAGCAATATAACAGTGGCTACAAGCAGCAACTAACAATTGGGGTAAAAGTCAAAGAGAGATGGACTTGAAGGGTGGGGACATGGGCAACAGAGCACCTCAACCCTGAAGATCCCCAACTTTGTGTTGTTCACCCTAGGAGAGAGAGAGAGAGAGAGAGAGAAGAGAGAAAAGCATTCAGAAAATAAAAGGATATATGGCTTTCAAAGGCATATTGGAATGATAGCTGGCTTCTCAGAAGAAATGATGAAAGAAAAAAAAAAGGTATTTCTAGAAAATAACTGTCAGCTAAGATTTCTATATCCAAAAATGTGTGTGTGTGTGTGTGTGTGTGTGTTTTTAATAGGGTATAATATATTTTTAGACAAATAAAGCAGAGCTAATTGGCCACCATAAAATTTCCATTAAAAACAAACTAAAAGGAAAGGGAAAATGGTCCCACATAGAAACGTGGAAGGGATGTAGGAAATAAATAACACCAGACAATATAAATACACTAGTGGTCTGGTGCATGAATTTGTGCACATCGAAAGGAAATTAATTAGAAGAAATATTTTAATAATATAGAATTTCTCTATAATAGAAGTGTCAACCAAATTCACAATCCACAATGATAGATCGAAACAAATGTGTGTGATTGGCGCCAGCAAGAACTTTATATCTATTTTTCATGTGTGAGTCAATTTAGCTTTTTATATATATATATAGTCTTTTATACACACACACACACACATATATATATATATATATATATATATATAAAATATCAATACCACACAAGGAGAACAAAGGCCAAAATATTTAACTGCAGCAGAGTTTGACTATATTCTTCACAGTGAGAAAACCTGAAGTCATTTTCAAGATCCACCATTTCTTACTTCTTTTCGTTCAAGTCAAGTTTCTAAACTTTCTATCTCCATTTCCCAGCTAATTAAAGAAAAATAGGATTCCACTGAGTCTTCTATCTACTTACTCTAGGACTTCTATGAGCATCAAATGAGATGAGGCATGGGAAAATGCTTCACAGACATTTGGCTAAAGTGTGAAATGTTTGCACCTGGCTCTAAAGCAAGCTGTGTTCCTGGGCTGAAGAAACTGCAAGGAGGCTAGTTGTTGCTAGGGAGAGAAAGCCAGGTGTTGCTACATTACACCATTACCAAGCACCTACATTGACTGTTTCAGGACTGGTCAGTGGGCCGCATTTTGTGCCATGGGATCTTGGCAGCATTGGCTGAAATTTGGTGGGCTGTGGCTCTGGGGTGGTGGCAGGGCCTGTGTCTCACTTGGAGGAAGCCAAGTGCTGCTTTGTGGGCACCAGGTTCACAGTGCCTTTTCTCTGAGTGCATCATGGCAGCTCCTGTGTTGAGTGTCTGCCCCTAGTGGTCAGTGTTTGTCATAGTGACCCAGTCGGACAGTTAGATTTACTGCATTAGCTATATATATATATATATATATATATATATATATATATATATATAAAATATTATAGAGTAGCTAAAGTAATTATTATAATGTAGGGCTAAATTATATATAGAACTAGAAAGTGCTACTATAATAATATGAAAACAATAAAAATAACTTTAAAAGTTCTGGGAGAACATCCAAGATGGCGGCCTAGGCAGTCTCCTAAGCTGCCGCCTCATCAACAATTTAATTAAAAAAACAACTAAAATCAAAAAGGACTTCACCAAAACCTCAGGAAAGCTGGCGGAGTGGAATAGCTACAACTAGAAAGAAAGAGAGAGGCTCACGGATCGGACTGGGAGCCGAAAAGCGCAGAGGTAGGAGACGCTCGCACTCGGGGCCGCAATACCTGCCTGGCGGGAGGGGAGGAATTCCCCGATTGCACGGAACCCTTTCCGACTGTACTGAACCCCAGCCCCGGCTGAAATTCCATGGTCCCAGGCTCATACGGGTGGTCTGGACTGGAGAGAAAGGCACCCAGAGACTCAGAGACTGGGAGACCGGGACCGGAGCCGCAGCCGGCAGGGTCTACAGTCGTGCACGCGAGCAAGTACGCGCTGAGGTCTGACCGCCGCATCTCCGGAGTGGAGCCGAAGGAGTCAGAAGCTCCAGGTCTGACTGCGGAGGCTGCTGCTGCCTCTCTGTACAAGGTGGCGGCCTCTCTGTAGCGGAAGGAGTCAGAAGCTCCAGACTACAGAGACCAGCCCAAGTCCAGGTGAGCCCCTGGGGCACCCACGCTCTTGCTTGGGGAAACTGGGACAGTCAGGCGGAAACTCAGGCGAGTGCACAAGGGCAGGGAAGAAGCCAAGACTGTCAGTTCAGTCCTGAGACTCCGCCCCATCCAAGCTGAGCAGAGGCTTCTGCAGTTTTTCAAGTCTGATCCTATAAGACTGTCTCCAATACAGAAGTTATCCCAGAGTAGACACAGCTGATACCCACATCCAATTGGCCTGAAGGTCAATTCACAACAATAAAGACTTAGCTACAACAAGGCTGTGCACGCAGTCCACAAAGGGGATCACCAAGAGTGTCTACCTCAGGTAACTGAGGAGGCTGACCCACTGGGCCATATAGGACACCAAACACACAAAGCCATCCTACCAACTCTGAAAAATAGTGATAATGCCAAGACAAGGAAATAGATCTCAAACAAAAGAGATGGAGGATATAGAGTTCAGAACTACGGTTCTAAGGTTATGCAACAATATCCTAGAAAAGCTCGATAAACTTCATGAGACACAACTAAAAAGCATACATAAACTGACTAAATTGGAAAATATTATGCAGAGATCCAACAGCAGAATGGAAGAACACAAGAATCAGGTCAAAGAGCCAAAAGACACTCCGCTGGAGAAGGAAGAAGAAAAGAGGATCCAGAAAGTTGAAGATAGTGTAAGGAGCCTCTGGGACAACTGCAAGCGCACCAACATCAGAATTATGGGGGTGCCAGAAGAAGAGGGAGTGCAAAATACTGAAAACATATTTGAAGAAATAATATCAGAAAACTTCCCTCACATGGTGAAAGAAATAGACTTACAAGTACAGGAAGCCTACAGAACCCCAAACAAGAGGAATCCAAAGAAAAATTCTTCTCGACACATCATCATCAGTATGCCAAGGGTAAAAGACAAAAAGAGGATCTTACAAGCAGCAAGAGAGAAGCAGTTGGTTACCTATAAGGGAGCACCCATACGACTATCAGCTGATTTCTCAACAGAAACCATGCAGGCCAGAAGGGAGTGGCAAGAAATATTCAAAGTGATGAATAGGGAGAACCTACAACCAAGATTACTGTATCCAGCAAAGTTATCATTCAGAATTGAAGGGCAGATAAAGAGCTTCACAGATAAGAAAAAGCTAAAGGAGTTCATCACCACCAAACCAGTATTATATGAAATGCTGAAAGGTATTACTTAAGAAGAGGAAGAAGGTCAAGTGAATTAAAAATCTCAGGAATAGAATAAACTGGTGAATATAATAGAATTAGGGGCAAAGAAAGGGAGTGAATAGATAATTATCAGGGTGAAAGGGGTGTGGGGTGCAGAAAGAGACTGGATTAAAATTGTATAACCTATGGATGAGGACAATAGTGGGGGGAGGGGGTAAGGGCAGAGGGTGGGGTGGGAATCAGGTGGAAGGGAGCTATGGGGGAGAAAAAGGAGAAACAATTGTAATAACCTGAGCAATAAAGATTTATTTAAAAAAAATATTAAAGAAAAGTTCTGTGTCCGGGTGGGATCAGAAAGTAGTAAGAATAAACATTTTATTAGATTTTAATAAGTTTGTGATGCATGTTGTAATATTTGGTAAGACCACTCTAAGAATAGTAAAAGAATAATAATCTATGTGTTATTTCCAAAAAGCAAAATAACTAATAACACGATTTTATCTAAAAGAAGTTAATAAAAAGAGAAAACATTAAGCAGATGGATTAAAATTTTAAATTAAATTTAAAAAAATAGGGAATGTACAAACCAAATTGTAATTATGTTTTATGTAAATGTTTTAAATGTACTAAAGAAATGTTGTTCAGATAGGCTTAAAAATAGCTAAATTCTCTTTATGAGAATTTAAACATCAGAGAATTTAAACATCAATTAATAGAAAAAATATATCATGCAAATCCTAAATGAAGATAACCTGATTTAGTTATACTAATGTTAGAGAAATTAAACTTTAATGCATTAGGTACTGGAATTAAGGAGGAAAACTTCATAGAATAAAGGGGTTAATTCAATAAGAAAATAGCACAGTCTTAAGTCCGTATGAAACAAAAAGTTTAGCTTCAAAATATACGAAGCAGATATTGACAAAACTAAAAGGATAAACAAATCCACTATTACAGTGGGAGATGTTAACACACTTCTGTCAATGGCTGATAATCAGACTAAAAATAAGCATATTTGAGATTTGAACAACAGAGTGAACAACTTGTCCTAATTGATGTATATTTAGAAATCAACAATTAATGATGACATTATTCACAAATGTTCTTCAAACTTAAATGGTACATTTACCCAAATTGCTTATTTGCTGACACAAACAAACTTCACCAAAACTAAAAATATTAGGATGGTACAGATTATGTTCTATGGCCATGATGGTATTAAACTAGCACAAATAACATAAATGTAACGAGAAAAACTCCTTGGAGATGCTATAATACATTTGTAAGTCTATGAGTCAAAGAAGAACTCAGAGTCAAAACTGTGAATTATTTTGAAGTGAATATGAATGATGACATAGCATAGGAAATCTTGTGAGCTATAGATAAAACAGATGAGAGGTAAATTTATTACATTACAGCTAAGAACATTAGTGCTTCAAAATTAATGAATATAAGATGAAAGAAATAACAGAAGAGCAGAGGACATTAAAATAAAAACAAACATAAAATGAAGAAAATCAACACAAACAAAAGGTAGTTCTTTGAAAAAAAATTATAAAATTGATTTAACCCTAACAAGAATAATGAGGAAAAAAGGGTAAAAACATAAATGACCAATGTCAAGAATTAGGACATAATCCCAATTCTTATATCAAAAGGACAATAAGAGAATATTATGAATAGCTGTACAAAAATAAAATTGACAATTACTTATTAAAATTCCAGAAGAAGAAACAAAATCTCACCTGTATTATCTGATATATGTGAAAGAGTTATATCTGTTATAAAAAATCTCCCCACATTCTCAGGACTAAATAGCTTTTTTATCATTTAAGGAAATAACATATCCATTTTGCACAAACTCAGAAATTAGAACAAGATTGGAATTTTAATAACTTGATTCAAAGGTGTGACAAAGAGATTGTGAGATGAAAATTTCAGGGCAATCACCTCTCAATCATGGATACACAGACCTATTTGAAGATGACATGATTGCATATAGAGAAATTCCTAAATAGTCTGCAATCAAACTACTATAAATAAGTAAATTTAACAAGCTTGATGAATACAAGTCAATGTAAAAAACTTCAATTGTGCTCCTACATTCCAGCAACAAATGGAAAATAAAAATTCAAATTGTAGTATTTACCATAATATAAAACATCAGGTACCTGAAAATGAATATAACAAAAAAATGCAAGAATTATACATTGAAAAATGTGAAGCACTGATAGAACAAAGTGGTAATATGCAAATTGACCATCACTCCAACTCACAAGATGGCCACCCCTATGTGGTCAAAGATGGCTACCCCCATGTGGATAAAAGATGGCCATCACAAGACAGCCAGCAAGAGAGGGCAGTTATGGGTGATCAGGCTGGCAGTGATGGCAGTTGGGAGGGACCAGGTCTGCATGGGAGGGCAGTTGGGGGCAAACAGGCCTGCAGGGGAGGGAAGTTAGGGATGACCAGACCTGCAGGGGAGGGCAGTTGGGGATGAGCAGGCCTGCAGAGGAAGACAGTTAGGGGCAACCAGGCTGGGGGGGAAGTTAGAGTGACCTGGCCAGCAGGGGAGGGCAGGTGGGGGTGACCAGGCCAGGAGGGAAGTGCAGTTAGGGGCATTGTGATTCTTCCAATTTGTTCTTTCTTTAGATTGCTGCATCTAATTGAGGTCTTTTTTGTTCATATAAATTTGTGAGTATTTGTTCTAGATCTGTGAGATATGCTTTTGATATTTTAATAGGGATTTCATTGAATCTATAGATTGTTTTGGGTAGTATAGACATTTAAATTATGTGGATTTTTCCAGTCCATATACAGGGTATGTGCTGCCACTTGTTTATGTCTTCCTCTATCGCTTTTTTTCAACGGCCTATAGTTTTTGGAGTACAGGTCTTTTACCTCCTTGGTTAAGCTTATTCCTAAGTATCTCAGTTTTTTGTTACAATTGTAAATGGGATTTTTGCCCTCGGTTTGTTTTTGAGAGTTCATTATTAGTGTGTAAAAATGCCATTTATTTTTCAATGTTAATTTTGTATCCTGCTACATTGCCCAATTTATTTATTTAATCAAGTAGTTATTTGGTGGAGTCATTCGTTTTCTGTGTACAACATTATGTCATCTGTGCATCCTGAAACACCAACCAGAAAGAATATATGCTTCCCTATCTTCATAGAAGCTCTATTTACAATAGCTAAAACCTGGAAACAATCCAGGGCCCATCAGTAGATGAGTGCATAAAAAGGCTGTGGTACATTTACACCATGGAGTACTATCCAGCTATAAGGAAGAAGGATCTATCACCTTTTACCACAGCATGGAGGGACCTGGAGAAGCCAATCAGAGAGAGACAAATGTCACATGATCTCACATATATAGAATCTAGTGGAACAAAATAAGCTAACAAATAATATATAACAGTGGCATGGAAACAGGGGCATTGTGATTCTTCCAACTTTGTTCTTCTTTCTCATGTTTGCTGCATCTAATTGAGGTCTTTTTTGTTCATATAAATTTGTGAGTATTTGTTCTAGATCTGTGAGATATGCTTTTAATATTTTAATAGGGATTTCATTGAATCTATAGATTGTTTTGGGTAGTATAGACATTTAAATTATGTGGATTTTTCCAGTCCATATACAGGGTATGTGCTGCCACTTGTTTATGTCTTCCTCTATCGCTTTTTTTCAACGGCCTATAGTTTTTGGAGTACAGGTCTTTTACCTCCTTGGTTAAGCTTATTCCTAAGTATCTCAGTTTTTTGTTACAATTGTAAATGGGATTTTTGCCCTCGGTTTGTTTTTGAGAGTTCATTATTAGTGTGTAAAAATGCCATTTATTTTTCAATGTTAATTTTGTATCCTGCTACATTGCCCAATTTATTTATTTAATCAAGTAGTTATTTGGTGGAGTCATTCGTTTTCTGTGTACAACATTATGTCATCTGTGCATCCTGAAACACCAACCAGAAAGAATATATGCTTCCCTATCTTCATAGAAGCTCTATTTACAATAGCTAAAACCTGGAAACAATCCAGGGCCCATCAGTAGATGAGTGCATAAAAAGGCTGTGGTACATTTACACCATGGAGTACTATCCAGCTATAAGGAAGAAGGATCTATCACCTTTTACCACAGCATGGAGGGACCTGGAGAAGCCAATCAGAGAGAGACAAATGTCACATGATCTCACATATATAGAATCTAGTGGAACAAAATAAGCTAACAAATAATATATAACAGTGGCATGGAAACAGGGGCATTGTGATTCTTCCAACTTTGTTCTTCTTTCTCATGTTTGCTGCATCTAATTGAGGTCTTTTTGAACTGACATATCTGAGGGAAGGGGCAGGAGTGGGCAGGCAGGAAAAGCTTAACTAAATAATTTATATGCATATATGCATTGCCCAAGGAAACAGATGATAGTGTGGTGAAGGCCTGGGGTAGGGAGGGAACCGGGTGGAGAGGGACTATGAGGATGGAGAGAGGGACATCTGTAATACTCTCAACAATAAAGATTAAAAAAAAAGAATTTAAGAGTTTAGGTAGGGAAGAGGAAGTAACATATAGAAAAACACTGAGGCTCATATCCTTCAAAGAGAAAGTTAAACTCTTAAAAAGGCAATGCTTTTAAATTCTCTTGGCTAGTGTCTTACTTGCCTGGACTCTATACACTGGAGGTCTGTTTCCTTACTGGAATTTTTCTGTATTGAACATATTGTCCGCCCAATACTTGCTTACATTCCTACAGTGTCATGGTTCTTCTTAAATATTTTTTGGCTTCTCTGTTTGATTTTTTTTTAATCAGATCTGGACCTAATGTTCAGGACAGCATTTAGTGCAATGTGTGTGCTCTTTAAATTTTAGAGAAATAAGAAAATACTTTTTTAAAAGTCTGCATTTCCAGTGTACGCTGAAGGAAAAGCAATCGATAAGTGTCCATATGTGGAGAACTTGGATTTTCCCAGGAGTACACCACACTGTGTGCTCTTAGACGACAAGGATTGGCAGTAGATTTCCACTTTAGAGATCCACAGTTCAGTTCTTGTTAGTTGTAACTACCTCCTCTTGGGCTTGTCTGCCTCCTCGTTCTTCTAAGTGTAACAGGGATATCAGCTGAATTTTATTCCAGCTCTTCTCCTGAAATTGGAAAGCTTTGTATTTCCCCCTTGGCTCCAAGGATCAAATTTAAATGCTGCTTCAGCCTCTTGTTGCATAGGGAGCCTAAAGGATACGTTCTGTCTTTGCCATGGAGAACAGGCCTATCAAGCATGTGGTAGAAAACCTAAGGGGGTTGCTTGTACACTGGAATTGGCCGTAGTGAACAGATTGCTTCAGTCCTTATTGCAAACATGTTAATACAGGCTTAGTTATGCTAAAACCTCAAAGGCCTGCCCTTTAAAATTAAATCTGTTCTTTCACACAATTATTGGCTGAATATAAATTAGACTGGGGTTCTAACTAAAGCTTTGCCACAGCTGTGAGAATAGTTAAGCCTAAATCAGCTATCTTAGCCTGAAAAACTGCCCATGGCATGGGGGAAGTAGACTTTGTTCACATGTGTTTTGCTTTGCAGTGTGTCAAATTACTGTCATGGCAAAGGCCTGTTTCCCGAATAATATTTCAGAGCTCTGGGCTATTGGCCTTTGGGAATGATCCACCTGCAAATTGGCTTATCAGAGAGAATGTGGGGGTCCGGATCTATATTTTACAATGACTTATGGTTATTAGCCTATTTGAATACTCATTGTTTGGGTCTCTTATGTTTGAATTGGTGTTAACATCTTAATATATTAAGTGTAACCATATGAAGTTTTATTATTCAATCACTTTTGATTTACAAAAGTGATATTTTCAAATAGTTCAGCCTAATAACTTTGATTTCTAAAACCACTTAAATAATTCATATTTTAGTGTTCTGTGTTGATCGTGAACTTATCAGTCAGTTGATAACATGAACAGTGGGGTAACTGGCTCATCTTAAATTCCGTTTTGAACCCCTAATAGTTTGGGCCACATTTTTCCTTTGGCTGATGGAGTCCTTCAGAGAGGAAAGGAATATTTATGGAATATTTATGATATCTTTTTTCTTTTCTTTTCTTTTTTATTTACCAAGGCAGACGTCCTAGGTTTAAGGTCTCCCTATTTCTTCCCCATTTCCGTGTCTCTGGCTTCTCTCTTTCATGTAACATCTCACTCTGTTCTCTCCTGTTAATGGATAGTCTTGCATTCAATAAGAAAAATGAATGTCCTTCTTTAAAGTATTTTTTTTTTGGACAGAGTTCTGAAAAGGAGTCTAGACTTCTCTTTCCATCAGTCCTAGAAGCCAGGATAAACTCCAACAACTGCTTCTTGTTTCTGAGCCAGTCTACCTCACTGTCAGGAGCTGCCACGTGGCAGAGCCCTTCTTGTTATTAAAGGTGTGCTCTTAAACAGGTTACCTAACCTATGTGAGCATCAATTTTGTCACTGGTAAAATGGAGTTACCACTACCTACCTCTCAGGAATAAGGTAATGGTTAACTTTATAATATCTACTATGCCATAAAGCGTTGTGCTCTGGGCATAGTAGATACCTAGTAAATGCTATTTCCTTTTTATTTTCCTAGTTTCTTTGAACCCAGGGCAAATTTTAAGGATAGGACCGTGCAGCTACACAGTTTTCACCCCCATAACTGATAGATGTAATTAAAGGGGAAATTGCAAAAAGTTGTATTTTCTGCCCTCCTTCTACTGAAAGGTCCCTTCCCCGACTAGTGGGACTACATTCTAGAATGGTTATGCCCTGTGCCTTTGTTGTCTTCCATGGACTTCCCTGAAAATTTTGGACTAAGTGATGAGTGGGAGGGAAAGGGAAATGCCAACATGAATTTCAAACACAGGTTCAAAATTCAAAAAAAAAAAGAGTCATTGTGATTGTGCATACCACCTATAGGGAAGCAGTTTGTAATATAATTATATATCATAAATTGAAACTGGTTCTTACAAATTACATTATTAACATTAAATGCTAATGAACTCAAGTGCATGTTCATGTTATTCATTTTAAATGTCGTCTTGATGATTGGTAAGGACAATGAGAGATGAAAAACTTCTAAACCACTGACGTTGATTTTAGGAAACATGATATGGGAATGGTTTTTACTAATTAACTGCATATTTTGGAATATCTACTAAGAACCCAGCACTATGCTTAGAGCACATAGTCTCTCTCGCCATTCCTGGCCCTGGTCTTTAATTACCTGTGTTTCCTTAGTCAACCCTATTGAAAAGGTCTGAGATACCTCTTTCAGCTTTTTGGAAAGTCTCTGCTTAGAAACAAAGAGGTCTCTGTATTATATCTCTAGGAAACAGAAGTGTGATGGTTGATTTCTAAATTGAGTACAAATGTAGCTATAGAGCTGAGTGAACTGCCAATTGTACATAAGTCTTTCCTAATTCAAATGAACTTCTATATTTCTGCAATATTTATTTCAACTACTAGTGTGGCTTTTGAAAAATTCTATTCTCTGGAAACCCAATGTTAGAAAGGATCCTATCCATTCAGAATGTATGGATGGAAATACCAAACCCATATAATAAAGAGGTAATATGCAAATTGACCATCTCTCCAACCCACAAGATGGCTGCCCCCATGTGCGCAAAGATGGTCACTCCCATTTGGACACAAGATGGCTGCCACAAGATGGCCGACATGAGAGGGAAGTTGAGGGAACCAGGCCTGCAGGGGAGGGCATTTGGGAGCGACCAGGTAGGCAGGGGAGTACAGTTAGGGGTGACTAGGCTGGCAAGGGAAGGCACTTAGGATGTGATCAGGCTGCCAGGCAGAAGTGATTAGGGGCAATCAGGCAGGCAGGTAGGCTAGCTGTTGGAAGCCAGCAGTCCTGGATTGTGAGAGGGATGTCAGACTGCCCACAGGGATTGGGCCTAAATGGGCAGTCGGACATCCCTCAAGGTATTCCAGATTGGAGTTCTAGCTGAGGGACAGTACCCCCATGCACAAAGTTGTGCACTGGGCCTCTAGTGAATCTATAATATTTATGGTCCAAATGGTACCTTTTCTCTCTCTCTAGGCTTTTGTATTCTCAACCATATGAACAATGGAAGAAAAGCGAATTTTCAACTCAAAGCTTGAGAACAGATTTTACACAAGTTGTCAATGGTGGCATTTAAACTCTCTTGGAATTCTGTAATTAGTGTTGTGGTAATACAGTGGAGGGTCTGTGTCGTTTCAGGTGTTTTAGTTTTATTGGCTATTTTTCCTTTATACTGTTAGGTCTTTGTTAAAATGTTTTCTTGTTATGTGAACTTTGGTGTAGAATTAATATTTTCTACTCAGAGTTCCAACAGAAAATATAACAATTGTGCCACTATAGGAGTTTTATAACTATGATATATGCACTACTATACTGATGGCCATTTTTAAAAAGATTCTATAATGTAGATTCCTTTATTGCTTTTGTATATAAGAATGTGCCCCTTACATTTTTTTACATATGAATTGAGAACATCTATTTTGGTTAATTGCAATTATTTTATTAGCATAGGAATAAAATTTTTACATTAAATTATCATATGTTCAAGCAAAATCATTCTTACTTTAAAAGAATTGTACTCTGACCAAAAGGTAACGAAAACAATTGCACTATTTTCTAAGTACTCAGTTTGTTTTAATTTGATCATTTTATGTTTACAAAGTTCAAGTATTACTTTGGTGACATTTTCATTAGTTGTTCTGTAGAAACTAATGTTACTATTGTTGATCCCATTTTCTTAATGAAGCAATAAATATATACAGAAACTCTTAGGTTACCTAAATGTTGCACAATAAATTTATGAAGGGCAGGTACCAAAATATGCAAGCCTATCCTTTACAAGAGAGCATTAATTTATCCAACCTCATGCTTTTCAGAATATTTATAATTTTTGCCTATTGCACACAATGAAAATCATGGATCACTGTAAGGTTTTGGTAAAACTGCACCCCTGTGTCTTCAGTGTCTCAGTAGTTTTCACATGTGTAAAAGTAGTATATTCAGGAATGGGGATATGGAGGCTCAGGGTGATGAAAAAGGAAAATATCAAGAGTGATTTATGGAATGGTTTTGTGTGGGTGAAAGGACAAAAAAATGACCTATTTTATCATCAGACTTGTTGATGGGTACAGATTAGGGCACATTTTGTATTTTATATTGGCAAATATTTGGGAATGATGACTCATAAAAATGTAATGAAGTAAAACAGCAACACACACACACACACATACACAAAATGGCAACAAAGAAATGGGCAGCTATGTGGGTTTTCCTGTCTTCTTCTCTGTATTATTATGATTGCTTACAATCATTTCATTAAATGCCATTGAGAAATGAAGATAGAAAATAACTAGGTCATTAGTAATCTAATAATACTCAATTTATTTTGGTGTATAGTATTTTAGATCTAGGTCTTGGAACAATTCCCAGTGGATATTCTACAGACACTCTTAAACTCTAGATTATTCAGCAAGAATAGCATTTGTACAGCTATACCACTGGGCAGATTCACAGATCCAAAATCTGTGTTGGATTAGAGAGGCAAAACCTCTACTTATCACTAAATTCATTTAGAATAAGGATTCTCCTAAAGAGCTCAGTCTCAGCATTTAGGTATCAGAATCCAATTGAAACTAAGTGTACTTGAAAAGGTTCTATTAAGCATGATACATATGAGTAAAACAGAGAATGGGGTGGAAATAGCTGAGCACATTATATTAAACTGGAGGCCTGGTGCATGAATTAGTGCATGGGTGCCTTGCCCTGACTGAGGTGATTGGGCTGGGCAGGACAGAGGGATGGCCTGCAGGAAGTTGGCCGGCCAGCCCCATCCCAGATTGGGGTTGTGGTGGGGGCCGATCAGAAGTGGGGCTGGCTGCGCAGAGGAGCCTGAACAAGACCCACTGATCTGGATCTGAGAATGGGCCCTCGGCTTACCAGGGAGGATGCCCTCAGCAAGGGAACAGAAACCACCAGAAGTCTCTGCAAACAGGTTTTGAGCTCCCTTTGGTCAGGCAGACTCAGAGCTGGTGTCTCTGTGTGTATATTAGACACAGCCCGGCACTCACCTTTGTCTGTTGGTCAAATCCATTCCATCCAATATGTTCCCCTTCTCCTCTTGGAGCCCTAACAATAAATACAGGCCAATTGGAAGATGCGGGCCCCAGTGGCAGAGCCAAGCCCCACAATCACCTGGAATTTAGGCCTAAGATAATGTATAGTTATCATCATGGAACAGAACACTCTATTTTAGAGTCTTAGTTCTCCCTTAAAATATGCCCAGCTTCTCCTCTTTAGCCAGAATAGACTGAACTAAGGAACCAAAGACTGATTTTCCTTTGCGGTGGGATCCACTGGAAACCAGCTGGTTGGCAAGGCCCCAACAGGCAGTTGCCTTCTCCCCAAGCTCTGTGTGCTCTGAGTGGGTCTGGTTTCTGGCAGTGCTGGGTCCTGGGCTGCTAGTAGGGTGGGAGATCCACAGGGTTTCTCTCTACCAGCTTCCTGGCCTCCTGAGCAGTACCCTCTGGCCTGGTGTGCCAGGCGGCTGTCACTAGAGCTGGGACTCAGAAGAGTGAAGGAGTTGGACCTGCAAGTGGCTAGGCCATGTCCCCCGACCCCACTTCTTAGTCTTGCTGACATGGATTGGGCCAAAGCCTGCGCTGCCTGAGACTGGCACCACATGGGGAGGGTCACAGCAGGGAGAGGGGTGCTCTGACCTGCCAGCCTTAGTGGCAATCATCTTGGTGCCCCCCGCTGATTGAATTCATCCCACAGAGCCTTCATCTCAAGTTGCATGCTCACACTGGCCACCTTTCTGTTCTTCTTTACCTGTGTCTTGGTGGCAGCCAGACAATGATCCCCAGGGCCTTTGGGCTCAGCAGCAGCACAGGTGGTGACCCCTGCAGTCAAGGTGTCATAGCAACCACTTGTTCTGCTGTGACAGTCACTGGGCTTTTATTCTATTGACTAGAGGCTCAGTGCAAAAATTGCGCAAGACCCAGACCCACCGTACCACCACAGGACCCCAGACTCACCACATGCAGTTTGCATGGGCATTTTGTCTCATCAACACAGATTTCATCAATGTTACTAATATAAGTTCTAGGTTTACCTAATGCTATTTGCTATTTCATAAATGTACATAATGCAAGAAATTATGGAATCTTTTTTGTTGAGAGTATTACAGATATCAACCATTTCTCCCCCTATTTCTCCCTTTCACATGGATCCTGCCCCATCTCAAGCCTTCACCACTCTATTGTATGTGTCTATGGGTCGTGTATATATGCCGATAAATTATTTGGTTAATTTCTTCCTGCCCTCTCTCCTCCCTTCCCTCTGAGATTCATCAGTCTTTTCTCTGATTCTATGTTTCTGGACCTATTTTATTTGTCAATTAATTTTGTTTATTAGATTCTACATATGAGTGAGATAATGGTTTTAATGGCAGAAAAGATCTTCTAAAAGTTGTGTAGGTCTAAAAGTTCTCCCCATTTATTCATATATACATTAGTCTGTGGTTATTTAATATCTCTCAGTTTAAGTTATTATTGAAGCAATAAGGACTAGAGGTAAAAACTATTTCATTAGAGGACAATGGTGTCTTATTCAGCTTTTATGTTTAAAAATCATATTCAAGCTTAATTTCAAAAATATTTATTAACTTCTTACCTTTGTGCTATTTGATGGGTGAAAGTAAATAGAGAGGGATTATCATTAGCTGTACAATAGAGCACTAAGTTAAAAATAAACATTATATCAAGACAAATGAAAAAGTAGTAGCATTTATATACTTTTTATTTAAAAAAAACTTGTATGATAAACATTTATATTCTCAAATTTTCTCATAAGAGTTTAATTGAAAAACATCATATGAGCGAAATGTACTAGACTTATTTTGGTCATGGAAATTGCATTTGTCACCCTCTTTTTCCTTTCCAGCACCCACCCACCACAGGCTGACTCAATAGGTGGAGCAGGTGTCACGAATTCCAGTGAGCTCATGAAGTGGTGATTGTTATTCCCACCACAAGTCACCATTAAACTGTTATTCTCCAAACCCTGTGGGAACTCAGCATTCTGTTGATTTATAATTTAGTTGACCAAAAATTTAGTTGTACAAGAATTTAAACAACATTCATCTTGAGCTACTTTATTTCTTATTGTTTTGATGACTAAGGTAAAAGAGTCTGAGGGTAAGAGAGATGATGATACTTTTGGACTAGAGTTCAGGTACAGAAAACTTCTTGAAGTTTAGTTTGTTTCATTGATTAAACATAGACTTCTACTTATTAAAGTTAAACAGCTTATGCAATTGGATCGATTTTCTTTCATGATTGTATCATATATGAAATTAGTGTTTCCATGCAAAGTTTTAGGGAAAGTTTGAGAAGTCTTTAGATATTTTCTTGGGGTGGAGCGCTCCTTTGAGTCCAAGTGTTCGCACTGACTATGATCAGTGTTCTGGGGCTCACAGCTGCTTGGTGGTCCTTGCGGCTGTGGATATTCAGGCCTCTGACACAAACCTCTTCCCGTTAAGATGGCGTGATTTCCCCGTTCGCGCCAATAGGTAGCTCTGGGAAGGGACCCAGTTGTGGGTGCTTAACTGTCAGAGGCACCCTCTAGATATTTTCATATATTTGTTTATAAAAAGTTGTAGCACATTTACAATTTGAAATTCATTGATTCTTATTTTATTAAATAATTAATTATTTTCTTACACCTCACCCAAGGACATGCCTATTGATATTAGAGAGAGGAGAAGGGAGTGAGAGGGAGAGAGAAAGAAATATTGTTCATTTGACTTCTTCATGGATCCCTACTAACTAGTGACTGAACCCACAACCCAGGTCTGTGCCCAGAGTGGGAATGGCACCCACAACCTTTCAGTGTATTAGACGATGCTTCAACCAACTGAACCATACCAGCCAAGGCAAATGCATTGATTCTTATTTTTAAAACGAATATCCTCTTTCTTCAGTTATACTTCCTATTCTAATGAATTGCTTTCTCTTATGCAGGTTAAACATTATTATGAAACTTAATGTTATAATTAACAAAATAAAGTGAAATCACACAGATCTGTATGTGTAGATAATACATTGTTTTCCTGCTCATTGGTAAACGTAATTTTAGTCCATGGTTTAAGCTTCTACTTTACTGACTAAATTTACTGAATTTACATTAATTGTGGAGGTAGCCTGCTGAAGTGGAGGCAAAAAAAAAACCTCTGCAGGATGAATTCCTTAGTTCCTAATCATCCAACTTTATCACATATTTGTAGGGAAAATTGGGAAATAAACCCAAAGGTTAGATTCTTCATCTGTAAATGAGAAAAAAGATAAATACTATAAATACTTCATAGAAATATTTTGAAGTTTTAATGAAATGATTTAGAATGAACAGACATTCAAGGCCCTGCTGTGAAAGGCATCCCAATTGGAACAGAAGAAGTAAAACTGTCACTATTTGTAGATCACATGATATTGTATATGAAAACCCTAAAGACTCCATCAAGAAAATGTTCCAACTTCTAAATGGATCCAGTGAAGTTGTAGAATGCAAAATCAATACTCAAAAAACTTGCATTTTTTATACTACAAAAAAAACAACCAATCAAAAGGAAAAAAAAATAAGAATACAATCTCACTTGGAATTGAATCAGATAATAAAATTCCTGCAAACAAATGTAACCAAGGAGGTGAAAGACGTGCATATTGAAAACTACAAGACATTAATAGAAGAACTTGAAGAAGACACAAATAAATGGAAAGATATTCTGTGCTCATGAATTAAAAGAATCAATATTATTAAAATGTCCATACTACCCAAAGTAATCTACAGATTCAATGCAATACCCATCAAAATTCCAGTGACATTTTTCTGAGAAATAGAGCAAATAAAATACATATGGAACCACCAAAGATCCTGAATAGCCAAATCAATCTTGAGAAAAAAAGAACAATGTTGGAAACATTATGCTTCCTTATTTAAAACTATATTTCAAAGCTACCGTATTTGCCGGCATATAAGACGATTTTTTGGCCCTGAAAAATATGCCTCCAAGTGGGGGGTAGTCTTATACGGCGAGTATATAACAAACTCTGTATTTTTAGTGGAAATGTTAGGGGGTCGTCTTATACGCCGGCAAATACGTATTTTTCAGGGCCAAAAAATCATCTTATACGCCAGCAAATATGGTATTATAATTAACACAGTATGATATTAGCATAGAAATAGACACATATAACAATGGAACAAAATAGCCCAGAAATAAACTCACACATATGTGGTCAATTAATTTATGACATAGGCCAAGAATAGGGAAAGGACAGTTTTTAAAAAATTATGTTGGGAAAACTGTATAGCCACATGCAAAAAGATGAAATTGGACCATTGTCTTACCCCATACACCTAAATTAACTTAAAATGGATTATAAACTAGAAAGTAAAACCTGAAACCATAAAACTCTTATAAGCAAACAAAGGTAGAAAACAGGTTTAGGAGATCATTTTTAGAATCTGACACCAAAAGAATAAGTAACAAATGCAAAAATAAAGAAGCATGTCTATATTATACTAAAAAGCATCTGCACAATACAGGAAACCACCAAAAAATGAAAGGTTAATGTATGAAATGAGAGAAAATATTTGCAAATCATCTAACCTAATAATAAAGTAATATGCAAATTAACCATCACTTTGCTACACAAGCCACACCCACCAGCAAATCAGGGAAAGTATGTTAATTAACCCAATCAAGATGGTGGCTAATTTGCATATCAAGACAGTGTAGAAAGAAGCCAAGCCTGCAGAAGGGAGTGAAGCTACAGGGAGGCAAACAGGATGAAGGAGAAGGGAGGAAAGCAGGCTGACCAGGGTAGAAGGAAGGGAAGCAGGCAGGGCAGCGACCTCAGCAGAAAGCTCTATTGCAGGAGTCTTCTTACAATGGGCCACTAGTCTATTTATAAAAGCCTAAGTGACTATGTCAACTATTTGACTGGTACCTATGGCATGCACTGACCATGAGGAGACAGATACTCAATGCATAGGCATGGAAACATGGAACAGACTCTCAGAGGAAAGGGGAGAGGAGGGAGGGTGGGAAGAGTTAATCAAAGATCTTATATGCATACTAGAGGCTCTGTGCATGGGTTTGTGCACCTGTGGGATCCCTCCGGCTGGCCTGCAGGCATCAGTCTGCAACTGGGAGTCTGACATCCCACAAGGGTCCCAGATTGCGAGAGGACTGAAGTCAGGCTGAGGGACCCCACTGGTGTATGAATCTGTGCACTGGGCCTCTAGTATATTTGATAAAGTGTTAATATTAAACTAAATAGCATAAAACTAACAATCCGATTAAAGAATGAGCAGAGGACTTCAATAGACATTTTCTAAAGAAGACATAGAGATGGCCACCAGGTACATGACAAGATGCTTACCATCATTAATCATCAGAGAAATGCAATTCAAATCCACAATGATGTATCATCTCACACACGTTAGGATGGCCCTTATCAAAAAGACAAAAGTAAGTGTGGCAAGGATGTCAAGAAAAGGGAACCCTTTTGCACTCCTGGTAGAAATGTAAACTGGTGAAGCCACTATAGAAAACAGTCTTGGGCCGAAACCAGTTTGGCTCAGTGGATAGAGAGTCGGTCTGTGGACTGAAGGTCCCAGGTTCAATTCCGATCAAGGGAATGTACTTGGTTGCGGGCACATCCCCAGTGGGGGGTGTGCAAGAGACAGCTGATCGATGATTCTCTCTTATCAATGTTTCTAATTCTCTATCCCTCTCTCTTCCTCTCTGTAAAAAAATCAATAAAATATATATTTTAAAAAAATAAAACAGTCTTGGGTTCCTCAAAAAATTAAAAATAGAACTACCATAAGATTTGGCTATTCTACTTCTGGCTATTTATATGAAGGAAACAAAAACACCTAAAAAGGTATATGCATCCTCTTATTTATTGCTACATTATTTATAATAGCCAAAATATGAAAATAATCTATGATGGCTTAATAAAGAAATTGTCACACACACACACACACACACACACACACACACACACACTCTGGAATGTTATTCAACCATAAGTAAAGAATGAAATCTCACCATTTGTGACAACATGGATGGACACTGGGTGTATTATAAAATAAGTCAGTGAAAGACAAAAATTGTTTTGATTTCTCTTATATGAGGAATCAAAGAAAAAACAAACAAAATGAAATAGAAAATGTGAATTGGTTAATGAAATCAGAAATAAATAACTCACTTTTCCATAAATGTAATAAAAATCATCCATCCCCATACTGTGTGTGTGTTTTTTTTTCAAGGACTCTCTTAAAACAGTGTTTTATCCAGAGTACGATTCTTAGTGTTAACTCTCTTTTCTACACCAAATTTTACTAGACTTCACTATTCTCTCAACATTTATCAAAGTACAGCAATGTCTAGAGTTCAATAAGGCAAAATACCCTCGAAAATGATTGCCAGGAAAATAGTTTGAGATTATAATTGTTCACAAACACCAACTGAATAAGAGACTATTATGTATTTGTACCAGTGAGCTACTGCTGTAATAACAACATATAAAAAGTAGCTCTGACCCCTCACCTCCAGTTCAGTAGCTTATAACAAGGTTATTCTCACCCTCACAGGTTTGTGGGCAAATTGCTGTTCAGCTGATCTAGGGTGGGCTAACCTAAGTGGCTCAGTTCCAGGCTGTGAGTTTGTCTGGGTTTGGTTCCAGACTCATGTTTTGCTCAGGCTTTGGTCTACTTCTCATGTGTCTCATCCTCCTTGGGGGATGCTTTTCTCAAGGTTAAAAAAAAAGGAGCACAAGGGCAAGCCAACGCCCTGAGCACACTTCAAGTTTCTGTTTTTGTCATTTCTTGTAACTTTTTTTTTTTTTTTTTTTTTTTACCAAATCAAATCATATGGCCAAATGCAATACCAATGAGGTGGGGAAATATGCACTGCTCACTTTCATAAGTACTGCAAAGTCCATAGTGAAAGGTACGGATATATGGAGAAAGTGAAAACATGAGGATGATTAAATCTAGTATAATGTTCGCTGACCTTTTATTCTTAAGCAAGCAACTGAATTATAGTATTTGCCTTGCAGAGAGGTGGTCCTGTGCTACTGAGTGAGGCCAGTAAAATGTGGATAGAGTGTTGAATGCCAGTTCCATGGTGGGGCTTCTGTAAAACCTCTCATACACGATCTCTCTTTATTTGTCTGTTGGCTGAATGCGGAGAGGCTCAAGGCCCTAAAATAATATGCCTGATTTCACGTTGGGAGGAATGGGGAGCCTCGTTTTGGATAACGGGATTTCTAAGTAGCCCAACAGTGGCCTATGGCATCAGGGATGAATAATCTCTTATTGTGTGAATCTTCTCAGATTGTTGGCATTATATGTGATAGTAGGCAGCCTACTCTATTTGACTCCTATATAAATCCCCAGAAAAATGTTTCTGTATATACATGCAACATATGAATTGTCTAGCCCTGGTTTTTGGTGCTGGGATGAATCCTGATCCATGTAGTTTAAGAATTGGGGCTAAACCGAAACCTTTTTCGTCCACTGCTATATAACTAATGCCAGATGGTACCTTGACAATATCTGAGGTGATGCCGTGTGACAGTACCTATTGTGACGCTCAGAATTTATGCTTCAAAGATTTTATGACTTGAGGAAGATGCCAAATTTCCATCTACCAAAAAAATATTATGTTCATTCTAAATGCAATGTTAAAATATTCAAGTTTACTTTGATTTATTTCTACTTGGAATGCAATCTGGAATTTTGGAATTTATGTTTTCTGAAGCAAAATGATGCATGATTGCAGGTAAAATTATATAATTTTGTGAGCAGGGGAACAAAGGTGTATGATTGAGTCTATGTTATTCCACTCACTATTCCGTAACTGCCTCGGGTGAGAGCGCATTTCCCTTCAAGTGACAGGGTCCTCTGTGCACCTTTCCCTCTGCTTCGGGGCCCGAGAGTCGAGTTTCTTGAAGCTGAAAAACCACACCGTGTGAGGAATTGGGAGAGGTCATTTGTACCACTGACATCCAGATGGCTTTGAAATTCTGAAGAAGCTCAGTGTGCAGGCTGTTTGAAATCAAGGGCAGATTTGGAACCATATGGGACTGTTTTAGTCCAGAAAAGTAAAAATTTATAAAGATAAATGACTAAAAATAAACCCACTCTTGGGCAGTGTCTAGGGGAGGAGCAACCTCTCAGAGTTGGGGATACTGGGTTCTTGGCTACTTGTTATAAAAATGTGAGTCCCTCCTCTCCTCGGCCCCTCTCCTCCCCTTTCTTGGCCTCCAGTGACCCTCCTGTTTGTTTCCTGCTTGCTTTTTTTTTCTGAATGGGGACTTTATAATTCGTTGTTTACTGTCTCTGGTGCAGGGACTGGACTGTCAGGTCTGTTGAAAGACTGCCATGAAAAGGGTCAGCGTAGTCATTTGTTTTTTTATGGAACCTCCTCTCTATGCTGGCAAAGCCTTAAATCATACTCTTGTTCTGCTACACAAAGTAACAGGCAAAATGTGTATTTAAAACAGGAGAAATAAAACATCATTCAAAAATCCCTCACAGATTTGTTTATTTTAATCTCACCTTTAATCACAAGCAGAATTATTCTTTATTCACAAATACAGTGAATCTAAGCTGTTAGCTGAGCATTTAGTGGAACATCTACCCAGTAAGCTTTGCTTATGTTGCAGACAGCTACCCTGAGGAGTGATTTGAATTTAAATGTGATTCCCTTATTAGTTTCTGCTAACTGCAAATATCCCAGGCACTTAATTAAGTGGCTGAGTAATGTATGAATGCTCACTTCTGCTTGTCATGCAGAACAAAGTGATGTATTTATATTCCATGCACAATATGAAATTTAATGACACAGGCAACAGTAATTTAGAAAACCTTTGTTTTTATTGTCCTTGTTTTTTGCTTAAGCAATTTCTCTGCTTTGTCGTAGTTTGGCCAGGACAGTGATATAAGACTTGGTCCAAATGTTAGCTGTTGGCAAGTGACATTTCCTAATAAACCAGAGGTTTCTTTGTGAATCTGATTTGGTGGGTTTTCATTAACTATGTTATTTTGGCTTTTGTTCCTTACTTTAATTTTTAATTTGATAGCAGAGCACTATTACTTTGCATAGCTGTTTAGCCACTGAAACAAAAGGGAAAATATAGATTCTGCTGAGATTTGAATGCATTATTGAGGAGCAAAATAAACAAACAAAAAAGCAACCCATCGGCTTTTTTTTTTTTTTTAACACTAGAGTGTGGGATTCAAAAAATATTGAGGCCAAGCCTCCTGGTAAGTGTTTCAGGAAATCTTTTTCATGCCTTTAGGTTTTCTAAAATTAATCTTTATTTTTTACTTCAGGAATCTAAAAAAGCCTATGATTGTTTGGTTGGCATTCAAGGTCAGCCGAAACGCCAGTATCCTAATTTTTGTTTGTCTGAATTGCTCTGGAGCTCTCTTAAATTCACACAATAATACTTCAAACACCTGTAAATTAAATGCTTATGTTGTGTCACTTTAAACTGGGCTGAGCATATGTTTGGTCTTGGACAGCTGTTTGGCTTGTCAGATGGTGCTATTGTGGTGCAAAGCAGAAGGAATTCATGTCCTTCTATTTCAGCTCCTTTGCTCCAGTGTGAGGTTGAGAGACTTCTTTAATTAGAGTCTCAGCTCTGTCTGTTCTGGAAATCCTAACCTCAATTAGTTGACTGTCTTTATTTAGACAGTTTCATTTGTTTCCTAATGGACTTAGGGGGTGGCGAACTGGGTCAAAGTTGCAGCATATTACTCCCTGGTATAAAATGTATTTTTACATCCCGAATTCTGAGCTACAGGAAAGCTGCAGCATTCATCTGAATTATCACTCCTGGCCTGTGGGGAACGGTGTGTAAATTACATCCCCCCTGCTTTCACATACCTGTGTCTCTTTCCTGTCAGCTTCAGCCACGCTCTGCCCATTCTCACCCTAACCAGGCGGGGTGACGTCAGGCCGCTGGGAGAGCACCGCTGCACACTTCCTGCAGGAGAAGGCCTCCTGCACGGTAAATCCTTGGCAGTGCTGTTCCTTAGCGCCTCGATAATCCTAAACTGCTGCTCTGTGTAAAATAATTCTTGCATTCTGCGAGATTCATCGCTTCATTTGAAAATATCTCCGTCTTACTGCTCCTCTCCTATCGAACCCCAATTTTAGACTGACAGGTCTCTGAGCAAGGGAGTGGGGAGACACTGGGAAAGCAGCAAAAAAAAGCCAGGAGCTGTTGTCACCTAATTTCTGTGCACCTGCGTTTGATGGGCTTTCTCTCCCTGGCTCTGAAATCAAATCTTCCGTCTTAGCCCCTTTTAGCCACGGTGACCTCACCAGATGCCTCTGACTGGAGAGGAGCCCAGGTTGGCTGCTGGAGATCACAGTCCACATATGTTTCGCCCCGGAAGGTGGCTGGCACTATCCCTTCGGCCAGCATTCCCCCTAGGGAAGAGAAAGAGGCTCCAGTATGCCTGCTTTAACAGCTACAGACTGCATACTCTAGCTAAAAGTGACCATTGCCAAGAGTGGCAACGTACCTTTACCCTCCAGCTATAGAGCTCAGCTGGTGGATCTCGTCCATCTCGGCAGAGAAATAGCCTCTTTTTTTCTTTTTCTTTTTATTCTTTCTTATAAAGAGCAGCATCTCTCATTACTTAACTAATCAGCAGTGACAAGCCCTGTTTGACTGCTCACTTCTCCAGTGGGACTTCCAGCTTTTAGGCATCAAGACGAGTGAAGCTCTCTTCTGGGTGGGCCAGTTTGCTTCTCGGTGACACGGGAGCATTGCCTGGGGGGTGCGCTGGGGGAGGCCTGTCAGCTGAGATGTAATGTTGCTCTTTTGATGGATTTTCCAACGAGTGGCTGAAAGGTTAGTGTTGGCGGTGCACGGGCAGGCTAACTAGCCATCTCAGACGGTGAATAAAGAAAAATTGGATTTATTTAAAGAAATGGGGTGGAGATGTCCAAAGGGAAGGGCTACACAGCACCAAGCCAGAGGATATTGGGTGGGTGATGGCAACCCCCTGGAGTTGGAGTCTCGTCCTAATATGCAGCCACTGCGGGAAGCTTGTGTCCTCAGTGGGTTTGGGGGGGCTTCGTTGGTGGGCTTGGGCAGTGGGGCTGAGTCAACAGGAACGTGGATGTGCAAGTGGGTGCTTTTTGGAAGTGTTAGTTGCATCTATGGTTTGATTTTCTGGTATCTGCCATTTCCTGCCCAACAAGTCTTCTTGGTCTGTGTCCTCCTGTGTTGGGGAAGTTTACAAAATGGCTGTTAAGAATGACATATTGCCTTGCAAGTCCTAATGATTCTACAAGCTGAAGAGACTCTCCTCCTAACGTCATTAGTCTCTTTTTTTTATCTGAACATCTGAATATACCATGAGAGCAAAATATCAGGGTGTGAAAGATACCTAAATGTCCATTTCATACATGCATCTGGTGATTAAATCCTAGACATAGTGCCTTCCCAACTGTCATCTAGTCTAGGTTTGAATGCTTTCAGAACCAAGAGACGTAGGCTATTCAAAAGCAGATGGTTATGCCATTGGTTAATTCTGTTATTAACATATTCTGTATGTGTTAGAGTAGGTTGCCCCTACTCTAACACATACACGCACATACACATGTTTGTGCGTACACACACACACACACACACACACACACACACACACACACACCAAACCCTTGCCACTGTCAACAAAAGGTGGCTGCCACCAATCTAATGCTTATCAGAGTTGTTAATCTGGGGAGCATTAAAAAGAGAATCTTTATTAGGATAAACTGCTTCCAATCCAGGGAAATGGCCTCTGGCAGTAAACAAAAATATGCTCCTCAAAGACACATGGTGGGGGAGGAGTGGGGTTGCTTTTAAAGAGATGTAAATAAGGGACCCAAATTTTCTCAGTCTGATTGGTTCTAATTGGTCAGAATCATACCTTCTGACTGGTCATTGTGGAGCTATTCCCATTGGTCAATAAATATGCACATGAGGATACAGCTGTTTAGTTCTGATTAGACAGTGCAGGTCTCAGCCCTTTGGTTGGAAGATGATTTCAGGAACTCCTTTATGAGGCTTGGCTCGGGACAGGAACACAGTGCGGGAGGCTGGCAGTTCCGTCTGTGGGTTTCTCCTAACATGCAGAGCTCATGTGAGACTCTTGTCAGCAATGGCTGCTAGGCTCTGATTATGAATGTGAACCCAATTAAATCACCTTTCTCCTTTCATTGACTTGTACAATTTGAAGCATAGACATAAGATGAATCATTTACTGAATCTTGCTAAAGTTCAGCTCTAGCTTCTTATATCAGCCTATCAAAATATTTTTTATCCTAATCTGGTATCCAAAGTATGTATTCTATCCTCCTTCTTTGAAACCCTTCAGGGTAATTGGTACATGTATACTAAGAGTTAGTAGACCAGTACTCAAGTGGCATAGTGGCTGTGATGAGCCTGAGTTCCTGTCTGACACTGCCCTATAGCCAGTTGTTGAGACTTTGAGCTAATTGCTAGATTCTTTCTGAATCTAATTTTTTTTAATTTTATATGGTAAAGTTTCTATATTTTTTTCCAAACTTAGTATAACCTTTTATTTTATTTTATTTTTACAAAAAGATATACAGGGTGGAGCAAATTATTATATCATTTTCCATACAACCAACTGTAAACCTACTTTTGCCCCACCCTGTATATCCTTTTGTTAAAGATACTTGTGCTCCATCCTGTATAGGATAAGTTTTGAGTTATTTTCCAAATTGTTATACCATAAGAAGCAAGTAGCCAATTTTTAAAAACCACATTATTAAGATATGATTGACATTTAATGCACACTACTCGATGAGTTTGGGGATATATGCAGCTGTGAAACAAATCATCTCTGCCATCAAGGCCATAGACATATCCATCACTTCCCAAAGTTTCCTACCATTCTCTTTGCTATTATGTTGTTGTTTTATTTTTTATCTATAAGAAATGGAGCTGATGATAATACTATTTCATAGAGTGGTTTTCAGAACTACAGATATACTGTAGAAAAATGCTTTGCAAAGTGTTTTTCATATACCTAGGGTTTAATAAATGTCATTATTAATTATTATTACTATTACTCCCTATCCTATATTCAAATTGAGGACCAATGTGTTTGTTAATAATGAAACAAGGCCAGGCTCTTTTAATATATGTTTAGATATTATTCAAATTGGTGTGGGTCAATTTAATAAAAAATTTGGGCATACTTTTTTTAAGTTAGAAACATAGCTAGTTGCCCTAGCATTCAGATAATTTTTCTCTTTTTTTCTCACATGGCTATCATGGAGAGTTATTACATTTGCAATAAAGACATAAAAGATAGACTGTTTAGTATTTGTTCTCTGTGTACATAGATTATTAAGACTTGCCTCTTTTTTCATTTAAGTATTCCTTTTACTGAGTTCTGTGCAGCATTTTCCATGAATCATTTCAAATAGAATCCACTTATATTTTATTTCTGAAAATCTTAGCTACTTTGATCATCTCCATTTTTCTATTTTATTCAGTGTTCATCTGTGATCACCTTCCATGCCAATGCTCTCTTTTGCCAATGCTCATGTAAGCTCTTCCATGAATGTTGAAAGTTGTTAAAAACAACAATGCCAACATTTTGGCATTGGTATATGATGAGAGAAAATCCACAACAATTTTATCTCACGACCCAGACTTGGGTCTCTTTAGAATCTGAGATACAGAGAAGTGATTCAGTAAAATGTGTTCAGAAATAAAACCATTTTTGGTAGCTTAGGACACATATGTTCCAAGTACTGTTTGTATAGTACCTGCATTAACTATTGAGGTATAACACAACGTAAGAGAAACTTATTGAGCACTGTGTGCCTGGTTTTGTTTGAGCTCATCTTATAAACTTCATTTCACTTGCTCTCTAAATCAACATCACAATGTAGAGTGACATTATTGACATTTTATTCAGGAACAAACTGAATTTTGAGAGACTAGAGGAACTTGGTCACCATACTTATAGTAAGTAGGTAGCAGGGTCTGGTTTCAAATTAAGGTCTTGCAGATTTCATTTGGCTATTACATAGTTGAGAAAAGTGTGTGCATCTTATGCAAGAATCAAACACTATATATGTGAAAATTTGATATTTCATAAATTAGTATCTATAGTCAATTTCATTTTAATAAGTGCTCTAGTACTTATTTTAATAGTACTTCATTTTAATAAGTGTTTGGTAAGCATACTGAACACATAGAATATTTTAAGGAATCTAACATATATAGGAAGTGGTTCTCATTTTCTAACCTTTATGAGATAACTCTGGCTTTGGGAATTAAAATAGTGGTAGCTGTGGTAATGATGGTAGTAGTGGTAAATGTTTGAAAAGAAAATGATTCATGGTGATGGAAGGAGACTTGACGTGGTTTGTGGACACACGATAAAATATACAGATGATGTATTATAGACTTGTACACCTGAATCCTACATAATTATATTAACCAATGTCACCCCAATAAACAAAAAGAGAAAAAAAAAAGAAGAACATTATGTATATCTGAGTGTTCTGTTAAGGTCAATTTCAGTTTGCTGAAACCAACCAAATAAAAATGGTCTTATTTGAATAACTTTAGAACCGTGGTCGGCAAACTGCGGCTTACAGGCCACATGCCAATCTTTGGCGCCTTGAGTGTGGCTCTTCCACATAATACTCGCCTGGGTGAGTCTATTTTGAAGAAGTGGCGTTAGAAGAAGTTTAAGTTTTAAAAAATTTGGCTCTCAAAAGAAATTCCAATCGTTGTACTGTTGATATTTGGCTCTGTTGACTAATGAGTTTCCCGACCATTGCTTTAGAAGATAGGTCAAAATACACAATTATGAATGCCATAAGAATAACTATAGAATAAATTTTATCTAAGAAAGCTGTAACTTGACTAATCAATTTTTTTCTGTCTGTTGAAAAGGAAAAAAAAATTAATAGGTTGTCTTGCCTGCTAGTTTAAATGTATTTTGCACCCCTGACAAGTCTCTGCAGAAGTCTCTCTAATCACATGTTGGCAAAAGAAAAAGCAATGCTGGCAACCCTGCTTTACTCCTCTTCTCATGATACAGCACTCTCTATTTCTAGGAGTGTCTCTATGCATAAGCCAACTGTCTGGTCTCATTAGCATATATATATTACACCGGACTAAACTTGCTAATGTGTAGCTGGTGTTAGCAAATTATCATGATCCTAATGCATATTTACATTTGATGATGCAGGAATAACCTCACATTGCTATAGAGACAAGTGGTTACTCCCCACGATTTGGAAGGGGAATGAAGGTTTGTAAATGAGTCCAATGGTTCTCCTTGCAAAGTAAATGGCATTTCTAGAATTAAAAGTTCAGTCAAGTTCCAAATAAAGGCCTAGTGCTGTTAAACAATAAGCTAAGAAATATTAAAACTTCGAAGTTTATTTCAGCAATCTTTCATTCAACTCAGGCAGTGCTAAACTGAAAGTAACTATGGGCACTCTCAGACAGGGGCTGGATAGAGTTTTTATGGAACAGATGTAATGAAAACCAAGGACATTCTTTGACTGGCCATAGCTTAAGCAGTTTCCTTGTTTGGGAGCACCTATTTGTTGTTTGTGATTGGATGTTCTTAAGTTTTATTTTTTCACATACAGGTGCCAGCCCCACTTGCTACTAGTGCTGGCTCCAATCACTCTGCACTATTAGTGGGTGTGAGCAGGGCCAGTGCTGTCAGTGTGTGGGAACATTCAGGGGGCTGGGGGCTGCAGTGGGGGGGAGCAGGCAGGCCCCAGAGGATGGGCTGAGACCCGCCCCTGTGCCCACTGCAGACTCATGGCCCACATTATTATTATTATTACTTATTATTATAAGTAATATCAATAGATGCACAAATTGGTGCATTGGGTCCCTAGTATTTTATGTCCATCCAGCCCCATCACATTTCAATTACTCTGTTACCAAAAACAAAACAAAAGCTCTATTGAACCTCTTTTAAAAGCTATTTTTTAATCCCTTTACCTTCCTTTTGGTTCTATTCATGATTGTTCTATATTCTACAGATGATTACATGGCTCGTAAGTAGATTCAATATGTATATTTATAATCCTATTTTAAAGCACATCAATGAACAATTAAACAGTGAGAGCTATCTTCTTTCATGTACTTGAACAAATCTTCCAGCAAATAGGAGGGGGAATAAAAATTTTGTTGACATCCTTTCCAGCCTAGGTATTATACCACTGAACTTATTCATTATACGCATCTCTGAAGCTCAACAGATACTCACACATAGAATTCTACCTGAAAATAGAGATCTTAAACTTATATGACCTGTTTATCTACTTTCCCTCTTAGTCAAAGACAAACACACATACACATATTTTTCTCTCTCTTCATAGCCTTCCCCTGACCCACACTATAACACAGTTTGCAACATGGCTCTGCAAAGATTGATGGACCTCACACTCTGCATAGATATTACTAGAACATTTTGTGCATAGTTAAATGTTTCTTCATAACCAGTCAAGAACATCACAATATATTCTCTACTTCCTAATTCTTCCCCAGGAAGATTTGAGTCCTGGAAAGCATTTGTTTGTACTATGATTCAATTTGATACTCTCTTTCTCTCTTTTTTTAATCCTCACCTGAGGGTATTTTTCCATTGATTTTTAGAGAGAGTGGAAGAGAGAGGAAAGACAGAGAGAAATATCGATCTGAGAGAGACACATCTATTGGTTGCCTCCTGCACAAGCTCTGACCAGGGCCTGGACTGGAGAGAAGCCAGTAACCAAGGTACATGCCCTTGACCAGAATTTAACCCAGACCTTTCAGTCTGCAGGCCAGTTCTCTATTCACTGAGCCAAACTGGCTAGAGTTTGCTACTCTGTCTCATCAAGGTATGGTTGGCTACAACAGAACTGCTTTTATTCCTGATGTGGAATACCAGGTATAATATTGAACAATTTCTTTCTTGGTGATTCTCACACTGTCACCCACATTTGAGAAGTGGTGTATTTGACATGCCTTTAGAAATAAAATTGTGGCATTCTGGCATTTGTTTATTTATTATAAATGCACATACACAGCTTTTAACTTAACAAACAAAAACAACTTCATGCTCAAAGGCTGCTTTGTTTTCATTTGAATTTTCAAAAACAACCATGAAAGCTGTGGTGCTAAATTTTGTTTTCTAAGAATATACACATGTATATTTTTCCTTGTCTAAAAATAAATGAGGGATTGAAATATAAGTTTTCTACTCTCTGTTTCTAACATTGTGGAGAAATTACTAAATATAGACTTCAATATTATTAAAAAAGAGTATCTTTTAAACAAACAGGTTAGTTTTCTTTGCAATAATGTGTTTATTCTATTTAGTTTTCCTGTTTAGATCACAGATAATCATGTGGGGGGACTCTACCTTTCGAGGTTTATGCATGCCTATTCTCCAACAACATGGAAGAAAACTGCTCTGTGTTCCGGTTGCCTTTCTCAGTACCCGTGAAAACTTCAGTTGTGTCTAGAGAGCCACAGCTGAAGCCCATTTTCTCATGTGATCATGTTGTTTCATCCCTCAAAAGCACTTAGAAGTGCAAACCCTCTGAGAAGGCAAACCCTTCGAATCCATCTCTCCTACTCTTTCCTCCTTCCTCAAACTCCTTTTGGGCAGGGTCTCTGAAGCACAGATTTTAGTTATTTCGTGTTCTTCAAGTACATGGTATGATTATGAAGAACTGATTTTCTTCTTATGCTTAATGGTCAGAGAATGAAGTGCAATGGGTTGAAAACAAGCACATTGTTTGGGGGTGTCACTACTTTCTAAAAATCAGAGTAATACAGGGCATTGGATCTCCAAAGTTCTTATTATTTTGCATTATCAAGATTATTTAGAATATAATTTCATCAGATTTTAAAAATAGGAATAATTGGGCCATAGTGAAATTAATTGTAAAAATGTCTTACTTTCTCTGATTATGGTTATATTTTTAATATGTATTCACTCTTAAATTGTACATTGAAATTTTATATTTTGTATCCGTATGCATATGTCTAAATCACTTGTTATTTTAAGAAGTAGCTGTTGCTTACAGAGTTATTACATGTAAATAAAACTAGCTTCCCCCCCCCCCATAAAATAGATAACTTAAACTGTAAGATTAAATATTCCACATTACTATAAATGTTGAGAGTCTTCTTGACATAAATTCAGGAGTTTTCTGGAGGACACAGGAATCCTGTTATGACTAATAAAATACATATATTCATTATTTATTCCACTCATCTCCACACAAATCCTCATAATTTAAAGTTCTTTAGTCAGAGCAGGGACATAGTTTCTGGAAACTATTAAAGTCATCTCTGCCAGGTTAAGTTTCCCTGGAAAGGTCCTAAATCAGATAACCCTTCTTAGCTTTACTCAAACTCAGACTTCTCTAAAATTTATTTTAAGATCAACAATTTCCTTTCAGCCACATAGTATTCTATATTTATGCTAGAACAATATGAAAGGCTGTATACATGTAATTTCCCAACTACTCAAAACTATCATTCTAGGTAGTAATAACACAAATATTTTATTTTTCAAAGCAATTGTGTTACAGAATTTCATATTTAATGTACGTATTCTCATTACTTAACACTCTACTTGGATTAGAGTAAGCTCTCTATTTATTAGTCAGGTTATCTAGCTCCAAGGTGAATGGGATCTATATTAAGGACATGATTATGTAAGTGCAAACTTTGTCTATCTTAGACACCAAAAGAAAAGAAATCTTGCATACATAGAATTTTTGATATCTAAGAAGAGTTCATTTTTCCAAGGTATTTTATTTGTAAAGTATTATGGTATCACTCAAAGTTTAAGTACTTGAGATTGAAAAGCCTACTGTTATGGTTTTGGTTCCATAATCTTAAGGTTATAAATAAATCTCATTAGGCCTCATCTTGATAACCATAAAATAAAAAAAAGGTTGGGTTAAAGATAACTTTTAAGGTCATTTAAAAAATTCCATCAGAGATCATGTGTTAACTAACACGAAAGTTGATCTATTAGAGATGAAAAATGTGATTCTAAAATGTCTTTCTACTGTTTACTTCTCCTGGAGATGCATTAAGAGAAAATACCATTTTTCTTGAACACGTTGGAAAAGGTCAACAGGTATAACTTGGTGCAGATATATCTTAGTGCATAATTGGAGTGAATGGAGAGGACTAGGTAAAGTTTTCAGACTAGGAATTTGTGTAGTTCATTCTCTATTTACAGTTTTTATTAATTATGTTATTGTTCTATTAATGATATTAACATACCTTAAAATTGAGCTCCTATAGAGGATTGGACAATATGTAGCTTTTAAGTTAGCAGGCTTGAATCATTTATTTAAGTTATGTTCATTGAGTACATATGCGGAAACTGCCCAGCAATTTCTCAGCTTGTTCACTGATTAGTTTTCTCATGTTATTGAACTTCTTTAAATCTATTTCCACTTTTTTTAATTAAAGATAAAATTCTAAAGACTAACTGAGATGATATATAATGGCATCCCCATAAAATATATGCATACACTTTGAATAATTACAAAGACAGTGTTTATTAAAATACATTTCATTTTCAAAAATGGAACTATCAGCTATTAAAGTGTGTATATATTTAGGGGGTGCACCTGTATATATAACTTTGAGCCTAGAAGATAGTGTACATTCAATAAATGTTAGGATGGCTAGTTCATATTACTATATTTAAATACCTATGCTAATAAAAACCTAGGTGGTCCTCGTGACCTTGTGCATGATATCATCACAAGATGGCTGCCACAAGATGGCCATGCACACAGCAGAGGCGGGACCCATTGGCTGCTCCATGCGATGAGGCCTGGGTGGTCCCGTGGCTCCATGTGGCATGGAGAAGGCAGGTCGTGGCAGGGGAGGGCAGTTGTGGGCAATCAGGCCTGCAGGGAAGGGCAGTTCAGGGCAATTGAGCTGGCAGGGGAGGGCAGGTGGAGTCTATTGGGCCAGCAGGGGAGGGCAGTTGGGGGCGATCAGGTGGGCAGGTCCTGGATTGTGAGAAGGATGTCTGAGGGATCCCAGATTGGAGAGGATGCAGGCTGGGCTGAGGGAAACTCCCTCTCCCCCTCCCCCGCCTCAGTGCACTAATATGCATATAAAATGATACCACAGTAAGGACTTAAGAGTGGCTAATTTTTGGAAAGATGGTTTTTAATAAAACTTCATAAATGGACAAAATATATGGGCATTTTCTAGACCATACATTGTCAGAAGTGTGCAATGTATAAAATTCTAAAGACTAACTGAGATGATATATAATGGCATCCCCATAAAATATATGCATACACTTTGAATAATTACAAAGACAGTGTTTATTAAAATACATTTCATTTTCAAAAATGGAACTATCAGCTATTAAAGTGTGTATATATTTAGGGGGTGCACCTGTATATATAACTTTGAGCCTAGAAGATAGTTAAAATTAGTATGGATCTCAATATCCTCATATTGTAGAAAGACTATTATGATTCAAAATATTTATATTTAAGTGGTTACTATGACTATGAGTATATGATTAACATAATATGTGGTATATCTTACTCAACATAGGTTATTAGAATTATTAATCTTCTAAATATGGAGTACTTTAGACTCTTGCTTTATATTCAAGGGCAATATATTTTTATATAGTAACAAAATATCAATACTATTATGTACTAACAAGTAAAATTATTGAAGTCTATCTTGTTATGAAGGTGTTTGATTTTTGAAAAACATGTTTATTTTTCAATTATAGTTGACATTCAATATTACATTAGTTTCAGGTGTACAGCATAGTGGTTAGACATTTATATAACCTGATGTAATCCCCTGATAAGTCTAGTAACACTGAAGATGTTTAACTGTTGGTAAGAAATATTTATCAAGTTTTCAGAAAGTTCTAAATCAAGTTAGGGTGATAATTCTTTATAAATGTACCTTATTCACCCTGGCTGCTGTGGCCCAATAGATTGGAACATTGTCCCATGCACCTAAGGGTCACAAGTTGTATTCCAGGTCAGGACACTTTCCCAGGTTGTGGGTTTGATCCTCTGTTGGGGCACATGTGGAAGGCAATTGATAGAAGTTTCTCTCTCACATCGTTAAAAATCGGTAAAAACATACCCTGGGTGAGGATTTAAAAAATAGTACCATACTCTATCATGTTATTATTTGAGACAAATTAATTCACATCCTTGGTATTAAAATATAGAATAAGGAGTTTACATTTTAGCCCAGTGTTTGTCAGTGGTTGAGCATTCACCCATGAACCAGGAGATCACAGTTTGATTCCCAGTCAGGACATATGCCTGGATTTGGGGCTCAATCCCTTGTAGGGGGAATGCAGGAGGCAGCCAATCAATGATTCTTTCTTGTCACTGATGTTTCTATCTCTCTCTCCCTCTCTCTGAAGTCAATAAAATTATATTTTAAAATATGTGTTTTAAATATAATTTAAGATAATATTTTATTACCTCCCAAAGTCTCTTTTATTTTAAATAACGAGTCAACTATTAACAAATATAATTTTATTTAATTATAAGAACAAAAAAATCCATGGGAGACCAGACAGCTTAAAAAAAAAAGACCCTAAAACCTACTAACACTACATGACAAATAAATAATAGTGTAATAAAGAAGAAAATATTGGGACATGGAACCTATATGTACTTTTAAAGCAATCTTCTTTTTCTGGAAAAAAGTACCAACATTATATGTGAATAACTAGAAAATAATTTGGTGAAAAATAAGAGTAAAAAGCTGTTTCAATGCATGCTCAGTTAAATTTATGTAGTAGAGAGCTTTAGGTTATTTATCTAAAATAGGATATTTTTTGTCCTTCTGTTTCCTAATAGCAAACACAATAAGACTAAAACAAGAATAGAATACATTTTATTTTAATTTCTATTTCATTCATTCATTCAATTAGAGGCCCAGTGCAAAAGGTCCCCTAGCCTGTACTCTATTGCAGTCTGTGAGCCCTTGGGCTATGTCCCAGGGACCTAAGCTGTCAGTCTGACTTCCTTAGCCCTGCCGTGGAGGCAGGAGAGGCTCCTACAACTGCTGTTGCTCTCACCAGCTGTGAGCCCGGCTTCTGGTTGAGCGGCACTTCCCTATGGGAGCACACTGACCACCAGGGGGAAGCTCCTGGATTGAGCATCTGTCCCCTGGTGATCAATGGGTGTCATTGTGACTGTTCTGCTGTTTGATCAATTTGCATATTTGCCTTTTATTATGTAGGATTTATCTTTATTGTTGAAAGTATGGCAGATGTCCCCCCTTTTTCCCCTATTGATTCCCTTCATCTGCTCCTGCCACCACCAAGACCTTCATTGCACTATTGTGTGTCCATGGCTTATGCATAAATGCATATCAATTATTTGGTTAATCTCTTCCTGCCTTCATCTCATCCCTTCCCTCTGAGATTAGTCAGTCTGTTACATGCTTTCATATCTATGGATCTATTTTGTTCATCAGTTTATATTGTTCATTAGATTCTGCATATAAGTAATATCATGTGATACTTGTCTTTTTCTGACTGACTTATTTCGCTTGGTATAATATTCTCCAGGTCTCTCCATGCAGTCTCAAAGAGTGAGAGATCCTTCTTTTTCACAGCTGCATAGTATTCTATTGTGTAAATGCACCACAGCTTTTTAATCCAGTTGTCCACTGATGGGCACTTGGGCTATTTCCATATCTTAGCTATTGTAAATAACATAGATTTGAATGTAGGGGTGTATATATTATTTCTGATTGGTGTTTCAGGATTCTTAGGATATATTCCTAGAAATGGGATCATTGGGTCAAATGAATACTTTTTAAATCCATAAAATATGAGAGGCATTGAAAAAAATATACCAAAATGTTGGCTTATTGCTTGATGTGACAAAGTTTAGTTAACTTTCTTCTAGACACTAAGCTTCTCCAATATTGGATTTACAGGTTTATTATTCAAAGGAACATCTCTGTTAATTTTTTGACAGAATATTTTTATTAATTAATTCATTTTATTATGGACATATTAATTATACAAATGCAGAAAGAGTAGGGTAATGAACTATATATATTATTGACCTGTTAAAACACAATGGGATTTTAATACAATGTTAACTCTATTCCACAACGTCAATGTGGAGCCAAATTTTACAGTTTATCTAAATAAACTCAACCAATGAGCTAGCCCGATGTATATATTTTATCATGTTACAGGACACAGGTTGCACTAAAATATATTTGGAAATGTTGTTTCTTATTAATTGTTAATACTTATTGTTATCACCCATCTCATCAGTTTACAAAAAGTATGAGTAAAATACATCACAACTTGATGTTTTTTAAATAGATCTTAGAGTATGGAAAATTATACAGAGACATGTAAATGAATTCTGGAAATCTCATCCTCATGCAGCAATATGGAGGAACAACCCTCCTACAGGTATCAGCGGAGGCTGAGTGGAAAATTGGGCTTCTGCCTCCACCTGGCACTAGTCAGGTGCCTCCCTGCATTCCCTGTGAGAGTAGTATACAATAAAGTCATTTTAAAAGGGTTTAAATAAGATTCATCATCTTAGAACATAATACCAAATTGTCTGGGCTTCAATTAAAAAAACCTCTCTTCATAGCTAAGACCAGAAATATATCAATACATTATTGTTTTAAACCCATTGGATTCTTAGGTGGTTTTTTACATAGAGAAATAACTAAAATACACTCTCAGTAAAGAAGGCCAATGTTAAGAATACTTTTCATTGTCAAGAATTTGGGCTGCTTGTGCTTAAGCCAAATGTCTCTGGTTCACCTTTCCATAGATGTAAGAAAAAAGTAGTCATTATAGCAATATATTGTGTGTGTGTGTGTGTGTGTGTGTGTGTGTGTGTGTGTGTGTGTAATAATCTGGCCACTCAGTGTACTTCAATTGAGTACCTCATTTATTTGATATCAAAGATACTATGTGCACCTGATCAGTTTTCCCCTTTGCACTGGCGGATAGAAAACTCAGGACAAATAGGTGGTTGGTCTCCAGCAAAAGTCTAGAATATTTTCAGTTCCTATTTGAGATACAAATACACTGAGTGGCCAGATTATTATGCATTCAGAGATCATACTAATCTGGCCACTGAGTATATAATGTATATATTAAGGAACTTTTATTTAACACTATGCAACTCTGTCACCATGTTGAGTAATTCAGGGTTCTCAATATTTCTGAATAGATGGCATTGCCATTCCTTTAATAATCTTAAATTCTGTTTTTTACTCTTATATATAAACTATTGATTATGCTAGTTATATTAATATATAATGATACTATGAAAATGTACTGTATTTGCATTAACTGAAGGTGAAAATCAAAGTTAAAAGTGCAAGAAGAGGCAATTATAATTTTTTAATGGAAACTGCATTTATATCCTTATTCTGAAATTGTAATAATGTGTTTGTATTAAGCTTTTGAACTTTAGTTTAGCTATTAGATCCCATTAAAATGTTATGTGAATTATTATCTGCTACTTTTTTTTTTTTTTTTTTTTTTTTTTTACTAATCTCATTTTGGAAGCAGAGAATTGGGTACTATCAATAAATGGATGATTCAAATAAATGCATTAGTTGTTTAATAATATTTAGCCTTCATAAGAAAAAACTTAAAATGTATTATAATTCTAAAATGAAACATTGATTGGTTGTCTTCCACACATACCCCAACAGGGGGTCAAACCCACAACCTGGGTATGTGCCCAACTGGGATTGAACTAATGATCTTTAGGTGCATGGGATGATGCTCAACCAACTGAGCCACACTGGCCAGGTATCAATATGGTTTATTATTCCATCACTGGTTATAATAAACTTATATTTACCCATGATTCAAATTATACGTAAATAGAATATACCTACCAAAATACAATTTTATGCTCTATAGTAACTTCTGTTATCCTTTTTCTTTAAATATTTGATATCTTCAGCCGAAACCGGTTTGGCTCAGTGGATAGAGTGTTGGCTTGCGGAATGAAAGGTCCCAGGTTCCATTCCGATCAAGGGCATGTGCCTTGGTTGTGGGTATGTTCCCAGTAGGGGGCGTGCAAGAGACAGCTGACCGATGATTCTCTCTCATCCATGTGTCTAACTCTCTATCCCTCTCTCTTCCTCTCTGTAAAAAAATCAATAAAATATATTTAAAAATATTTGATATCTTCAATTGCATAAAGTGTATATGAATTTATTATATAAAACACTTTCTTATTCTCACATTTAGGACTAAAAGTTAGTATTTAAAAATTAATGCAAGAGTATCATGACCAGAATATTTCCTAATTTAGGATCTGAGCATGAAGAAGTATGGAATTCATGTACCTGATAACCTGGGAAGTTTGCGAGCTCTGTGTTAATACCTCCTGCTGATGGGTTTATGATACAGGCAAGGAAAGCCTTGCAGAGACTAATGAGAGATGATCCTTGGCAGCTATTTCGAAGGAAATGATTTTGCTAATTTACCTTCAACAAAATAAAATCAATTAACAAATAGAAGTAGGGAGTCAGCTCCTTGTGTTTAAATGTGTTTATTCCAATGTCAGTTGCTGAAATGACCATTAACATGGAACTGGACAAAAACAACAACAGCCTGTTACATAATCACAGAGATAAGAAGTATATTTGCAGGGAAAGGGTGGCAGATGGGAGACATCTGTCAACAATAAAATATTATATGAATATAATATTTGACAGATTTCCTTTTCCTTTGTTCCTTTTAGATAAATATTTTAAGGAACACTTATTTTTAAAGGGAAAAATAGCTATGATGAACAATTATTCAGGACATGGAAACTGAGTCCTTAATTTCTCTATGAACCATTAAAGTCACAAACCAACATATATTTATTCCATACTAAAAATGTTACTTTATGAAAATCTATATTTCAGAGTTCACCTGTATTATTCCCATCGTTTAAAATGCAAAATCCTCAATTAATCTTTTAAAACCTTGGGTAAGTACAGAAAGTTCTATTTGGTAAAAGGGGAAATTATGGTGATTCCATGAGAAAGATAATCTTTTTAGTCTCATTTGAAGGTAGTTATGGCCCTGGAACTAAATTCTGACCAGTTATTTAAAATTTCCTGAGCATATCTTCAGAGAGGAAAATGTGCACCACCCTCATTTCTTGCTCCTATTTACTTATGGAAATGCAGAATGGCTGGGATTCAAAATACCTCCTAGGCCTAGAGAGGGAAAGCATGTGTTGATGGCTATGAAACACAAAGTGTGAATAAGTTAACTCTTGAATGTTTATCTTTGGATTTCATTATATTTAAGAGAAATACATTTATCTCTTTCTTTTTTTTACTTTACTTTTGTCACTTGTACTTAAAACTATTTCTGACCAATGTCAAGTTCTTCACCCTCCCTGCTACTTTTTTTTTTAATTTCTTTACAAAAGTTCAGCTATATTAGATGTTCATTGTTCTTTTAGAAAGCATTATGCCTTCTCACATTTGACCTTTTGTTCAATCTACTTTTTCTAAACAGTGTAAGATGTTCCCTAGTCTAGCTGCTTGAAATTATCTTCTCTTCAATTACATTTTAGTTTTCTTTGGTCACAAATTCTTATAATAGAAAAATTCTATGGAATTTTCATAAACATATTAGATAATAAGATTTGTGAAGAATGGAATCAGTTCATTGCAGACAATATACATTCAGTACCTAGTATGTGTCAGCCATTGTGCTAGAGACAATGGAGTTAGGAAGGGTGATAGGGTCAATGCCCTAGCCCACAATGGTTTCATAATTTAGTGAAAGAAAGGTAATAATAAAACATGAACTCATCAAGAAACATTGAACCAATTGTCAAACTACAGGGGGGAGGCAGGGGAGAGTTGGGGTGTAGTAAGAGATCAACTGAAGGACTTGTATGCATGCATATAAACATAACCAATGGACACAGATATGGAGGAATGTGGATAGGGTGAGGGCATGTGCCGGAGGGTAGAGGAGGCTGAGGGGAGCATAATGGGAGAAAAGGAGACATATGTACTACTATTTGTAATACTTTAAACAATAAAATAATTTAAAAAATTAAAACAACATGAACACAGCAAAATGAACAGCACATTGTAGAAGTACAAATTAGGAAGTGATTATTCCTCTGGGAATGGAATGGGAAATGATTTCTCCAAGAAAATGATATTTAGGCTGACCTCAAAAGATCGTTTATTGATGTGGCAACATCAGAGGAAACTGGTGAGAAAGGCAAAAGTGGAAAAACAGTCTCTGAACCTTGAGAGAGCCCTGGATCACCAGCTGGAGACAAGTGTTGACTTCACGGTGAAGAGATGGAAGAAATCAGTGCTATTCTACATTAGAAGAGGGATCACTAAAAATGGATATAAGCATGGGACATAGGAACAAATGCTTATCAGTGTGACACTGATATACTTTTATTTCATAAAAGAGGAAATAGTTGATGAAAAGTTGGGAAATAGTTTGAATGGGGGATAATTGATGCACTGCCGGGCACAGGTCTAACACATAGACCAATGCTGTAACAGATGAGACTCAGACCATTGAAAATGATAATTGTAAAAGTGATTTTGAATAAAACATAAGAAGAAAAACATCCTTGATTAACCTCTCTTTTCTTGATAAAATTGGAGATATAGTAAGTTTCTAAGAGAAAGTTGCTATGTAATTGTAGACGTAGAGGTTAAGATATTGATTTAGAACACAGCTGTGGAGAATTTGGAGAAAACAGAAAAGAGGGAGCCCAGATGGGTGACTCAGAGGTTGAGTGTTGCCCTGGGAACCAGGAGGTCATGATTTGATTCCAGGCCAGGGCACATGCCTGGGTTGCAGGCTTGATCCCGACTAAGGGATGTGTAGGAGGCAGCCCATCAATGATTCTCTCTCATCATTGACATTCCTATCTCTCTCTTCCTCTCCCTTCCTCTCTGAAATCAATAAAAATATGTAATTTTTAAAAGAATAGAAAGAAATGGAGTTGCTAGTGTGACTGTGTAGTTAAAGTGAAAGGCCAAAGTGTTCATGCCTAGATTAGAATGGAGAACAAGAGCTGCCTTAGTGGACTGAAGAAATAAGCAGTGGCTAATAAACTAGAGATTTCCTTAGAGCAGATGTGGTGGAAATGTCTCACTTTCTTGCTTTCCTTCATAATACATAACACAATGCCTTCATTAATTGAGTCCTCATACATGCTTATTGCATTAATACTCTATAATGCAACCTAAATAATCTTGTTATTCTTATATTTTTATTTAAAATTAGTGTGTTCTTACGAAAGAAAACAGAAGTTGTTTTTTTTTGTCTTTTTTGTTTTTTTTTTCTGGGGAAGGGCTGTGGGATATAGTGGCACAGGGCAGATTTATCTCCATTTGTGGATGTTCAATAAGACCTCATGGGCTGAATGTACTCAAAGTAACCCTCACTGCAGCTTCCTAATAAGGTTGATAGGGTTGATTATCATCTCTTTTTTTAGTCTTTTGTTTTGATATATGAGGAGAATTTTTTTAACTCATTTTGGGAACAAAGATGAGCTAGTCAGAGGAAAACAAAGATATGGAGAAGCATACAATCTAAGTTCAGCATTAAACAGCCCAGGGACCCAAAGATTTGTTGTAATGCTCTAGGATCAAAGCATTGCTTCTTATTAGGACAGATATGGCATTTATAGACAGTACTGTTTAAAAACTGTGTCATTCAGAGCAGGAGGGAGGGGAAGAATAACATTTCAGTAGCTGCCTTTTGAAATACATTTTATGCTATTTAATGATGGTTTGGATAGGCTTGAAAAACTCTGTCAAGTATTTTGCAAACAAGTTTGGTAAAGCCCTTAAGTCATTTGAATCTTAATCAGTTATGGTATCATAAAGCAGCTTATTTGATTTATTTACGCTTGTGGTTACAATAGGGGTAAAATTCCCAGTCTATTGTTGTTCTGCATGTGATGTGGAAGATTAATATACACTACTGTATTCTCCTTTCTAGAACATCTAGAGAATAAACAACAACAACAAAAGTCTTGTTTTCCCTTTTTTATAATAGAAAAAAAAAAGCCATCTATCTATATAAAAATCTAAGCAACTATCCGACTGTTCGATCATCCAATTGCTAGCTATGACGCCCACTGGCCTCCAGGGGGAAAACACTCAAGCAGGAGCTGCTGAGCTGCAGTGACATGGCAGCTGTGGTTCTTGGGTGATACATCCAGAAACAGAGAGGAGGAAGCCCAATTCCAGGGTGTGTCACCTGAGAATCAACCTCTCTCAATCCGGGACCCCTAAGGGGAAACTGGAGAGTTTGTTTTGGCCCGATTCCTGCAGGCCAGGCCAAGGAACCCCACGAGTGCACAAATCTGTGCACCAGTCTAGTTTCTAAATAAAACATAGATCAGAACCCCAAAACCTTATCATAGATATTTCTTTTCAATTTTTTCTCTCATATTTTGATATATTTGAGGAATTTTTTTCTAAATTTTTCCCAGATTGAAAACTGAAAATTATATTTATCAAATCTATTAACTTCACCTAACTAGTGGTTTTAGGTTGCTACATAATAAATAGGACATCTCCCTTCCCATCTCAGCCTGCTCTTCATTTTCTTCATATTTCTTTGCATACTTTTGAAATAATCTTATTGACATAGATTCTCTGCCTAGGGAATTTTAAGTATATCAATCAAGCTTCATGCAAAGGTAATTTTATGCATCAATCATTTCATAGGCTATATTCAGTATTTTGGTATATATTTGCATTAAAATTAACAAACTGATTTTATTTTAAAATACTTAGTTTGGTCTTTAAATTCAGATTGGAGATAAAAGACTGGCTGTGTGATATTCTCATTAGGTTCCCAGGTTAACTTCTATTACCAGGAATCCTGTATAATAAAAGGCTAATATGCAAATAGACCTAACAATAGAATGACTGGTCACTATGACATGCACTGACCACTAGGGGGCAGATGCTCAATAAAAGAACCACTGCCTGGTGGTCAGTGCAACCCTATGTGGGGGAGGGGGAGAGATCACTGCTCAGCCAGAAGCCAGGCTCATGGCTGGTGAGTGCAGTCGTGGTGGCGGGAGCCTGTCCTGCCTCGGCAGCAGTCAAACATCTCCCGAGGGTTCCCAGACTGCAAGAGGGCACAGGCTGGGCTGAGAGACTCCCCAACCTCCCAAGTGATTTCACACACCAGGCCTCTAGTACTGAGATAACGCTTAATCTCTTTAGATGGAGCAGAATGTCAAAAAAAAACAAAATACAATCTTACCTTATAAAACAAGTAGATGACTTTTTTGTTTTAAGAGATTATAGGTAAATTTGAAATGCTCTTTTAACAAACTAGGTTAATGATTAATACTTCATTTCATTCCCTTCACAGTTGCATTAACAAGAGTTAATTTATTTAGTGTTTGTGTGGACAGAATATATAGTATTGTATATGTTGCTCTTGACTTTTCTTCTTTTTTTTCAAGCAAAAAGAGTAAGACTCTTGGTCAATCACAGTTTGGTTTAGAATGGCTGAGTTATAATAAAAAAATGTCCATATCAGTATCTCACCTATAATTATGAGATAATAAAAACAAGGTAGGATGATAAAACAATGTAGAGTACTTGTATAGGTTATGGTTTTTGTCCAAACATAAGTTATCAATAAATTTGAATTGTATTTCTACATCTGTATATATTGTCATAGGGTTAAGAAAGACTTTGAAATGTTGCCTAATATATGGTGGTAGAGAACACGAGCACAACTAAACTATCATTAAGTGTTTTGGATGAGTCCAGTCGACTCTAGAATGAGATTGCCTGGTTTGAATCACAGTTTTGTTACTCATTAGCTGTGGATTTCAATAATTATTTAATACTTGAGGCCCAGTGCATGGCATTTGTGTATGTGGAGGTCACTCAGCCCGGCCTGCACCCTCTCGCAGTGTGGGAGCCCATGGGCAGCAGGCCTAAGCTGTCAGACATCCTTAGAGCTGCTGCGGAGGCAGGAGAGGCTCCTGCCACTGCTGCTGCTGTGTTCACCAGCTGTGAGTCTGGCTTCTGGCCGAACAGCGTTCTCTGCATTGAGTGTCTGCCCCCTGGTGGTCAGTGCTCATTAGAGCAACTGGTTGTTCCACCCTTCAGTTGATTTGCACATTAGCTTTTTATTATATAGGACTAGAGGCCCAATGCATGAAAATTCGTGCAAGAATAGGCCTTCCTTCCCCCAGCTGCCAGCACTGGCTTCCCTTTGGCCCTGACTTTTTCAGGAAAGACATTGGAAATGATGTCCAGAAGATGTCTAGAAGACATCTGGTCTAATTAGCATATTACCCTTTTATTATTATAGATTGTTGGACCTATTTCACCATCTGTTAAAGAGACATCATTATAGGGACATTGTGAAGATTATGTAAAATAATACGTTTCAATTAAAATAACTCTAAAGTCTACTATTTCCTCAAGCTAAAATTATTTGTGCTATCTAGCCTAAATTATTGCACAGTTTAGATCAATATCCTTCATATGTCAAAATTAAAACAGCCTTAAAACCCTTTTAATATATGCTTATTTTATCATCTTTCTATATAAAAGTTATCATTATTCCTTACATTGTAGTTTTTACAGTTCTACTTATATATCCCTAACAAAGCATAAATTGTTGCATTTTTTATTTGTTTGCAAAGAAAACTTTTAATTTAAATATTTTGACCAGAAGAATAGGAAAACAGAAAGAGGAGAAAGAGTTCATGCCCATACTTAACAGACTAGGTGATTTGGATCAACCTTTCTATCAAAAGTAAAAATGTTGGGTCAAATATTTTAGAATAGATTTTGAAAACACTTAGATTCTGAGGGAATGTAAGAAATTACATGGCATACATATTAAAGATATGTAAATTGTTCATGATAGATTTGCTGAATCTAATGAAACCACACTTAGCATTCACTTTCCTTTCAGGAAAAAAATAAGAGGGATCATAGATTAGGGCCAAGAAAAGTCTATTAGGCAATGTTTTATTCATGAAACTGGATCTCTAAAATACTATATTTCCAGGACAAGGATGAAAAACAAAAGAAAACAAAACAAAACCAAAAAAATTGGCCTCCTCCTTACAGAGAAGTAGAATAATACAGCACAGATAATGTAACCACAAGTCTGGTAATTTACAAATATGTAGTCAGAATTACTATTACCTGAATGTACTCAAAATTCTTAAATCAAAAATTCAGTTTAAAATGATCCCAGACTCATGGTTGTCCTAGGTTTTTTGCAAATTCAACATGAATCATCTCTATTAGAATATAATTTATCCTTGGCCTTAAGTAATTTGCTTTAATGCATTTTTGAGGAAAATGATAAAATTGCAGAAAAAAGAAAACATATTTTATAAAGGCACAATGAATTAGAAATCAGCAGAGTCAGACTTATAAATCTTCAAATTCTGAAGTAGACACATTATAAAACAATAATTCCTATATTAAAATAAATAAAAATCAAATTTGAAAATATTTACAGAAAAATAAACTAGAAAGTGTTCCCTAAAAATACAATAATTGAAATTAAAACCGAATGCAATATTTAAAGATAGATTGGACACAACCAAAGAGAGAATTAGTAAATTGGAGACAGATCTGGAGAGATCATTTCAAAAAAAGTATAGAGAAACAAAAGTCAGAAAGAAATATGAAAAAGGATGAGAAATATAGAAAATAGAGTGAAAGGTTTAATTAGTATGCAGAAAGAGATGGCTGTGAAATATTTGATTGCATATTGCTTGAAAATATTTCATAAATTATGAAAGTCCATGATGAATATATATAAAAGACTAGAGAATCTCAGGCAGGAAAAATAAAAACAAATCCCTTATACATATTGGTATGAAAGATAGGTACATAACAACCAGAGGGGGTAAAAATACAGATAGTAGCTTATTTCTCAAAAATAAGGAAATATAGAAGAAAGTAAGATGATTTGCTTAATGTCTTGACAGAAAATAATTATTAATGTAGTTTTCTATACCCAGCAAAAATATCTTAAAAGAATGAAATAATCATCCCCTCCCCTTAAAAAACAAACAAAAAAACCCTTTTTCTTTTTTTCTTTTAATGTTCAGATCCACTTTTGATAGATGCATAATTTTTATTTTAAAAGTATTTAAAAATTTAAATATTGATATCAGTCAAAGATATGAAAGTTTCTCTTTCATCATAGAAATTAGTGGGATATAATCACAGTTATTATAATAAGTTCAATTAATTAATATTCTCCTAAAGGAGAAAAATATTCTAGAGCAGAATCCAAAAGATTTTTTTACCTTTCCTGAGAACTCTGAATCCTCATGAAGTATTTTTCTGTTTCTTCTGGTTGCTATGATAAGCTATTTTAGGAATAATAACAACAAAGTAAAGGTCATATATTAATCCCCACTTTAGACACTACTCAATAAAACCTAGAACATATTGTTAAGTAAAGAGAAAGGAATGAGAGCATAAATAGATCAGGATGAACATGTAACTACCATAGAGAAATCTACTTTAAAGGTCTTATTGTACTGACAGTGAAGAATCATTCATATTTTATTTGACCAAGAGACTCAGTAGGAAAATCCAGCACTACAGTGTAATATAAAAGACAAAGATTTTTCTGAGGTTAAACCTAAATAACTTTGGGCACATTTATCCTAAGGTCTCCCAAAATTGACTATTGTTAATAAAAAAATGTTCTATAGCACCTTCAGTTTTTCTTAGATTTGTGGTTTTAGTGCTATAAAAAGTATAAATTCATCTTAAAGAGTTTGAAAGTACATCAAATACAGTAATGAGGAAAGGGGGAAATCTATGAGTTCAGAGGTTTCCTCTGAGACTTATAAAATATACATTACAAGTGAGCAATTTAAGCACCATTAATTTTTTTTTATGAACCTGAAAGATATCCTGAGCCTTATATATTTGCTGATTTACATTCACGCTGTCTTCAGGGGACAATAATGAGTTTAGTCTTGCTAATATCTGGGTGCAGATTGTATGGTGCTTGCAGGAAAAGTTGCTTAGTTAAAGTAAAATAAGCAGAACACTCAATTATCATTTTATAATTTGCTCTCAACTTCTAAAAAAAATGGTTGGCCAAATGTAATATTTTTATAAAGTTTCCCAGCTGATATTTTCCTCTTAAACTTTTTTTTAATGTTTAATCATCCTTTCTCCATCTTTTACTTTCCCACATAATCAAAAGAACACATAATGGTAAACCTCTATCAATTCTATTTCTTTCTTTATCTATTTAACCATTATTGTGTCTTAATAATATAATTAGTGGGTTGTTGATTTTTTTAAGCATAGCTTAGTAGCAGAAGGAGATTTGACTTTGAATGGTAAACACACAATGCAACGTACACATGAAATATTATAGAATTATACATTTGAAACCTATTTACCCCGTTTCCCTGAAAATAAGACAGTGTCTTATATTAATGTTTGCTCCCAAAGATGCACTAGGTCTTATTTTCAGGGGATGTCTTATTTTTCCATGAAGTAGGTCTTATTTTCAGAGGATGTCTTATTTTCGGGGAAACACGGGAGTTGTGCTAAGCAACTACACAACAATAAATTTAATAAAAATGTACAAAGCACATCAAACATGCACATTGGTATTGTATAGTAAAAAATTTAAATCAGCTTACTGATGTATGCATCTCATGTATTTTATTTATTTTCATTTATTTCTAAGAAGAACATTAAGCAAAATAAAAAAAGGTTAATATTATACAAAGTAAACAGTCCCAATTCTCCAAGCTCCTCTTCTCTCTGTGTCTAGTAGCATATATTCCAATCACATGCAAAACAAAAACAAATAAAACAAAATGTCCTGCAAAACTGGCTTCATTCCTTTACAAAAGAGTAGACAATGAATACAGTCCATGTTATATAGGCCTCCAGTTTATAGCCTTCTGCTGTCACTTTTTCTCTTCCATCTTATATTATAGTTTAATTTTCTAATCTCAGGCCAAATAAGGTTGTGATTCACACTGTGATGTGTTTCTAAGTTGTTTTAGAATCCCAATTAAAAATTTCTACAACATTTTCCTTGGACTTCTATGACTGCTCATGTAATATTATTCTAAGTATCTGGTGAGTAGATCAAAGGAGAGGCCCAAGAGAAGCCTTTCAAATATCAATGGCAAGGCAGGAGCTATAACTAAGTAAATTATTCATAATTAATATAAGATTTTATTTTTGCTAGTATGTTTATAAATTTTGGTAAATATTTTTGAATTTTATTGGAGATTGGAAAACAACACAGCACCTGCAGTGTTTAAAATCCAATCCACCTAAAACCTATGTCTTTTGAGATACATCCTTCAATTTGACATTCCAACATATTTAATAATGGTCTCAAGATCAACATTCATGAATCTGACCACATCTTTCTCCAAAGAATATAAATACTAACGTCATTATAATGTCATATAAGTAATAGAAATAAAGTGTATGGATATTTAATGAAATCTCAGATCCTGTAGTTGATGACCATCATTAAAATGTTAATATAAGTTGAATGCTAATCCTTCACCAAATATTCTAGGAAGCACTTTATATGCATTATCTCATTTAATAGCAATCATCCCAACAGTACCATTTATATCTCCTTTGTACTAATGAGGAAGATGCTATTTAAAGTGCATAAAGACCTTGCCCAAGGATATTCCATCAGCTAGTTAGTGCCTGAGACTGAATTTGAATTTGTCTGATTTAGAGTTTATGTTCTTACCTTGTATGTTCTTCTTACTTCCAAGATGCTGTGGAATGTCATGAAATTGGTTTGCAAATTTGATCTGAATGGGACAATGTGGGTTATTAGGGTTATTTAATAGCAAGTATAACTGTAATTTCTCAAGGTGTGTTCTCCTATGAAATTATGCAGTGCTCCCCCCATCACAAATCATAATACCTTTGGTTGGCCTCCTTAGCACTTGTCAGCATTTTTGCCACTTGGTTGGAGACTGGATATCAGTCTGTCACCATACAGTGTGTTTTCCCTATCTCATTGGGAGCATAGAGTAGGTGCTTGGAAATTCTGCTGCTATACATTCTCAACACATGACTGGTCCATGTTCAGCTAAATTACAGTGAATATCACTTGAGAACTGCTGTGATGGCTGCACTTCAAGACCTGGATATAATCTTGCCTACAATGTAATATTCAACAAAGCACCCAGATGAAATTTTTAAAACAAGTCAAGAAATCAGATATGCTCATATCATCTTTAAGTTTTATCATCTTATAATATATGGTAACTCTACATAGTTCTAAAAGTTGTTAAGCTTGATCTTGAGATGAAAACAAATTAAAATGCCTCCTTGATAGTTTGCTATTAAACACTGTTCTTATTTGCATAAAATTTATGATGTTTTTAATCATCTAGATTACAATTTAGAAAATCATTTAGATAGAAATTGGCAACAAAAATTTATGTAAACAGACTTTTAGAAGGTCATTTTTATAAATTTAGAATATTTATATTAAAACCATAAAGAATAATTATTTGCCTTGTTTTAGCAAATGTTTTAAAAAACTAAGATATATAAAAAATATGATAGGAAAGTCCTGGTCTCTGAGAAATAATTGCCTTTAAAGTTTCTTTAAAAACATATGTGAATATATAAAAAATGATTTGATTTAAATATACTCATTATACCTTTCTTGTATCATATACCTATTACACATGTCAAGAATACCTATATATAGGATATGGAAACTTCATGCTAAGGCAGATTTTTTTTAGATCAATAGCAAAAAGAGATGTAGGTGGATTTTGATATATTTAAGAGGCAAGTGTGTCTTGAAATTAAATTTATTTGAAGAAAGCATTCATAATTATATAAGAAATAAGCTTTTTTTTTAAAAAAAAAAAAATTCATTTCCAAAGCTCAGGTTTGAATTTTCTTCTGTTCATTTAGTTCCCAGCAGGTGTCTCTATATAGCAGCTTTACTCAGAAAGAACAAGAAAACAAGAACTAATTATACAAATAATAATGAAGCAAGTAGAAAAATGAACTGGTTATAGGGTGCATCTGTGTTGACAATATAAAGTCAAAATACTTTAAAGATATGTGTTATCCATAAGTGGTTACAGAAAATATTTTGGCTTATTTATTTTATTTTTTAACCAACTTTTTCAAAAGAGGCCCAGAAAAAGCTTTTAAAGCAGCTTATACTATACTATGTGCAACCTCAATACAAATACGGACCTTCTCTAACAGAATATTGATTTACATTTTGCATCTTCATCTGATAACTCCATCATTGCGAATGAAACATGAAAGAAGTAGGGCTGAAGTCTTTGCTATGATGACAAGCAGTGAATTAAAGTTGATAGTGGGCAGTGGAGAGATTAAAAAGTGGAAAGAAGATATGAAGTGATATTATACAATGATGAATGTATCCAGTTTCATCAATCACTTTTTTTCTATTTAGAATGAGATCTCAAATGATGAACATTTAAATGCTTGTTAGTAGATAAACTTTTTAATCAAACAAAATTTATGCTTTGATGCATCTCAGTTGAATTTTTACTCTAATCTAAATAGAGTAAATAATTTTAACTATAGCTATGAGAGGAATTAAGTTCTATCCTGACTTTTAATGATAATAGCAGACTTAATGCACCAAGCATTCTGAGATGAATAGCTAGTGAAATTAACACACACTTAAAATTATAAATAGTATTAACTAAGTAGTTTCTAAGCTAAACTTAAGTTTTAACATGTAGGGTTTCTATTGCTAAGCAAGTAAAAATTCATCCAGTTAAAAATGTATTAGAACTATTAATATACAACAAATACTAATAAAGCATAGATATAAAAATCTATTAATTTTATACAAAGGTAAACAACAGATAAAGTTGGATCAACATCAAGAACAAAGTTTGCTATACTTTTATATTTATTAGAGTTTTCAGTACCTGAGTAGAAATTTTAATACCTCAGAACCAAGTATGTCACAAAAATATGTGAGTACTTTGGGCGAATAGAGATGCTATAGAATAATTATACTCAATTTGTTCCCAATTATCATTTCACTCAGATATATGTTTATTCTTACTGATTTAGAAATAAATATGTTGATCTCTAAAGCCAGTAAAGAGATCTTACCAGCTACTATTCCAGTTTCAGAAAGGGACAAAAGTTTCCTAAATAATACCACTTATATAATCTTCTTAGACAATCTCTTTAGAAGTTATCAGATAATATCTCCTGGTTTAAGATGATGGAGTGACAATTCATTTGCCATTCTTTCAGTCTCTTGAATGATAAAAATCAAATTACAAAAGCAAATTGATAATGAGAAACAAGAAAGGAGGTAGTGAAAAGACAAAAATTTGAAAATTCCCAGGACAAGGGAGAATGTGTTTGTTTGTTTTTTAAATCAGAATATATAAGCTATATGTTAAGAGTAAACATTGTTTTGTCCAGGGAAGCCAAGGAGAAGCTCAAAATCAAGCCAACAAGTTAAAAGGAATGGTCATAAGGTAACAAAAAGGGAGTTGATTAAAAAAAAGTTTGTTTCGTTCACAACTGTTAACTGCAGCATCTAGAATTGTACTTGACACATAAGTTATTTAATATATCATACAGAATTTTACTCTGAGGTGAGTATGGAGAGTCATCTTTCTCTTATAGTTATTTTTTTCTCCTAATGACTAACCCATATGCATGTCACCTTCCCACTCTGCTAAACCTTCTGGTGGATCATGGACATTCTCAATACATAACCACAAAAATCACAGAAATATAGCCCATCCCATCCCATACATCTAGAAATATAACCTTGATACAGTAACATTATCTTATATTCATTCTGTACCTGTTCTCTGACGATATCTAAAATGTCTTTTAGCATCTGACAGATACAATCAAGGGTCATCCACTGAATCTGATAATCATGTCTCTTTGGTCTTCTTGAACCTAGATCAGTACCCCTACCTTTTATCTTTCTACTACAAGCCTGATGCACGAAATTCATGCATTGGTAGGGTCCCTAGGCCTGGATAGTGATCAGGGCTGATCTGTAGGGTGACTTGCAGGGTGATCAGAGCCCCTACCACTCCCTGCTGGCACACGCCTTGGCCACCTGCTCGCCAGTCTCCCCCCTCACACACACACACACACACACACACACACACACACCTCACTCTTGCCACAACTGCAGCTGCCAATCATTGTCTCCCTCTGTGGGGTGACTGGCAGAGCAATACTGGGGGGGGGGGGGCCTGGCTTGCACCCACCTTGAGTGGCCTGGGGCCTGCAGGCTGGGGGCAGCTCTAGCACTGAGCATCTTCCCCCTTGTGCTCAGTACATGTCATAGCAAGCTGTCATTCCACTGGTCTTTCTGCTGTCCGGTAAATTTGCATATTAGCCTTTTATTATATAGGATATTTCATCTTTCATAATATTGACTTTTTTAAAGTACCTGGCTTAATTGTCATGTTGAATTCCCTATTATACGGATTTTTTATTGTTTCTTCATGATTAGATGATGTGTCTATTTCACATAATATTATAGCAAGAGGCACACATTTCCCCCAAAATAAGACATCCTCTGAAAATAAGATCTACCTACAGGTTTCCTTCTGAGTGAAATATAAGGCATCCCCCAAAAATAAGGACCCCAGGCTCTGTCTCAGAATGAAAATTAATTTTCCTTAAACTGGTCGCTAGGGCTGCCCCGACTGGCGTCTAGCAACCAGTGACATTACGCGGAGTCCTTCCTGACGTCACTGCTGTGTGAATGGAGAGAAATCAGCGTGGAAACTGTGAAACCTAAACTGCAAGAAGTTGTGACTTGGGTGAAGAATTCATGGGAGAAAATCACTGACAGTTGCATGGCAAATGCACTGCGAGCAGGCTACCTTGACAAGAAGTACTCATTTAAAGACAGTGCTATTGCTAAACATGACAGATTTGGTCCACTGATTCTGAAATCAATGGAGTCACAAGAAATTCACCAGGAAATTCAGGAATTGGATTGTTATGATGATGTTCCAGAAGATGATGACATGATTGTCATTGAATAAATGAGTAAATTCTTGATACTGTAGGATTCTCAGTTAGTCTGGTTTGTGTTGACAACTACTGAACTACCTTACCGTATACAGGTAATAAATTTTCTTTATTTTCATTTAACAATAAATGTGTACCGTATTCTTCTTCATGGAAGAATAAGACATGCCCTGAAAATAAGACCTAGTGCATCTTTGGGAGCAAAAATTAATATAAGACACTGTCTTATTTTCAGGGAAACAGGGTAATATGAGTTTGCTCCATATTATGCTAAGTTAAAAAATTGGCTAAGGCAGTAACCACAGTGCTATCTATTGTAAAGGTGACTTTTCCACAAAATTAATAAATAATATGAGGAATAATATATCTAGACTTTTAAAATATCTTGTCCCCCATAACCTAGTTAGGAAATTGGGATTGCAGTGATCATGAGGAGATATTGGTGTGACTGTACTGCTTCCATTGCTTCCACTGCTTCCACCATCACTTGTTGCTTAGGCTGAGGCCACTCAGGCATTGGAGTTAGAGCATGAGGCTGTTAATGTCATCACTATGCTTAGCTAAATATGGAAACTGACTCATTTTAGGGACTTTTACATCTTCTAAGATCTAACTGAATGAAATGGTAGTCAAGAACACCCTGCAGTAATAGTATAATATGGCTTGTTTTAAGTCCATCATAAAGAGTTATTCATTTCCTCATTTCAGAGGCAGTTATGGGATGTCTGTGATGTCACTGGCCCTGTTCCTGGTACTTGTTCTCTGTCTGAGATATGGATTGGCAACTGTGATCTTTGGAAACATGCATGATCACTCCTGCCTCTTTCTTGTTCTACTCTCGAGGAGAGTAGAACCTTTGACAAGGTTCTGAATATCTATTCTTAAAAGATAATACTTTTGCAACAACGGAAAATAGCATGAAATCCTTTGCAAAAATATTTAGATCAATCTTTTTCTGTATCACGAGTAAAATAATAGCTTTGGGTTGTGATAAGAAAGTTTTCCCCCACAGAAAGAGAGAGATTGAACTGTTAGGATGTTTGAAAGAAGAAATCTCACTAGCAGAGCTAGAAAGTGTATAGTTACTATTAATATAGGTTGGCATTATTTTAGAGTATAGAATAGCAAGGAGATAGTTTCTTTTAAAAAGAGTTTGGTTTATGTCTTATGGTGTTTCAAAACTTTAAATTTATTAAAATCAAACAATGCCTGTTCCAGACTAGGGAGCTGTCTGTTGTTATTTTGGAAATATTCTAAGAATAATATACAAAGGTTCTGTGATATCTCTATAAAACAAGATAAAACAAAAACAATTGATGATGCCTCAAATATAAATCTTTATGTCTTTATATATAAAAAACTATAAAGGCAGAGTTCATTTTAGAACAAGTATCTTATGGCATTGAACAGCAATTTGAAATAAATAGTAAAATTTTAAAAATATTTAAACTAATAAGGAAGGATTTTGATTAATGTTTTCTAAAGCAGAGAATGACAAATAAAACAATATTCATCACTCAGTGAAGAAACAAAAGCAATGACTCATATTTTATGAGATAAATATTTCCTTGATATTATAAAAAGTAAATAATTGAAAAATTACAAAACAAAAAGTAAAAACAAAAATAATACTCAAAAAAGAATACTTAAGAATGCTTTTGACAGCATTTTAATTATTGAAATTACATAGAGAAATTAGAAAACTTTGGCTATTTAATGAGCAACATATACACATTATTATAACCAATATGTACAATGTGAGCTAAATTATTCCTCTTAATGTTATTGACTTCCATATTAGAAATTATTACAATAGCAAACATTTATGTCATATTTGATATATGTACTTTTTAATAAAAAAGTATGCCAAATATTCAAATGGTAAAGCTATCTTGGCAATTGTTAAATTTGTGTCTTTCCTAAAGATCAGAAGCGTTGGAGCTTTAACAGATGATATACTATATCTTAAAGCCTCATAGATGATTAGCACATGTTTAACTGAATAAAAGAATAATTATCAAAAGTGTATTCATGAGTCAAGTTTATTTATATATAAAGGGGTTTGTGTATAAATTCTGGAAAGTAGGCATTGATCTTAACTTTTATTTCCTTGGCTTTCTCTGTACTAAACTGTTGTGTGTGTTGTTGTTTTTTAATTCTCTATAAAAGAAAGAAAAACATATGCACTAGTATTTCCTACCACTAGTGGATACTAAGAGTTAATTTATTGGCACATTTCATACAAAATTAATAAGAATGGAAAAGAAATAAGGGCTAGGGTGTATAAAATTTTCTTATTAGACTACTGCTGATATTTTGTAGGCCTAGTCATATATCTCTTGGGCATAGAGCAGAGCATAAGGGCATGTTTATAGCTATTAAATATTCATTTCCAAAAAAGAGAAAGTAAGTTCATAACATCACTGTTAGAAAGTTTCAAATTTGGATATTAAAAAATAGAGAGAGAGACGTTAGGAAGCAGAAGTTTTTGTTTATGGAATTCATATTGTATTCATTCTCCCACGAGATAAATTAGATATGCTAGTATGGACCTGTGAAAGGAGTATTGGAAAGGAAGCGGTAGGCTGCCTAGGAGTGCTAACCTTTTCAGTAAACTACGGTAAGTCCTTAGCCAGGGAATTTCTCTAAGTGGCAATTTTCTTAGCTTGGAAATAGTATATATACTGCTTATTATGGATAACAGTAATACAAATGAATAATGTAAATGAAAACATCACGTACATACTAAAGCACTACATTATATTCAGGGTAAACTAAATGACAAAGCTGATTACATAGTTTTGCTAAGGAACTGTATGTAGACTTCCTGGCTCAGGCTACAGCATGTGAGATGTCTACTCAGAGAAGCTAGAGGCGATGTAATTAAGGGGGTATATATCATTCTTGCGGTCAAGAAGGGAAGCCAGAAGTCAAGGCCACAGAAGACATAGGAAACATCATTTCCAGAGTGTGAGACAAAACTGTTAACAGGAAATTATTTATAGAGTCAAGAGCCAAAAGAAACAGGAAAAAGACAAGGAATCTATCACCCATGGTGATGAATGGTTCTGGGGGAGGCTGTTGACAATTGGAGGGCACAAAGGGCACCTTACTGTGCTTATTTTATGACCCTGAGTCTGGAGTCTGATGAATTAAAGGGGTAATACTGTTCTGGGTGACATTTAAGAGAGAATACCTCTAGGCGGTAACTTTCATATTAACCCTCATAAGGTGGGTGCCATTCTATCCTTTATGGCACGAACTAGAAATGGTATTACAGTGTGATGAGAGGATGTACCCACCTTGGCCTAGTTAATAGTTATAGCAATGTGGCCCATCTAACCTGTGTTTTTCTTGTGTTTAGAATATTTGGAAAGGCATAGTTACCTATATCCTTCTGTTCATTTAAAGTTTATTTTTCAATGCTGCAAGCCAATTAATGTAGACTCATGTTGTATTTGTTACAATAAAGTATGAAATCAACTAAGAAAGCCAAACTGCTTTATTTTTATTCAGAATCCAATAACCATAAACTTAATATACACAATATTGTATTTCTTATGCAGTAAACAATATGCTCATGAGAATGCTCTTACAATAAAATTATTGGTTGTTGTCAATCACATAAAATATAACATTGAATGGGCTACAAAGTTATACTCTGCTTGCTCCTGAAGAATTTGCAAAGAAGGGCAAGGTAACAGTTGCTGCTCTCATACCAAAAGCACATTTAATTGTCAGTTCAAGCCAGAAAAAATAAAGTTTATGCTGATCAATTACTTCATGAGTGATACTGAGAAATGATTAGAGGTGGATAAAATTAAACTTACTGTATTTTTCCAATTTTTAATGCTCCAAGTCCTTGAAAACTGGTAAATTATACATAGACTCTGGACAATTTCATGTCATTCATGAATATTTATATTCTATTTATATTCAAGCTGCTTTATTTTAGTAACTTATTGTTCATTTACCCATATTTTGTTTTGTTAATGAGCTCATCTGAACTGTCCTATATAATAAAAGGGTAATATGCAAATTGTCCCTTTGACAGGGAGTTTGACCTGAGTTCAAGTAGGGGGCAGGGCCAGCTGGCCAACAGCCTGGGGCCCCTCCTCCTGGCCAGCACAGCCCCCTATTAACCCCCCACACCCTGATTGGGGACTAGGCCAGCTGGCCAACCTCCCATGTCCCCTTCCCCTGGCCAGCCCAGCTCCATTCGCCCTGATTGGGGCTGGCCGGCTGGACCCCACCCAGGCACGAATTCTTGCACTGGACCTCTAATTCTATATAAACTAAAATAGCCCCAGCCAGTTTGGCTCAGTGGATAGAGCATCTGCCTGTGGACCAAAGAGTCCCAGTTCAATTCAAGTCAAGGGCATATTCCTTGGTTGCAGGCCCCACCCCATTCGGGCCCTGGTCAGGACTCCTGCAGAAGGCAACGAATCAATGTTTCTCTCTGTCTTTCCCTCTCTCTTCCACTCTCCCTAAAAATCAATGGGAAAATATCCTCGGGTGAGGATTAACATCATCAACAACAAAGTAAACTGAAATACTATATACCAATGTAGATAGGAAAAGAAATGACTTTGTGCTAGTATCACCGTCACTTTTACTATTTTACTTCATTTTGAAAAAAGAAGGGAATTTGAGGTTTGCCCAGCTTGAGTGCTGGTCAAGTTTCACTGATTGTTTTATAATAGTAGGATTTTAAAGGTTGACCCTGGAATGCTTTAATGTAGATGTTAAGGGTAACATAAAATACAATATTATTTTATAAAATTTTTCTATTAATAACATATTTACTATAATTATTAACTATAATTATGTCCTATTATCTATCTCCTTCATTGCCCAACAAAGTGAAGTAACTATGTTTATAAACAAAGTCAATTTTTCAAAATAACACATTTTAAAAATATATAAACAAGCTTCAGAGAAGGAAAACACTAAATTATTTTAGAACTGCTGTTTCCTGACTTGTCCTTTATGACGCCCCTTTGCTGACCATGTGAGATAATGAGTATTTTCATAATTATTGACCAACTGATTATACCAAGGTTAATGATAAATTAATCTTATATTTTAGATACGTAGAGGACTTGCTATGAAATCTACCATTACTCTTCATGTTAACTCAGAAAAAAAATGAAAGCTAGTTTATACCCTCAAAATGTATCATATATTTGAAGAACTTTATTGAATTAACCATTCTGTCTAGCCCCCTCCTCTTTGAATTAATAAAAGAAAAATTAAACTAAATGCAATTTTATTTTCAGTTTTTAACAGATTTTTATTTTTAAAAATTGACATTCAGTAAAGTGGACTTTTTTGCATAAAATTATGTGAAATTTAACACATATTTGTGTAACTGCCTTCCCTTCCAGAATATATATTTTCATCACTACCAAAAATTACTTTGAACTATTATTTTATTTTTTAATATTTTTATTGTTAATAGTATTATCTTCCATTTCCTCCCTTTCCTCCCATCTCTCCCCCCTCCCCAGGTCTTTACTACCCTATTGCCTGTGTCCATGGGCTATGGATATCCTATATAATAAAAGGCTAATATGCAAATTGATCAAATGGTGGAACAGACGGTTGCTATGATGTGCACTGACCATCAGGGGGCAGACTCTCAATGCAGGATCTCTCCATGGAGAGCAGGCCAAAGCCTTCAGTCAGACATTCCCTGGGGGCTCCTGGACTGCAAGAGAGCACAGGCTGGACTGAGGGATCCCCACCCACACCCCCGCCCCGACCCCCTGAGTGCACAAATTTTGTGCAACGAGTCTCTAGTAAGTATTTAAGTTCTTTGGTTTATCTCTTCTGAACTATTCTTTTATAGATACACACTTGCCCCTGATCACTGTCAACCCTGATCTGTTCCTCGTCACTATGTTTTCATCATTTCAAGAATATTACATAGATGGAATTATACAGTATGTAACCTTTTGAAATTGGTCTGTTCACTGAGCAAATAGCTTAGGGATTTACCTAAGTTGTTGATTGTATCTATAGTTCATTTAAAAAAAAATATATATTTTATTGATATTTTACAGAGAGAAAGGGAGAGAGATAGAGAGCTAGAAATGTCGATGAGAGAGAAACATCGACCAGCTGCCTCTTGCACACCCCCTACTGGGGATGTGCCCGCAACCCAGGTACATGCCCTTGACCAGAATCAAACCTGGGACCCTTCAGTCCGCAGACCAATGCTCTACCACTGAGCCGAACCGGTTTCGGCTATAGTCCATTTTTTTATTAGTAAGTACCATTCTGGTGTATGAATGTATTGCCATTTGTTTATACTTTTACTCAGTGAAGGGTATTTCAGTTGTTTTAGGTTTGATAATTATGAATGGAGTTGCTAAAACAATTGTGTACAGATTTGTGTGTGAACATAATTTTCATATGTCTAGGTAAATACATATCTGTTGAGATTGTTGAGAAATATGATATGTGTTGAACTTAATGAGAATCTAGTGAACATTTTTCCTAGTACCCATACCATTTTGCATTTTCCACAGCAATTTATGAGCATTCCAATCCTCCTCATTCTCATCAACATTTGATATCATCAATAGATTTTATTTCAGTCATCAACACATCATCTTTAGTGATATGTCTATTCAAGCCTTTATACATTTTTCAATTACATTGTTTTATTACTTTGAGTATAGAAAGTTCCAGTTACAAGTTCTTGGACAGATATATGCTTTGAAAATATATTCTCCTAGTCTATAGCTTGTCTTTAAGTCCTATTAATAGTGTCTTACATTAAACATTTTTTATAATTTTAATGAATTCCATTTTATGGAGCTTTTCTTTTATGGAATGTGTTTTTATGTCATGTCTAAGAGATCTTTGCCTAACCATAAGCCATGATGACTTTCTTCTATGTTTTCTTCTAAAAGGTTTATAGTGTTACGTTTCATATTTACATATAATCCATTTTTAGTTATTTTCTGTACATGGAGAGAACTTTAGGTTGAGATTCATATTTTTGCAAATGGTTGTCCA